>CM032876.1:50402279-50957279 GCA_019176425.1 Megalops atlanticus
CGGTGCTTATAAAGGATTTGCTGCATGTAAGAGGGAGATAGATGTGAGCAGGGGGTTTGGAGGTTGGGGGGGGGGGTTTGCACGCCTAACGTTCCTTTGAAACGAGGCTTATCTGAAAGTGAACACGTCTAAACTAATTGGCATGATTAAGGGAGCACACCTCCTGGATATGTACAGAAAATCACCGCGGGGTTTTCATAGGAATGCCGGGAATCTTAAACGAGTTCCTGTCAGTTCTCATGAGCGGAGCAACACGATGCACCAAGGGCACAGGTGCACACTCCAATTACCGATACGAAGAGACTTTCGGGTCTATCTCTTTCTCTTTCACTTTCCTCCTGTTTTTTGCTCCACATCACACGTCAAAAAAAAAAAAAAAAAAAAAAACAACAGCAACCACAGCAGTACAGCAGAGAGATAGACAGAAACAGATACAATTTGATCTTTAAAGGGATGGTCTTGGTTTCTGCCCTCATGGAAATGGTGTGATGTCTCATTGATAGAGAACTGAACAGGTTTCTAAGGACAGCGCTGTGTGGTGCTAAGAGGGGGCCCTCAGCGGTTATCGTTTTAATACTCCCTGACACCCTCCGCCCCCTAGGTTCTGCTAATTAACATGGAGCAGAATCCAGCTGGACTGGGGGCTTTGGGTCATGATATCCCGCGTGGCATGGCATCCCTCTAAGGCGATGAGTTTGTGAGACTTAAAGGACATATGGAGGGAGAGAGTTCTGCGTGCTGAGAAAAGCTACACCATCTTGCGGTCTGGCTCAGCCGGCGGGAAGGACTCTCTCGGACGTGGGCTGACCTACCAACTGCACACGGGTGTCTGGGCATAATTTTTTTGGACCGCACAAAGAAATGAGAAACCCCAAACTGTGATAAGACTCAGTTCTGGCAAGTCTCAGGGATGACGGAACCTCATAGCATCTGGGCTCTGTAATGCCAACAGCTGCTGAGCCAGTGGGAGCCGCACAGAAAGATCCAGTTAACCGTGCACCTGTCTCCTCTCTCTGTCTCTCTCTCTCTACCTCTCTGTCTGTCTTTATCACTCTCTCCCTGTTTTAGGGTGGGAAGATTCCTGTCCGATGGACCGCCCCAGAGGCCATCGCCTACAGGAAGTTCACCTCCGCCAGCGACGTCTGGAGTTATGGAATTGTCATGTGGGAGGTGATGTCGTTTGGAGAGAGACCGTACTGGGACATGTCCAACCAGGATGTAAGTGTTTTAGAACACACTTTTTCCTTGAAAAAGTAATTTTTTACCGAAACAGGACTATAGCACAAATAGGATCCCCATCATGGAACAAAGATTTCATGGCTACTCTGCTGTGAAATTACAGTATTTTTATATGCTATTTTACGCCTTCATTTCATTTGGAGATCACAGCCTGAGTACTCTTAAAAAGGTCTAAACTGGCTGATTGCAGAGCATTCATTGTTTCCTCGCAGGGTCGTTGATTCTGATCATTCCGAGTGTTTAGTGGCATTTTGTAGGAACCGGTCTGTACTTTTTTCCTGTGTTCATTGTAAAAAAAAGGAAAAAGGAAAATCTACACAATACTATCACCTCACAGCAGAAAGCCTTTAGCCAGCTGCTTCAGCCAGCTTCCTTAGAGTGTCGTCCTGCCGCTCCAGCCAGTGCAGCAGATGTTCCATTCGCTGATCCTGGCCGTGGGAAGAGGAGCCTAGCAGGAGTCATCCTCTCTCACATCCTGCCGTAGTATTTTTTGTGTGCACGCACACACACACACACACACACACACATACACACACCCAGAATGTCACACACATTTGCACATGCATACACACTATCTTTTATTATGCACTCACAGACACATGCGCACACACACACGCACACACACTCTCTCTCTCTCTTTCTCTCATACACACATGCACATGCATACACACTGTGTCTCTCATATATATACACACACACATACACACTCTCTCACTCTCTTTTTCTCACACACCCTGACATGCATACAGTGCACACACGTACACACAGTCTCCTCTGGCGTGGTCGATACTTGGACAATAGCTTAGAATTGGATAGATGGTTAAATATATGCAGAGATGCTTGTGTAAACCGTCCCCTAATGATTTAGAGTGTGTGACATTTTCATTTGTTGGTCATTTATTTGCACAGCTGGGATACAAGTGCTCTATCTATTATATTCAGTGCATTTGACAACCCTTCCCCCTCTTCTGAAAAAAAAAAAAGTGATATTGCTTGGGTTTTCCATCTTCCAATTGCCCTGACAACTTGACATAAGCCCTGGCGAGAATTTGCATTGCATATATACAAACGAATGGCCTTTTTCATCAAGAGCAGAACATACCATCAACTCAGTCTGCGGGGTCAATGCTGCTGCACAAAGCACTATGAGCAGTACAAAATCTGCAGTGCTCAACACTGTGTCCATCACTGTGCACAAAGCACTAACAAGCATCACAGCATCTGTAATACCCAAGGCTGTGTCCATCTCCATTCATAAAGTAACATGGGCATTACAGTATGCATAAAATTGTTGTGAAGCCAACACTGAATCTGTTAACATGTGCTATGTTCCATTACATTACATTACATGCATTGAGCAGACGCTCTTATCCAAAGCGATGTCCAGCACAATAGAACATAAGTGCATCCATTCAAGTTAAATGATTAACAGTGTCAGGCTAACAACACTCCCAGACCAGTGAGTGTGAGCATAACACCATTCAAGCCCTACCACAAGTTAACTTGCGCAACCTGACTAGACAACGAAAACCAAGTACACTACGATAGTCACTAGAACACTGAATCCAAAATACATCACAATACTACACATAAGGGGAGGGGATTGAGATGGAACCAAGATGATGATGATGACGGTGATGATGATGATGATGTTTGATCCAGTGGATCCTGACTGGAGTCTCACTGATGTGTCTAATGCCTGTTCTTGATGGCTCAATGAAAGGAACCTGCACATCCCTATGAGTGTGTGGGCTGCCGGAGAAGCTGTGTCATGGGACTCTCCCTTAATTTAACTCAGTTGTTAATGAAGGCAGGTGTAATTAATTCAATATACCCAGAAGAATGGTTTCCAGCCATGTCACCTTAATTTGACAGACACACAACACTGCTACCTTCTACCATAGGTAGTCCTGTGGGATTCTCGATCTATGACAGTCTGCCAATTTCAAACTGTACCATAAGTTGAGCAATAAGATTGAATATGATAAGAAAGTCCTTGTGGCAAATTCAGAGCAAACACTTGATTGTTCAAATAAGTCCTAAAATGTCTACAGGGTGCAAGTCGACAGAGACATCCAAAGGTTTAGAAGAGATAACAGTGAACACACTCCGGACTGAAATTTCCTTTGTCTTTGTTTTATTTTCTTTCCCTCTGTGCATTTTCTGAATCTCTTTGCACATTTGACCATTACCACATCTTTGCACGTATAGTACATGCTCAGGGTGTAATATTGTAAGAATAAAACAAAATTGTTCCTCGTTAGTTAGAAACCAATAGGACGATGAAGTGTCACTACATTGTCATGCAAAACAACACTAAGAGAAAGTTCTGTCTTGGTTGTCTCTCGTTCTCATCTGAGACAGCCCAAAGTCCATTGGCTCTTTGTTTACTCCAGGCAACATATTGGCTGCCGCGCTCACCACCTGGATAGAGCAAAGTACACGCAAACACGGACATGCACGCACCGATAAGAGTGGTGCCGATTCCGTGGAGTGTTCCCTATCGCTCCTATGATTTCCCTGCAGATGTTGCAGTGGAGAGTGAGCACAAACACCCCACAGCTATCCAAAACATAGCCTAAAGGTACCATATCTGTATTCACTCTGTACAGATGAAAAATTAACAATTAAAACAAATGAAAAGAAAACAAATTCAAATAAGAAAAAGAAAACAGGCCTTATAGCTAGCTACCGAACCCCTGTGCCCAGTATGATTGACAGAGGCATTCAGACAGGGTTGTAAGAATGCAGACAGGCTCCACTTGTGATACTTTGACCGACAGTTGTGATGTGAGCTGTCAGGAGTATATAAATGTATCAAGCATTACATAGTGATATGGTAATATTACACAGACAGAATGCTGTAGGTGGTATGTAGGCTACGTAACGCTGCATCAGTGCACTGCACGTAAATGCAGTTACTAAACTTTCTGGAGTATTCCAGTGATGCTGACACCCTGTGGCACATTACAGATGTCTGTTTGATGATACTGCCTAAGCTCATTGTGGGCGGGACAAAGAAATTTATGTTTGCAACATATCCTCTTGTTTGCTTCTGTCCCACCCCAAACGACAACAAGAAGAGCTGACATATCAGATAGGAGTGAGCCCTTTCCATCTGCCACTCTCATGCAATCAGGGCTTCATAGTCGGGGGTTTTAACACAGATGAGCCTGAAATGACTTGCAGTTCATTAAAGTCCCCGTCTCTTTTTTTACGAGCAATCAAGCGCCGGGACGCATAAGGAGGCTCTTCTGTGCGTCTTTATAGACTCTCCCGTCGGTTTTCATTGCTTTGTGATTGACTGAAGGCTGCTTAGAGCGCTATTTGTGTCTCTGTTTGTGCAAAGTGATATCAGCAGCGACAGTAGTCACCAGGGGCCTACAAGTTGGCACCAAACATCCCTTTTTATTATTTTTTAAGACATTAATTGGATCAACCTTCACACCCATTTTAAAACTGGAAAACAACAGTAAAAAAAGGATACTTCATCATTACCTCTTTAATGAATCTTATTAATCTGCTTGTGTTGTGCTGGGAGACAGGAGTCACTAAGTGCATGGTCTGTGGCATATTTAAAGGCTTATTTCATGTGCAGGACTTGCTTTATTTTTAACAGGCTGTGTTTATGGGGAGACAGACAAAGCAGGCAGAGTACTCCCAGCAGAGAGGGCGAAATGTTGACTCGCTGCCAACAGTTCTGGTGGCAGAGCCTAACTTTTTTTTTTTTTTTTGAGTGAGATAGGATCGTTAGAACGATGCGATTGTAATCCTTTTGAAGTTGGCACTCGCTCTCCCCCCACAGTGCCATCTGTGCCCTTCCTGCCCATGTTGTCTCAGCAGTGGCGATGAACTCGGAAAGGCCCGAATTGATCCCTAACCCCAGTCCCCCCTTTTGCTTTCTGCCTTTGCTCCCTCAGGTGATCAATGCCATCGAGCAGGACTACCGCCTCCCCCCGCCCATGGACTGCCCGGCCGCCCTACACCAGCTCATGCTTGACTGTTGGCAGAAGGACCGCAACGCCCGGCCCAAGTTTGCGGAGATTGTCAACACGCTGGACAAGATGATACGCAACCCCACCAGCCTGAAAGCAGTGGCCACCATCACAGCGGTGTAAGGACCAGGCCCTCTCATACACAAACATGCGCACAAAGAAAGAGAGAGAGACAGAGACAGACATACATGGTGACTATCAAAGAAAGAGAGCATCAATGTCATTAGGGGAGTTTCCATGTGTCAGCTGTAGAAAATATCCCATGCAATTCAATTCGAGCCCACATCTATGCCAACTTTCCATACAATTGATTCCCTACCAACCGAACAGTGCTTCACCGAGTATGATGCGCAAGTTTGAGAGAGGGAGAGTTAGAGGAGTGAGTGAGAGAAAGAAAGAGAGAGAGATAGAGAGAGAGGGGTACATGGTGACTGTCAAAGGAAGACATCCACTGTGTCAAAGACTTTTCTTCTCAGAGTGATTTGGTCATTTATCCAGCATTGAAATCAGAGAGTGACAGAAGACATGCATGATTCTATTGATTCCATTGTTACCACTACCAGAAAAACCAAACTCTGAAATCAAACTCTGTAGATTCTAATATGTCTATAGTGAGTATATCTCAAAATAACTCCAGTTGCTACAGGGCATGGATGATGCCAACGGGAACATGCTAATTCCATTAACATTGCACTTCTGCTCCCGTTCTTTCCTAGGCCTTCTCAGCCCCTGCTGGACCGCTCTGTGCCGGACTTCACCACCTTCACCTCGGTGGAAGAGTGGCTGGGTGCCATCAAGATGATCCAATACAGGGACAACTTCCTGAGCTCCGGCTTCACCTCCCTGCCGCTGGTGGCACAGATGACCTCAGAGTGAGTGTCGCCCCTTCACTGTCTGCCACAGACCACCGCGAGCCGCCCCTATGGCATCTCTGTGACCTCTACCAGGAATGTTAACTGAAGAATCACCAACACACACAGTACCAAAAAACAGAGCTGTTTCATTGCTCAGTCCTGCCAAGCGATATCTTTAGACACAGCACAATGCCTTGTTTTAATAGTGAGAAATATTTCTGTGCAATGCTTAGTAGCAGAGATTTCTCACCATATCTGTGCATATTCTGTATTTGTAAGGAAGCCGTATCTGAATCAATGCCAGTCCAGTTTGTTGAAATAAAAACACAGTGGACACAGCAATGCAAACATGCAGAGCAGCGTCTGATTAGAAAAGCCAGAGAAATAACTTCACCCAGGAGCCAAACTCGTGGGTGGGATTGGAGCTGGCTTCCTTGGTAGACAAAAGAAACTGAGAGCTGGCCCAGTACCTGTCTGTCAGATAGAGAGACACGTAATCTCAGTTCTGTGAGCAGTCCTCCTTGGGGGCGATAGAGGGAAAAGAGGGAGAGACAGAGGAGAAAAGGGGAAAAAGGAAGATGCAGGAGATGGGAGAGGAGAAAGAGTGAGATGGACTGACAATGTGAAAGAGAGACCGTGGAGAAGAAATGGTCTGTGATGCCTTGTCTATTACAAAAACAGAAGGAGCTATAATCTTAATATGGCTTCAGACAGTCTAAGATTTCTTTCTCTGGCTTCAACTATAAACAAACCTAATTCAAACTGGCTGTTTGTGGTGGTAATGACTTTGCACTGGAATTTATCATGGTCAGACCATGACACAGTAAGATGTCAGAAAAAAGACCTTTACATAAAAAATGAAGAAGAAAAAAAACCTTTTGCGTCATATATTATGTAGACACATAAGATATTCCATTAGCAATAGCACAATATCAATATTATCAAAGCCTGAATTGCTAATTAGAAAAGGCCTAAGGTACAGCAAAGAGGGGAGTGTAACATTACATTACATTTATTACATTACGTACATGGGCAAGTAGTTACAGTAGTCTTGAATAGATCACATTTTTATTTTGTATGCTGCCCCTAATGCTCTACAAATACCATGCTTCCACTGTATAGGTTATCCAGTCTGAGCTTTTATTGTCTTGGATTTACTGTCTTTATTGAATTGGGTCTGCATGAACTGGGGGGCGAAATGCCATCCGGTTCTTTCAAACTGGAGACGCAGATGGAAGGCAAACACGCTTCTGCCATGAAAAAAAGAAAAATCTGTCTGTGCTGTAAGGATAATTGAACCACGCTTCAGCACTAAAGGAAGGGAATAATCCTTTGTGCAAACCCTGACGTGAACACGCTGTGCCCTGATGCATGAAATCCACGTGGTGGCCAGGGATTGGCCGGGTCAGCCTCGCCGAGGCGCTTTTTAAAAAGCCTGTTTAATTTGACAGAGCAGCATGATGGTAACGGCCCCTTTCGCGAGACCAAAGGATTTAGTGTCTGGGGGTCATCAGAGTTGATCAAATAAACGGTTGGGTTCCTCCTTTCACAGTTACAAGTCGGCGACAATTCCCGACGTGCCTTGGCCAATTACGGCTTTCATTTTCGCCAGCGTGCGGGTTGTATTTGCATAAGAATGTCCGCGCCAGGTAGAAACAGTCAGCAAGTGTAGTTATATTTATCTTTTAGTTCCACCACCCCACAGTCGAACAAAAGGATATGTAAATGCACCATTCTCCAGGGGAAGGAGGCTTCGGGACGCACTACAATGTGCCGACTCGATGAATTTCAGACGATATTGTACCCGCCATTTGAAATGTCACGTCTGTGTGTCTTTCTTTCTTTTTTTTTAATTTGGCAGGGACCTCCTGAGGATAGGGGTGACTCTGGCAGGGCACCAAAAGAAGATTCTCAACAACATTCAGTCGATGAGGGGACAGATGACCCAGTCGCCCACTTCCTTAGCGTGACTACAGGAGGCGCTGTGTGGAAGTGACCCCCCAAGGAGCCCCGGGAAGACCCCCAAACTCACAGAGCACACCTGGGTCGAAACAATCACCTTGATTTAACACCATGCTTGATAAATATCGTTTCTCGCACATCACATCACAGCCTCCCCGTCATCTACAAGGAGGAGCTACGTAGCCCGGACGACATGCTAAGTGAAAAAATAAGGAAAACATATATACAAAACATATCCATGAAGATCTGTTACGAAGGATTGCTGACTTTGGGGGCTTTCTCATTCCGGGAGTTCATTCTATTTTTTTTCAGCTGGGAACTTTGAAGAAGAAGAAGAAAAGAATAACAATAAGAAACCCACAGCTACAGTTTTCTTTTGGTTCGGTTTTGTTTTTTCTCCAATGAATGCTGAGATCTTTTTCTAAATAAATTATTCTTTTTCAAGAAAAAACTGCTTCGCAATGAAATCCAGGTGGATGGCGTTGCCAAAGGACAGCTAAAGGTAGCTGTGGCAGGATTTCAGATCCATCTACAAAATTATATATAAATATGTATAGAAATCAATATCAATAAATAATTTAAATAACTCTTCATATTGAAGGTGATATGTAATAAATATATGTATACTTTTCTCTGCTTGCATTTTTGGCAACTATGTGTTTGTTAACTGGATTGCAATTTTCAACCCTGCTATGCTCTTTTCGCGTGAAAGTGATGCTTCTGTGACAGCGATGAACACATTTGCTTGGTTGAGCTCACCATGAGGGAGAATCAAAGACAATGGAGATCTACACGGATCACAACGGAATCTGTAAAAAAAAAAAGGATTTACCGTATATTACAAGAAAAAGGAAAACTTTCTAGTTCTACAGACTTTTTGAAAAAGACAATATTTAATGTGGGTGTTGTTCCATGCAGCGGTTTGTTGGTGAGCACTTACCTATGAGAACTGTTTTTTTTTTTTTTTTTTTGGGGGGATTTTTTTTTCCTCTTTGTGCTGAAATGCTCAGAGGTGTATATTGAAGACAACCATTCCTACACTGTGGCTCTCCGGTATGTATATCTGATCGATGCAATGCACACACATGCACAAACAAACAAACAAACACACACATACACAGGGGAGCAGCAGGTTCTGTAACAGAGAGAGGAGAGAGGATTGCCTTTACTAAAAGCATTGTGAAGCCACTTGTAAAAAATGCAAAAATTCTGATATAAGGAAATATGCATGTTATCATTACAATTTCCCTGCAAACTCTGCTGAATCTCTGACATTTCAGGTCAGACCCCCTGATCTGCAAGGTTTATGATATGCTGGGTTAGGAACAAAAATTAATTCATTGCTCTTCATTTTGTGTCTATTGTATAACATCTGAAATAATCATTAAATATTCAGCTTCTTTGTATCATGTTCAAGTCTGACAAATTTTAGTTTCAGAATATTTATGCAGCCTTTGTATAACGTGTGCTTGTGACATTTGAGCCCCTGATTCAAGTTGCAGATTTCAAAAAAAGAAAAAAAAATCACTTAACTAAGGATATCTATTTGAAGAGGTCTGGTTGCACCATTTATTGAAACCATCATTCTCTATTCCTTGAACATCTCAGATATTTCAGATATCCTGGTCATTCCTCCTGGCTCACTGTATTGTACTGTGGTTTCAAAGCTAACCATTTCACAGCCTTCAAAGATTCTAGGTCAGACTACGGCCGGTACAAGCATGCTGTGCCTTAAACATGGGATTGCAGAAACAGAGTCTGTGTTGTTCATTGAACACTACAAATATGGATCATCTTGCATGTCTGGTATATTGACAGGTGCCCAAAAGTCACACTTGAAAGCTGTGAATGTAGCTACATCATCAGAGAAGTAATTTCTTTCCATGCTCTTAAATACAGCTCCCAGTTAGTGTGCAGTTGCAGGTGTGTAATCGTTATTATTTTTGTTTTTTTTTATTTTTTTTTTCCTGAGAGAGTTTAGAGGAAGTCACGGAAGCAGTGTGCTTAAATCCTGAGCGATCGTTATTTCTGTGATTTATTTATTATGGAGGTAATTTTATATGGTTGTGTAGGGCTGTAGATAAAGGATAATGGATGTAGCGATCATGTTAAGTACAAATTTAATTGGCAAGCCAACAAATCCTGGGTCATCTCAGGTAACCAATATGTGGCTCCTCCTGTACAACATTTTCACAAAGTTTCAGTAACATTGTACTTAATCAGTATGACAGTGAGAGACAAACATGTGTTATTACCTGTCTGATTGTAAACTGAGTTGTGTTACCTAGCAGCTTTGTGTCTTAGTCAATCACCTTGAGTTAATAGGGCAAGCTGATTTTCAGATTTTCTTACCTCATGCATCAAAATGAAATCAATGGAATTTTAGGAATCTTTGGCCCCATATAGAGTAAAGACCGCCTTTTTTCTTACATCCTGACACAACTGTACCAGGGCTATTCGGAAAAAATGACACACTTCCTCATATCACTCCAAAGTCACACGTGATGGACCTGCCTGTAACAGCTGCTGGATGCATTTATTTTATTGTGTGTTTTTTTTTGGTTTGTGGGGCCATTGCGAGGGGCGAGTGAGGGACGAGCTGTCGCTCTAATGAAAAAGAAGAGCCTGGTGAGGCCTGGCTCCTAATGAAGAAAGAGTGCGGCGCTCTGCCTGGTCCTGTCAGTGTGACATGCGAGTCGGAGCCGGCAGCCCCCATGGGGGCCCGGCCCAGAGCCCGCACGGAGCTGCCGCGGGGGGGAGCGGCCCGTGACTGACAGCTCCCTGCCCTGGGAGCCCACAGACAGGGGTGGTGATGGGTAGGGGGGGGTGGGCTCAGAATAGGGGCGAGTGCAGACTGAGTGATGAGACAGCAAATTCACCTGCACACCTGCCACCCGCATTCAGGGCCCCATTCATAAACACACACTTGTACACACACACGCTCACACGAACACACACATACTCCAACAAAACTGGCAGTGGGTAAGGTACTTAACCAGGTTTGGATAACATGCATAATGTATAAAAATATATGTAACTTACTATGGGATACAGATCTCAATTGAGAAAATATGTAATGTATTATAAATCCCTTCCTACACCCACACATACAAACACAGAGGTAGAGAGGAGAGAGACTAGTCAAGCAGTTTTCTTCACGGTTGTAGGAGCATTTTTCCCAGCAGTGAAGTCAGAGAGTAGCAGAATGTACTAATGACTTTATTAATGCTGTTTTTATCAGTTCCAAGTAAGTGTAAAGTCTGACTTTG
Source organism: Megalops atlanticus (assembly GCA_019176425.1). Classification (NCBI taxonomy): domain Eukaryota; kingdom Metazoa; phylum Chordata; class Actinopteri; order Elopiformes; family Megalopidae; genus Megalops; species Megalops atlanticus. Next base: position 50,413,599 of record CM032876.1, read on the forward strand.
GATAAATACAAAATCATAGATACCACAAGTCTTATTTCCAAGTTGCCATAACATTGCAGGGGAAAAATCCAAGGGCAGAGTTACAAAGTATTGTGTTTATGAGCCTGTAAACACAAGAGCAGTAACGATCGCTGTGCAGACTCACAGACCACACATACTGTGTAGGTCATGCTGGAGAAGCTGGCATTGCGTATTTACTTTGAACAATGATGGAAATCACAAGGTTTAGAGATTGTCAAGCTGGTAGCCACTTATTTTAGTGGTCCAAACAAAACTGAACAGTCATCTGCTCTGCTTGGTCTACTGATACAATGTTGAGAATACAAACTATCAGCTTAACTGATTGCTCTTTAAATTAAACCACGCCATGTTTATTAACTGGCCTGTGTCCAAGATGTGGGATGCCACACTGTGGGGAGTTCAGTGGAAAATATGTCACCCATCTTAGCCTCCACCCCCTCAGGGAGTAAGGACATTAGCGGCAGAGCTGAACTTTATGAAGCCATGTGTTAACGGAACATTTCCGCTATCTATCCACGAGCCGCCGATCCATTTGCCATCTATCTGCCCACCTATTCATTTTTTAATTAACACCCATGACTTCCCCTTGTGCAAAACAATTAGCGGCCTCCTGACATGGTTAAAAATGTCCCGGGAAATATTGATCAATGCATCCGCAGCAGGGCCTTGTCTGCGCCCGTGAGTTTCATCACTGTCGTAATTCAGCTTTTATCTTTTTAATTAAATTGATAAAGCCTAATGGCATACATTATCTCTTCATGATCTAGTCCAGAGATGACGGAGATTTTTAATAATAGACCAGGTTAATGACTCGAGGTAGATGGCTGCCTTTGCATGAATATTCAGACAACACAGTCACTAGAAAAATATGTGTGCACACATATTAAACACAAGTAGAAACGTGATTTAATAGATGGAATCAGTACAGTGATATGCACGTGTGTGTCATGCTTTTGGGCTTGACATGGCAAGGAAGAGAGATCACGAATGGGTATGTACAAAAATTAATGAAGGCATATTCATTTTTACTACCTTTAAAAATTATACTGTTTTATATAATTAGGATGTACATTGAAATGAGAATTTTGGATGTACAGATGAGAATGAAAAGATTAGTAAATCCATCATTATTGAAAAAAAATAATACTGAAAAATAATATTTCTGTTACAATGAAGCACTGGTGTATGCCTGTTCTTTGAACTGGAAGTGTAATAAGTTTTGTTTTAATTTTCAGTGAGGAGAGTACTGGGCTTATTGGACTTTATTGTAACACCAATGCTCAGATTCAGTTGAGTGAAACAGGAAAAAGACCAATGACATTGGAAGTGTCTTATTTTCTAGTGTTATACAATGATGGCCAGCTCACATAGAAAAGTGTTTCCTGCTAGTGCGTGGGAAACATATTATCTTGTTTCTGTTCATTGGGAAACAATTAGAACCTTTGTAGTACATACACTGAAAGAAATGTGCACATGAAACAAGACAAACTGATTTAATAACTCGATCCTGAAAGTGATATTTTCCCCTGGAAAATAAATGACCTGAAAATGTGTACAAAGTGATTACCTCATATTATTGTGTTTACATTCCACAAAAGATGTTCCTATTTCTAAGAAATTTCTAACAAATAAAATAACCTTAAAATAAAATTAATTAAGGTGACAATTTGAATTCCGCAGCTCATTATTTCAAAACATCTATAGCTTAATCAAAAGTAAACCTGGGGCAGTTGTTTCAATTAGCTTGCTCTTTTTTTGTAAATTCATAAATACAAGATATTCTGAAATCAAATTCATGAGGAGACCCATCCACTTGCTAACTAACACAGGTGGACACCTAAGTAACATTAGGTTCTTGACATAAGAGCGAATGTTATCTGGTAGGCTTGTTGCTCTGTAATTATCAGGCAGTTGTTTTCAGAATATATTAGTCTGAACAGAGTTATTACAACTGCCAAAGAAGCTTTCCATTTCATAAAAGGCTGTAGCCTTTTCCACCACTGACAGTCTGTCGTGCTTCATGGGTTCTGTGCACTGCTCCCCTGTCAAGATGTCAGTTTCCTGATGCCTATTTCCTGTTTTTTTTAAAGCTGGTTGCCAATAGCCTTGTTATGAAGTTTCAGATTCAAGACCACAAGCAGACAAGCTCTGTTGTCTCCAGACCCATATTTGCCAGTCTGGAAGGCTTACTGATCGATCAGCAAGCAAGAATGGAAACTATACATTTCACAGGTTAAATTGTCCTCTGTTTCAAGGACCTCTTTGACTCCAACATTGAAATGATGAACTTTTCGGGGTAGCTGGCACCTTTTGTTTTCACTTTTTGTCACAACCATATAACAATAAGGAAATGTCCTCTCACAAACCTGTGTGTTCTTTTGTCCCCCGCAGTGTGTTACAGAGGACTGCAGGAAACGGCAACGCCCTCCCAACAGCGGACAGGACCGCAGACACTGCTGTGAGACTGAGAGCACCTAGCCCCTCGTTCACTGTGGATATGACCTTTAACCCCAGGACCCCTCCTCCACACCAACCACAGAGTCTAGGCTACCACAGCAGTGCCAGCATGACAATTGGCAAGTTCACTGCACTGTACATAGTGAATAATGGGACAGGATGTAGTTTTTTGTGTCACTGTACAAAGATTTGTTTATTGTGATGAGTATGTCAGAGTTTGTAATTGTAACTTTCTGAAAATATTGTACTAAAAATGCACTCAATAAAGATTAACCAAGTTGAGCCATTGACTCCTCAAAACATCAGTCTGGTGTAAAGACATTGAATGGCTATTCAGTACCATGTCTGATAAATTGATTACAGCAACACTGCTTGTCACAGTTTAATATAGTTATATTATACTTTTTCAACAATTGATAAGCATTGAGGTAACTTTTACAACAAAGTATTAAAAACTCATAAAACAACACCTTGGTTAAAAGGGAACTTTTGCAATTTAAGTCATTACCTCTGCTTGCACAGCACAGAGATACATGAAAAGCCCATCAATTAATTTTAGCTGAATAGTTTATATCTCATTCCCACAACACTACATAGGACAATGCAAAATGTCTGCAGTAAATTTAATGAGAAGCATCTCCAAATATTGTAGCAACAGAAAATGTTATCTGAGACCACATTCTGAATTTACTCAGCCGGAATTTGCTTGAGATCATCTCAAGTTCAGCCAAGCTTTTTTTTGTCCTGACATTGTTTTGTGTCAACATAATATGTTGAGCCACTACAGAACCAAACTATGGACATGTACAAGCTGATAAAGGATGCATTCTCTTACGCAATTCTGGATGCAATTTTGGGGTTTGGTTTAGACTTTTTCAGCTCTCTTGTTGCAGCTGGGGGAAAACAGACTGCTGACAGAGTGTAGGAGAATGTGATTTAACGAGCCTCCGAGGTTCATGAAGAAGTATTTTGAAACACATACTTCTGCTTATGTGTTTATAATCGCTCTGCCAGGAGGTTTATACCAAAATTATACCATGCAAATCATGAACTGTGCATTGCCTTACAGTTTTTCTCAGAATTTTTTGATGTTGAGGGCAGATCAGTACACTGTGAACCTAAACTATTTCCCCTAAGGCAAATTTATATCAGACACATTTAGGTGTCCTTTGTATAAACCTCATTTTTTTAAAATCAAAAAACACACAAATGCAATAACACAATGATAATCTGAAATGGATTTGCTCTCATACCCACCCAGAAAAGATGGGCAGAATGGGCAGAATACAATGTATGTGTTTATCAATGTTATAATCAAACAGAATTTCCTTTTAATATGCCAGATATAGAGGAATGGTATAATCAATGAAGTTTAAATATTTACTGGTGTATCTGGGGTGTGAATTATATCCAAATACATAACACGATAGTAGCTTGGCTGAAGTCAAATGGGCTGGTGAATCCTTGACATTTTCCCAGCTAAGTCACAATGATTCCACACATAGCCAATGTTCTATAACTTCACTCCGGCTTTGGGATAATTACACAGCATTTCAAAAACAGTCATCAAACAAAGGAAAAGCAAAACCATTGTAATGCCATGCATTAACTGAATTCCTCTGGCCCATCAATCCCCTCAATGTAAAGCACCTGATCATTGTGAATTCATTAAGAGAGAGGATTCGGGGGGATTATCCATGAGGAAAAAAAGCATAATCACCTTTAATCAACGAAGCACATTATTTTTTATTTCAAATCCCTGGTGGAAAGACTTAACAAGAGAGGTCACACGTGACAACTTTACTGTAATTTCATTTCTATAACTACAGCTATTGTCAATTATCCTTTTTAATGACTATCTATGGCAGTAATTACCTTGTTGCTGCGGTAACTATAGCAGGAGTCCTTTTACCTTACCGCCTTAAATTACCTCATATTAAACACAGATATGTAATAAATAAATAAATGCATGCATAAATAAATAAAATACCGGGGGAGAACAGCTTTCGGCCTGACTTCATCTCTGTATAGGCCTATTGGTTTTGATCAGGCTCTCACAAGCTAACCCCTTTCCGGCTTGTGACAGGCTTATATCCGTGGGGAATTTCAAAGAGATGTGTCGTTTTAATTACGTTCAAAAATCCCTCACCATTAAATTGATGCTGTTTAGCACTGACTTTTAAGTCTCACTAATCAATGTTCTGAGAGCGATTACTGAGCAGAGCTTCGGAGTGAGACTTCAGAAGCAGGGAAGCTGCCGTTAGTATCTGGGCAACTCTAATAATGGCTGAAGCTACATAAGCTGAGTTTTACAGCGCATCAAAGTCTGATGATCTCCGCTGAGAGCTGCACTTTACTTATTGATGCATGAACATGCTAATTATCACAGCACTGTGCAAATGGCTGATGTTTGAATATAGGCCGCTGTGCCCTGTATATAGGTACTGTCTTCCACACTGCTTTATTATATGCACTATGTCCTCATTTTTCGTAAATCACTCTGGATTAGAGCATCTGCTAAATGAGAAAATGTAAGATAGGTACAGACCACTGGTTTTTGTGGTGGATGAACCAGAAACAGCTGTCCGTGGTCAAGTGAAAGCTTAGACACTAATGTTGGCAGCTAAATAATCAACATTTTTTATTTCTTTTTTATACATTACATTTTGTCCTGCCAGCACAATTGGAATAAATTTAAAGAGAGCCATGTGTTGTTTTGGTTAAAAAAAATTCTGGAATGTTGGAGGTAAATTTGTCTTGGGGACTCCCCCAAGCCTGATTGCTCACATGATCCATAAAACAACCCGAAAAGGAGGAGATGAAGCTTAAATAATTAAATAGGGATGAATTGTTATGCTCCCTTGGGACCCATTGCATGCTTGCCTGTTGTAGTGCGAAAGATCAAAAAAAAAAAAAAACATGAATCATTCGACACAGACCAAATACCATGAATCCAATGAATTAAAAAGCCTTGCTCTTCACCCTAACTCTCACAATAACATTAAAGCTTCCCAATGCAAAAGTAGAAATAGAGAATCAAGATGAGCTCTTTAGTCTGCTCAATTAACATCTATGGCCAGCGGCAATGCTCTTGAATCACTTGATTGTTCTTGGCTGCTTTCTATACAAAAAAAAAGACATAATTATTCATTCTAAATATCGTAAGCATACTTAATCCAATCCATGCTGAACTGCAAAGCAAAAAAAAAGGTTTAACAACAGGTGTTACAGTAAGTTGAAACGCTTGCACTCGTTTTGGTATTTGTTTCGATGCCTGTGTTTGTATTTGTCCATGTTTAATAGCGTTGGCTGTGAGTCTATGTGGTGTAAGACACCCTCCGAGCCTCTGTTTGCCTAGGATTTTCTAATGCACCAGTCACATCGTTTTATACTCTCTATCCTCAGGTCCACACTGTAGCGTTTCTGCATCTGTTTGGTGAAGGCTTCCTCATATTTGGTTTGGTTTTTTGTACAACTCCTCAAGGGTTCCACATCAACGTCATTAGGGGAGTTTCCATTTGTCAACTGTAGAAAATATCTCACACGGTTCAGTCGAAGCCCACAGTAACTGGCACGCCCATGCCAGCTTTCCATACAACAGACTCCCTTCTAACAGAACGGTGCTTCTCCCAATTTGATGTTCAAGTTGAAGAGAGAGAGATTTATAGTTTGAGTAAGTGAGTGTGCATGTGAGAGAGAGAGAGAGAGAGAGAGAGAGAGCACAACCATTTCTGCATCATTAGCAGTTGTTTATCTATAATGCTGCGTTTGGCACATTGGATTTTTTTGTTATCTGTGATGCACTCAATTTACTTGTTTTCTTACATTTGAGTTCACATGGGTTGCAAAAAGAAACATGAATAAAATGCCATCAGTGAGATGATTGTACAACAGAGCATTAATAATAGATTAGAACTTGAGCCAGCATATTGCTCCTGTCATCTCTGGAATTTAAATTAACTTATTTGCAGGGAGCAGAGGAGGTCATTGTGTCCCCAGCACTATCAGTGTGTATCCATCTCTCCCAACTATTTGGAGAACCTACCGCACTTGTGCTCTTAATGTAGAAAATAAGTCAAATGCCAAATAGCTGTGCATTTATATTTTAAATAATATTTAACTCAGCTTCAGCTATATTGATTCTGGAAGTTAAATTGTGTCAACATGCATCCAGGCCTGTGTATTTTTACCAGTTCTTTAGGGTCATTCATTCTCTCTCCTTACGGTTATGCTGCTAGATTTTCTTATGTAACTGGGGAAAGAGCAAGATATAGCAAACTGAAACGTCCTTTTTTGTTCCAAACCTTGTGGAGCTGTAGATGTCATTTCACAAATACAGCAGAACCCCAATTATGTACACTAATTATTGGGAGAACTGTGCTGGGTAATCAAAATTCACTGTTAATTGAAAAGGGCATTTAATGTGTTGTGCACATAAATTTATCTTCAGGCAGTATTGAACACACAATAGCAACTTATATTGAAAGGGGGATGGATAATCTACATACCTGTGCTCAAGATTGTTTGTAAAACCAGCTCTTTTGGCCATTGTCAAGAATTTATTCCTCACAAATCTGTTAGAACCCGTAATACTGGCCTCTGCATCATCCAGCATCATACATCATAGAGATTTTCATTTGCAGTTCTGTTTTTTTTTTATCAGCTACACAACTCTTACACTTATTGCACCACAAAATAAATGTGTTTTAATGTTTCGTGCCATAAATTGAAACTGAGCCATGATCAACCAGAGGGTCCCTTAGGTCTGCACATGTATGTGAACATTAATCAGCAACTTCCACTTTCTTTAGATTTACAATTGATTTAATTAAATTACAGCTGATTTAATTAAATGGTTAAATGGGTTCATGGTTAAGTGAAGTTCTCTGTAATTTCAAAACATCATTTTATAAACAGTAAAGCATGTTTCACTAGTTTAAAGTGCCAAAGATAATCAAAGGTTTGAAACTTGTCATTGCCTTTTTGTTATTGCATGATGTATACAAAATCAACCACAGCACAGAACCACTGTGTATATGTTGAACATCTTAAGATAATGCTCCAATACCAGTTATAATCTGCCTTATCCATGGCTGTTTATTCCATCAGACTATTATGGCTTAAGCCCTGGGCTACTCTTTTTCTCTTCTTCCAGACTCTTGAGACATATCTGTGTGTGTGTGTGTGTGTGTGTGTGTGTGTGTGTGTGTGTGTGTGTGTGTGTGTGTGTGTGTGTGTGTGTACGTGTGTGGACTGTGTGTAGATGTTAGTTTAACTGTGAATCTATTTGCTGAATATTGCCCCTCTTTTTGTCATGAAACATCACACTTGGATTATGATCATGTTTGGAATATTGCTTTCTGATTGCATTATTTGCAGGGTCATACTAAAAATTCTTGTGTATTTTTAATGACAATGGAATATTAGTGTCTATGTAGACATCATTGCCTGCATCATGAATTCCTCATTAAAGTGTACCATGGAGATCATTGTTCTCCACATGATACAGGCTTTAAAGCCTTGTCAGGATATTTGTGTTTCTTTTTTTTTCTTTTTCATTCCGGCTTTTAAACTGTAATTGGACTCACCGGATCAGAGATCTGTTTTCATTAATCCATGGCCATTATTCATATTAATTTACACACAGATACAGTGGCACAAAGCACCTGGTGCAGTAATAATTCTATAATGCACTGTGCAGTCACCACTAAATCACTCTTTGAGCATAAACATCTTAATTGTTTTAATTTAAAACTTAATTTTTTGATTGAAAGATCTGAACAAATCATCTAAAAAACATATCAGCACGGTAGGAGGAAAGGTTTAAAAAATAAAGTGTACATGCCTTAACATTGTATCCTCTTCATGACTGCAAGGGTAATGCCTAATTTCTCATTTAAATACATATATCACTCAGTGTGGATCAAACACATTTTTGGCTCTCTGAGGACCATATGTAGTTTAATTAGGAAGAATGTAATTAACAAAGCTCTCTACCACAAATTTATGACTCAAAGTTTTATGAGGAAGTTTGCCAATGTCAAAAAAACACTACTTCTGAGAAAACTTAAGAAGCTATTGCAGGAAACTGAGGCCCAATCCAACTTAAATATGCACATAAAAAAACAAGTGTTAACCTGGAGCAGGAGGTGAGGGTTTTTCTTTTTTTTTTTTTTTGGGGGTCAGTCAATAAGCCCCATAAACCATAAACAAACAAAAAAAATTACCTTTTCTCCCAAAAGCATTATGTTGTTATTATGTTATTATGCCATTCCTTATATCTCACTGTTTATAGTTTGTCGTGGCCCTTTTTTGTTATTTAAAGAAACAGACATGACTATCTTTCCTGAACACCTGAAATTTCATTACAGTGAGCCTCAAGGAAATGATACAGATGCTACTGTATGTGGAGCCAAGGTAAAGGGGGGTCACTCTAAATCTAGAAACTAATAAAAACCTGGCATCACTTCAGCTCTCATATTTTCTATATTTCTTTCCCCCTTTTTTCCGTATTTTTGTTTTGTTTGTTTACTATGTTGCTGTCTGTGCCCATTACCCATAAGAAAATAGTATAACAAACAGAAAGAGAGTCCTATATGGGCCAATAAGATGTTCCTTTGTCGAGGGCCTGGGCTTCTGCCTCAGTTTTTTCTTCCTGCAAAAGTGCAGTGGATCTTCAGGACCGTAGGGCACACATGCGAGTTGCACCTTGTGGTGAATCGAACAGCGGATCACGTTAATTGGTGTGATTGCCAGTCGCCGTACCCCATCATGTCCCGTGGAGGTGACAGCACAGATTGTCCCACACCTTTTCGGTGCGGGTCAAGCAGGGGGTTTCTTTCAGGTGCCCTGGGACAGAGCCACCAGCAGCGCTGTCACTCAGAAACACGATCGAAGGAGACAGGACTCCTTTAAAGTGACTGAAAAAAAAAGGATTTCCTCCCAGCAGCGGTTCGTTTCGGAGACGCGTGCTCTAATAGCGCAAGCATATGATAAGAAGATGAAGTAGAGCGGCACTCTAATTGGCCCCTCTCAGGCTGATCCCGTGGGATGCTGCCCTCCTACAGGAATTAATCACGCACAGAGCAACTCTTTAAGCGCGGAAAACTTTTTCGATTTCTGCAAAAATCAATGCAATATTTCCCACAATAAACGAGGTCAAAATTTTGAAGGATCGACAGTCAAGGTCCTTTCTTTGTATCCCCAATTAAATTCCACAAAGAAACCTCTTTGTTTTTGTTTCTTGTAAAGAATGTCTGAAGAAGAAATATTTTATCTTTTTCTCCCGCTCAAATGGGCTCCTTTCTCTCCAGTGTCCACTGCTAAATTTCCACAGCACAAAGCAACAGGCTGTGTTTCTGCAGCGTTCTGTTATCAGCGAGGATATTGGTACTTCATGATGATACCATCCAAGCGCCGCAGTGGGGTGATATGTTGAAATGTTTCTTGCTCCCAAAACAGAACGTGGCAAGAGCTGAAAGAGTGTAAGGGCACCCTATATCCCCAATACTACCTTGAAGAAGCCGTAAACACACACACACACTCACACACACACACACAGTGGTTGCCAGTTTTCTAGCTATACTGTGAGCACAACACTGCAAAATCAACCCAACTGACGCATACAGAACCTGCTGGCTCGGAGAGCGGTGCTCAAGCCTATAGAGTGTGAAGCTGTTGGAGATGGCTTTTGATTTTCAGAGAAACAATCCTTCATGTCCAGGTATTCTTTATCTGGCTTTGTTCTGTATGGCTGATGAGGTTTCAAAGCACTTCCCGCATAGGCATACAGCTTGGGTTTTTATACATTCTTTTAACAAGTGTAAATTAAATCTTATGCCAACTGCTGTGGATAGAGCAGTTTTAGGAATAAGAGTTTTAAATCTATTTTAAACACAAAGTGTACAAGATCTAACAGATGCAATAGTACTGCTAGGCAATGGGACTTTTCTTGTTCCATTGAAGTGTTTAAAATACAGGGAACTTTTTAGTTTACTTTTCTGTATACTTCTCTTGTTAAACCTTACTTTTATCCACATACATATGGATATAGAATTTCAGCTATAGGTTCTCTGGAAAAGGCTCCAAAGGATTTGTTCACATAAACCCGTAAATGGAGGCAAACTTCAGCAAGGTACCTGTACCTTACATTATCAGCATTTTGCGGACACTCATCCAAAGTGACTTACATAGGTTACAATTTTTTTTTTACATGTTACCCATTTATACTGTTGGATATTTACTGAGATAATTGTGGGTTAAGTACCTTGCCCAAGGGGTACAACAGCAGTGCCCTAGTGGGGAACTGAACCGGCAATCTTTTGGTTATGGGTCCAACACCTTACCACTATGCTACACTGCCACCCTACCTTGCTTGTTAATAGTATACAGACTATGTACGTTCTTAAATAGTAAACGCCTCGAATAAATGATGCTTCTCATCCAATATGTATGATGTCGTGCTAAGCTAGAGGTCTCTCTCACCTCACGGGTTACTGGTTTCCTGTCAATGTTCATGACTAGCAGACCTGTTTGCAGTGATGGGCACAGCAGGGCTTCTGCAACAGAAGCGTGTGGGGTGAACCTGATAAAATGGTGCTTTCGTGACCATAGCCATGGTTAATCCTGAGTTCCTGTAGCTTCAGCAGAGGCGGCACAGATGATAAACAATGGATAGTGTATTGGGCCACCACAAGGAGAGCAGGAACACCCTCTTACTGGCCCAGGAAAGACTGTCAGGGGTGTGTTTTTATTGCTTTTGTTATTTGATTTTTTCATTCTTCATGGAGTGTTTGATATAGAGGAGCGGCAACAGCTAACAAATGAGAAGAAAAAAGAAAAAAATGAAGAAAAAGTGTAGAGAAGTGTTGCATGAGAAAAGGAGAGACCTTCAACATAAGGGTGGAAGTGTTGCCAGGTTTTATTTGTTGACTAATTTCCTACCATCTTCATGTCCTTGACACCTACAGTACTGTACTGACATTTTAAGTGTTCAAGTAGTATATTCATGTCTTTTTTTTCTTTTAGTGCTCTTGTACCAACAAAATAGACCATTCCACTGCCATTATCAGCACAACACGGGCACTTCCTTCCTGAGGTAACTATGACAGGGAGTTTAAGCATTGTATTTCCTGACCTTCGATATGAAGTCTTCCCCCATTGTAAGTGTAAATCAGTGTTATGTTGATTTTTTGTTTTGTTTTGTTTTGTTTTTCTTTTCAGTTTCTTACATATCATACGTTGGCTAAATAGCAGATTTAAAAAATAACTTGGGCAAATATCATAAAAATTACCCAATTGTTATATAATATTTTTTAAATTTTGATTTTCTTATACATAATAAAAGCGAATCGATTTAACTCAGAAGCACAAGAAGCAGTTAACGAAGCAATAAGGTAAAAATTAGGTTAATTATGATGTTGAATCCAGACATGTAAGCCTCCAGAACCAAGCCAAGAAATATGCAGTCTCATACATATAAGAGCTTGTTAATAGTTTATGGATATGCCACCCCCTGGACCTCATTGTCTCATTATCGGTGGGCTGAATCCATAAATAGAAATACTCAGCACCTTTCCTCCAGGAGACTTTATTAAAGGGAGAGACTTGGCCAGTGAGAAGCATGATGGGTAATGATGATTGAATCCCAAAAGAAAACTTAATCACCAGTTCTGATGCTCCTGAGCATGTCTTTCTAGCTACTGAGTCCTTAGCTCCTGAAGACCAGATGAATAATTTAGTAGCCCAAAGGCACCAACTGCTTTAGAGTCTGGACCGTGTGACATGGAATAATAATAATAATAAAAAAATCTCCCCTTTCTCATCTTGGGATTTGGAAAATGTTCAATCCTATGGTCATGAAAGCTCAAGCTCACCTCAGAGGAGGAACTCAAAAGTGAATATATTAGAATTTATTTCAGAAACGATGACATATGTTTAATTCAAGCTTGGGGTTTGGCATAGCCTTCAATTGACTCTGTAATGCAAGTTTAGTGGTGCAGTTCCCCTTTCTCCCAATATTCTGTTAAATGCATTACAGTGTGGTCTAATGATAAGTGCTACAGACTGATCCAGAGGGTTATAGACAATAATGCCATTACGTGTTATTAGCTAAACTTACTTTAAAATGTGTATGTAGAAATTAAATGAAGATAAACTGTAAAATGAATATGAACATTTTCCTGAAATCCTTACTTTCACACACATGCGCATACACACACACAATAATGATAATATGTCTTGGTTCATGTATTTAGGAGTATTTTATCGCTTTGTATGGGGAAATTTCACTAATACAACTGAGATTCCACGCATTTCCATTAAGGCTCAGTCCCACAGTTTTACATTTTAAATGTTGTACCCTCTATTATAGCAGCATCACAGCTTTTAACATATAAGGCAGATTCCTCCCCCTAAATTCCAAATATTATCAAAGCACAGAGTACCAGTCAAAAGTTTTGACCCAAGTTTTCTTCTTTATTTTTACTATTTTCCACATTTTATAATAATATTAAAGACATCAAAACTATGACGTAACACAAATGGCATTACACAGTGACCAAAAACAATTTTTGGAAAGAAATTCATATATAGGCATCAACTTCACTATTTATATTTGTCTAAGAAACAAATTTCAAGCATTTAAGCATGAGTCTTTAGATCAAAATGTCTTTGAATGCATGTTTCCCGTGATCCTAATCAAGTGTGTCCAAACATTTGACTGGTACTGTATATTTTATCAAATGTTTGTTTCTACCTCAGGACTAACTTAACTGTCCCTCCTAGAGACATATGGTTGAACTGTTCGAAATCATTCCTTTTATTGTGCAAACATGGGTCAGTGCCCATAAAACAGCTGTTCGGGTACACAAGCCATGAGCTTGATCCATGGGGGAATGAAGCCACTTGATCTTGTTAGGTTTTCAGACTGCCTCTTGGAATCACACAACATCACATGTGGAAATGACATCTTCCATCAATCATGCTTCCAAGGTCAACTGTCAATTTCCCAGCCAGAATGGTCTGAATGGGCAAAAGGCATGAAGAGACTTAAAAATCACAGAGCATGACTATATATTCAGCTGTGCAGAAAGGAATTTACTTGTTATCGGCACTCCTGTATACAAATTCATACATAGTTTATATAGATGCATTCATACTTTAAAAAAAAACCCTGTGGTTGCCCTTACACAAACATTACAGAATGTCAATGAGCAAAAATGTTAATATTTGACAAGCAAATGCTGGTGGAAATAATAATGATGCAATTCAGTATTCTGTACTTTTATCTTCAAGCAGTTTGAAATCGTTCCTCAATTTTAATTCTGACTGTTTTTTTTTAGCAAACAGTGCATTTTATTGCATCATATTTTTAATCAAATCGATTGCAGGCCGGTTGTGCCATAAAACATGAGATGGTTGGAAAAGTGATAATACCTGGAGGCTTCAGCTGCAGGCTACATCTGTCTGAAGGCTGGGGCTGGGAGACCAGCTGATGTTATCAACAACCTGCCCATCTGAGCATGTGCAGAAGAGCAGTGAACCGGTGAGCGAGCAATCCAACCGGGGAGAAGGTGGAAGAGAGTGCATGCGAGAGAGAGACAGAGATCAGAGTGATGAATCTGTTTGTTTTGTGAATGCTGCGGCGACACGCATGTATCTTGCTTAAGCCAATAAATCGACTCGAATGGACTTGAGGGATGACCAGCTGCCGCCCCTGACGCTACGTGCGCTTCTAGTGTCGCCCTATCATAACTCAGAGTTTTTTTTCGATCACCTCATCCTGCGCAGAGGAGCCAGCCCCAATGGAGTGATGGGGACTTGGTCCTGCTGCAGCCGTGAGGCCTGTGCCGAGGGTAATTGATTCACTTTGCCACTCCGCTGCCCAGCGATGGTCATTCCAGCCCTGGATGTTGTTATGGAAACCCAGCCAAATCCCCTTTTTGGACTGACCCCTGATCCAGTCAGTAGTGCAGTAGGTGTGTCCTCGTGTTGCCAGTCAACATGCAGAGTTAGAGCTCACTTTCACTGGACATGAATCACATTGTCTCTTATCTCAGACAACTACAGAAAGAACCAGGAGCAGTGTGGGTTCATGCGTTTCATTTCTGATTTGTGGGTAAAGAGGAAAACGGGCAGGCACAGAACCCTTCCCTGAAAACAGACAGATATCTATCATTTTCACCTAAAAAGAGGCTGTGAAAAACCATATCTTTGAAAGACATCTGAGAAACAGCCAGCTTCAGAACAGCGGTGCGGCATGGAATTGCTTTGCTATCAGCTACGCTGCATGGATACTGCATCTCTGTGACTTAGAAGACGGATGCATGGAGAGGATCAAGTATTTGCAAAGGATAATTGCACTGCACATCTTTACGTAAATGTTGCATAAGAAACATTTTCTGAGAGTAAAGTCACAAAATATAACACCATTTGACCATTACCAAATACTATTATCATGCCTCACACATCAGACATGTAGCCAGAAGAAGATAAAGTTTCTGTCATCTACTCTAGGACTTCCAGGACAGGCATAATAGCATCTGATACCTGGGCTCACTGCCATTTGTTGTTTATCGGGAGTGCTTCATTTCTGTCCATGTTGAGAATCATTAATGTCAGGGCTCTAGCCTATAAATCAGTAGCAGCTATTCAAGTGTAGCCAACTTTAATTTATGTACCAGGCTGCAGTTACTAGCTCACAAGTCAGATCTGGCTGAGCTGACAGCTGGCTTAGCTTTATATAGCTGAGAGATGCCTTACATGTCTGTTGAGAATGACTGTTGCGCTTGTTGAACCTCTTCACTTATTTATGAGAGCATACAAATAATTTATTAACTTACCAAATCAATAGCTTGTTAAACAGTAATGTGTGCAACATTCAGACTAATGTGGAGTTATACATTCAGAAAAAAACTGGAATATTACACCTGTAACATGTTTTGTTCATATAGTGCTGGCTGGATGTGAAAACCAGCTGTTAAACAGTGTTTAACAGTTAAACAGACTTCATGCTTGATGCCCAGTAAAGTGGGATAGAGGTCTGCATTTGTTGGGGTCCAAGAACATCACAGACCTGGGCCCATGCACCTCTGGGGTGATTGGAACACAGTGGAAGAGCATACCTGACAGCCGAATGCCTTGTTTGTGCTGTAACTCCTCTTCCTGGGCCTCCTATCAGCTGTCGATACGATGAATGTCACATTGTCTCCTATGTGGGCGGGCAGCTGTGGATGGAGACTCTGGTGGAGGCTGTGGTGGTGGTTTGGTTTGGTATTACAGATCTAATACAGATCCAATATAGCTTGAGCTGAGTTGGTCCTGTGTTTGTCTCTGTGATCTGAGCATGTTGTGTTGCTGAATAATTCTGGCTGTGCACTACCAGGGATACAATGCCATGGTGATACTCTAAGAATGTGCTTTTAGCTAGAGTCTCATTCCATCTATTGAACAGGGGGATGGGCTGTTACTTGGATTACTGCCACAGAGGACCACTGAGCTTTAATATAAAGTTAAACACATATGCAAATGAACAAACGTCACACACACACACACACACACACACACACAGAAAAAGAGAACAGTAGGACACAAGAAAAATTTGCAAACAGTGATCCTCCGCCTATTTTCATAATGCTGTTTGCTCACGCAGTCTTTCAAAATACACAGCAAATACATTACATATTGGTTCATATTTACCCAGCTATGAAATCTGCCTGCTTCCTCAGAGATAAAAAATATATATTCATATACTGTATTATTATTGGTACATTACATTATGGAAACTAAATGAAGTGCAGTGGGCATGCAGAAAATGGATAGCATTGCTATGCATTGTACTCTTACTGAGGGAGGGCATTTTGTTTTCCTGAATGGTGTGAAAAAGCTTTGTTGCAATTTAGTTGAATAGCATCCCATCATACGACTCCAGAGTATGGCTGTTGGACTGAGAATTTCAGTCCAGCAAATTTTCCAGCTGTTTTATTATTCATAGACATTTATTTCATTGCCCTATTCATTTACTGGAGGTTTTTCATGCTATATAATGTGCATTATTTGTGAAAGATAAGAAAACAAAGAGCTGAATCCAAAGGCTCAAAGAAGTGAAGTCTTGTTTCAGATGAAATCAATGGTTTTCTGTTTTTTTTTTTTTATACATTCACTGTTTATGCATTCCCACTGTAGTTTTGTGCTTTAGACATAACGTAGATGAGACCTTCATGTTGCATTAAACCTGAGAGGAGAATTTATTTATATTACATTGCTATACACAATGCTGTATTCACTGCTGGATCTGCCTAGTTTTCCCACTCATTCGCTTTTATTAGGTACTGTATTGATAAACACGGGGTATCACAGTTCATAGTGATATATGCAGCAGATAAGCTTTAATGCAGTGAACATGTAAAACTTGCAGTGGGGCAGCACTGGAAGTGGAAATTACATTATACATTACATTATTGTCATTCAGCAGATTATCTTATCCAAAACAACTTACTGAGGTTATTTTTTTATCCATTTCTACAGCTGGAAATTTACTTTCACATTAAGTACCTTGTCCAACGGTATAGAACCAGCAATCTTTTAGTTACGAGCCCTGCTCCTTACCACAACACCACACTGCTGCCTGGACTGAAAGAGGAAAGGCTACAACTGTGGTGATGCTGTTGCTCATCCTGCTGGGCAAGGTTGAAGTTTGTAAAAAAAGAGATCCAGGGTTATCCATCTTGCCCGTGTCTTCCCATCATGGAGCGTTGCTCTGTAGCGGGAGATGCCATCAAGCCCAATTCTCTTCTCCCCCACTCTGGGTCACTTTCAGAAAAAAGAGATCCATTACCATTTTCGTGAAGCCATCTGTCAAAATTTTACAGTGCAGTACGCTTGTACAGTAGAGTGGCACAAAGCTGTTGATGGTAATCAAATAGATTCTCAGATGCTTTACTTTTGACACTGATTAGTGATTTGTTTTTCAATAGCACATTCACAAATGGGAATTCTGTGGGGGTATTGCTAAACAAGTTATTACTGCACTTGCTATCTCTTCCAATGCATAAATCGAGACGCTTATGTTAGCTTTTAATCACTGGAAGATGAAGGTTCACATTCAAACAATGGGAGCCCCACTCAGATTCATAGTAAACATTAAATCAATAGCAATTGGGGATAAACTACTATGATGTTAAAGTGTCCAGGCCTTAGTTGATTCAGCGTGTGTTTGTGTGTGTGTGTTGTGTTTGTGTTACAAGAGACATATTGATTATGTGCTGCATACTTGTATACACACTTCAGACAACACCATATTATTTCAGAGCATTCTCCAGAACTGGCTTTCCTTAAAGATTCCGTATGATTTCCAAAAACGAGGTTAATATATATATATAAAAAAAGAGAATGGCTAATTGAAAACCACATGGCACATTTAAATATCTGTGTGCACATTTTAGCAAAGAGATTCCCCATTCTAAACCATCAAAACTACCATGGACATAAATCCTCATTAATCATGGATGTACTTCATCCTCTGAAAACCAATATGACATAATAGCCTAGTAAATTTAATAAGCACCAAACCATTTTCCATGTCTACATGCTGAGAACTGGGGAAAGCTAATCACATTTTAATACAGAAATGGTAGACGTTTCGAGGGCTAGTTGTGAAACTAACTTTAGTGGACTCAAATGCATTTACTTGCTGCTGAAGTAAAGTTGGAAGGTTATTGGCCTGTTTAAAGCAAAGAGGGCTAGTCCAGAGTTAAGTGGGGTTTTTGTATTACATTGTGTGAAGTGTGAGTGATAGCTGATCCACAAATATATATTGCAATCACCTGAGAGAGTGTTATAGCAATACTTTTCAAGGAATATTTGATCTAAAACCTGCAGTGTCACTAGCGTGTACATCAGAAGCATTTACAGGTCCCTGCTAACCATTAACCATAAACCATTAACTATTAAAAATAGACTGATGACTGTGTAAACTTTGGAAAGCTGCTTATGTATATGAAAGTCACAATATGTGACAAACTGCACATGAGATTAGAAGACCATAATGATTGTCATTTTTTGTGAGTAATTGGATTAGGGGAGCTGAATTACATCATATTGTTTTATTGTATTTAATTAAATTAGTAGATTTACTTCCTTCACAGCCTCACTACATCATACTTCTTTTCATGTAGGTCTTAAAATAAGTCCCCAACCATCCTGCAGATGCTGTATCAGGTTCTCCTTCTCAGATGAGATGGTTTTGCAGATAAATGGTTTGCTTGTGCACATGAAAGCATAAACACTGTCACTTTGGGCCACTACAGGAAGATGTTTTTAGACATTAGGGTTGGACAGGGGGCAGTGTTTTGACTAGTATCCGTAGCAAGCAATAGCAATAACATGCTTTCCAGGAAACTTAATGCCAACAAACCAAAAGAAAAGAAAAGAACGAAAGTAAGAATGCCCCCCTACCACCACCACTTCTGAGTCTCCCTTTGCTTTGTGCTATGAACAGAGCAGAAACCACCTCTCCATAAACAATAATGGATTTTATTGCACTATGCCATGAAGCAGCTCACTGGTACAAACACCCCCTACAGGTGTCTGCTAAGCTAATATGCAATGTAATACTAAATAGAATCAAAACCACCCACAGTAGGAAATGCGCTAAAAATCCTAGGAAAATCACATTTAAAATTTAGCTTTTTTTTCCTGGTATGGGTGGAGAAACTTTAGTAAGCTTGAAATGTAAGGGACAAACCAAAAAAAGCAAAAATGAAATTTGTGAATAGCGGCATTTGATTTTCTAGAATATTCGCTGGAATTGAAGATTATTGAGGTAAAAGGGCTCAAACTGAATAGTATTGGACTTAATTGAAAACTCCCCCGATGCCATGGTGCTTCATATGGAAAAATTCCACACCATCCACGGGGTTAGATGCTTATTTGTTTCCATCTGTTTGGTCTCAAAAGCAAGTTCTACTTCCACATATTTTTCTTCACTCTTTCCTGTAGGTTATTGTTTGCCTGACTTGAAACTGACCTTCAAAGCCTGAGGACAATTGTGACGTCACCAGCACTATGTATAGACGCCTCTTACTGCGGCATTCTTTTAAAACACAGTGATTTTCCCAGTCAATGTCACTTTTGAAGGTTAAAAAGCAGCACAGTCTTCCATTACTTTGCTTCAGTGACCTTGGGTTTAAAGTCTCTGACAAGGAAGTTCTGTCACAACAAAGTAGAATGTTAGCCTTTGCTTTGCCTGTTAGGTAACTACACTGACAGGGGATGGTTTTCCATTCCAGGGCTTACTGGTGAATCACTCTTCTTTACACTAACCCTACGGTCACACAGACAACACAGGAGAGAGATCAAGCGACCGGCTGCCATTCATTGTCAATGAGAGTTGGCGATTTACAGCGACAAGAGACAAGTGGCCGTTTCAAAGCCAACTAGGCAGGGCTAAAATAGACTAGAGGTCTATTTTATGGAAATACTGAATGATGTGACACGGTGACTACCATAGAGAGTGAAGGCAGCGTGACACACATTGCTGAAACAAATGATCCAACATTTTGATTAGTTCTGTAACCTAGTAATCACAAGCCAGGAACACCCATAAGCGACAAGCAACAATGACTTCTGTGTCATCCGTGTGACCGTAGGGTAAGAATGGGATAGGCTTCGACCTTTTGACCCAACCTCACATTACACGGTGTTCAGGACTCAGAGATGATTAGTAGAGTTGAAGGTCGATGTCTAACAGTGATGTGTCAAATGAGGCCAAAGATGAGTGAGCTTCATGCCTAAAACTGAAGTGAAAGTTTCCATGAAATACTATAGTGTAAAGGTTAGTTGCATGGCTGCATAATTTATGTCACATGGAAGCGGATGATTCAGGACTGAAGTATGCACCTGTTTCTGTAACTGGACCTGGATATTCCCAAAATTCCAATTTGGGCTGTCTGTACAGGTGCAAGAAATTCCAAATTGTATTTTAACAAATCACTGCACAGCTACTGTGCAGTTCAATTATTTGAGTGTCATAAAACTGCGTAACAACATTTGGGTAAGAATCTGGACTTTATTTTATCCCTAAGAAAAAGTCCTCCTGCTTTGAAACTGGTTTGAAATAGACCCAAACTCAGATGTATAGATACACAGCCCGGAGATATACTGCTCAGTGATTCCAACTTCACTGCAACAATCTCAGAGAAATACACCCTCTTCTGCTTCTAATGATCATGCGCTTTCTCAAGCACATCTGAGACTCTCCCCTCTCCAAGTGTAAACCAGGGCAAATTCACGGCAGAGCAAAGACAGCAATAAAAATAGTTATCTTTATAGTGATGGGGAGGCAAATGGATGAAAAAGTGAAAGTTCCACATGTAACATATTCCACATCTGTGCCGTGTGGAGCGCTTTACACTGCTGTACTACAGAGACTTGGGATTTAGTGTTCCTTGTCTGTTACAGCTGTGGTGAGATGTGCCGAGGTTTATCCCAGGGCATCCAATTCTTTTCAACCTCCTTTATGGATAAGATCAGTCAGGTGTGGTATGTTGACCAAAATGCACAGTCGCTCAGAAATGCTACTGGGGTGAAGTGCTGTACCCTCAAATCCCCGCCCACCTCATCCCCTTAGTGATGTCAAGACTTAAAGGCTGGTTCGCCAACCACAATCAGGGTTTCATTTGTAGTTCACCTTCTGTCGGGCCTAGCCCCTCACGGGTTAGCAACAGGGGGAGTGGAGAAAGTCTGGAGATTGAGGTCATCCAGCTGGGATCCAGGTACTCATGGGTCGCCACACATTTATCCTTGGCATCACCTGGAGTTGTGACTCATTCCAAATTTCAGAATAAATAAGTATATATATTTACTGGAGTAGCAGGGCTGAAATGAATAGCTCCTGTGAGTCCTGCGTAAAGCCTGCCGGGTAGCAGGTAGTGGGTAGGCGAGCGGTTTCAGTGGCTACGTCACTCCCCCTGACCTGGCTAAGAAGCGTTGTTGCCGACGGGCTAATGGCAATTTGCCTTTAGCTCAACTGGTAACGATGCTGGTCTTAGGGGGTTCAAAACTTGCTCGCTCGCTGACTCCTGTTAACATCAATACACAACGCAGTGTAGAGCCCACCGGTTACACTGGGTCAAGAGTAGGCCTCCTCAGCAGGGGATATAGTGGTAAGGAAATACAGTTGGTATTGCTCATTCTAAGCTGGGATTTGCTTGTGTCATTTTCTTCATTTTTACGATCACGGTCTCCAAAAGCCTAAATACTACATCAGTGTCAATCAATCTCATTACATTACATTATTGGCATTCAGTGGACACTCTTATCCAGAGTAAATCCATTTATTCAGCTGGATATTTACTGAAGCAATTTTAGATTAAGTACCTTGCCCAAGGGTACAACAGCAGTGCCCCAGGAAGGAATCAAACCAGCAACCTTTCAGTTACAAGTCCTGCTCCTTACCACTATGCTACACTGCCACAAATATAGCATAGTCTCAAATATGAAGTGCATGATACGTCATCACCTGTTTCATATTTTATCCCTTGCACGTTCAATAGACACTACACAAACTGCACACATGACACAGTTTATGCCTTGGTTGATAGAGTGGAGAATAATCTGCAATGTGCATTGTTTTGTACATCCGTGATCAACAGATAAAAAGAAAAAAAGTTAATATTAGTGTTCTTTTCGTTCTGTGGCTCTAATATGGTTATGTATTTTGTAAGTTATCTATGAGTAAAAAGGTTTTTTCATGATTATTTAACCTCATATAAAAAGCTTTTTTGCTTGGAGTAAAATTATCAACAAAAGCACTTTCAGATGCACCTTCATGTCCTGCTTTTGTTGTTCAAGAGCATCTTCACAGAATTGTTTGCTGGTTGCATGCAGGAGAGAAGCTTTGTACTGTCATAGGTACACAATGGGCACCTATTTCCAAATGTGTCAATACCTCATCGGTTATTTGTTAATTTAAGTTTAGTTTTTGTTTGATCTTTTTGATACAATATCATGTTTTTATTGCTCTGATTCCCATAAGTAATGTTGTGAAAATAGCTGTAAAAATTTACTAGTTAAGTAAAACAAACCAAAAAAAGTATTTTTTATTGTATTTAAGGGAAAAAGAAACAGAAAAAACAGTACATAACATAACACAGAAATAGAGGGGTACAAAAGGTGCCATTGGTACCTGCAGAAAAAGACTTAATTATTTATAGGGCTGTACAGTTGTGACATACAGTTGAACAAGATGAACTTAAATTAACAGTGAGGCCCATTTCTTGCTAGACATTATCAGAATGCAGATAAAAAAAAGATAAGTTGGAAGAGAAAGTAAATAAATAAAATAATAATAAAAAGTATGGACCATGACACATTAATCTTCACTTTGCATATATTTTTACTTGGGCTATGCCATCATTCTGCCTCTCTTACTGGCCCCTACATCTTTGAATAGTATTCAAAATGACCATTTCTCAAAGCAATAACATTTTTTTAGGAACATGACAATGTTTTAAGAACCACTTAAATAGGCCAAGAGTGAAAGAAGCAGATGTCATCATTTTAAAAATAATTTTAAAAAGCTTTTCTTATTTTTCTTTCTTCATCAATGTCATCCCTCCCCATACATCTCCCATCCACTCATTGGGTGTAGTTTTGGGGGAAAAAGTCTTATACTTAATTGGCTACTTTAGTTCTATCAAGAGATGCAATTTATCCTTGCTGAGTAACTGCTCAATAATTTGTATAACTTGGGGGAACGATAATATGTATAACTCACTAACTTATTGCAGAAAGTTAGCATACAGAAGTCAATAGTAATTTATTCTGAGAATGAACATTTTGGTATGGTATATAACTCTAATAGTTTCACTGACGTGATATGAGACAGCTGGGGAAAGTATAAATGAACTGAACTCATTACAAATCCCTACCGGTTACAAAGCATGCATGAGGGGGAGAGAAAAGTAATCAGGTTTTGTGAGCCTTGCCTCGCCAAAGCCTCCTCAACCCCCTTGCCTTTAATTGCTTTTAACTCTGCTGTGCTCACTCCTGTACCTTTTTAAAATCTTATTCAAGTGTATTGCCTTCGATGACAAGCCACAGTATCAGCAACCAGGAAAGAATTGCATATATTGCGTTCAGCCTCGTGCCAGATGGAGCTTTCAGTACACCGTTCAAAGAGATGTAACTGTCTCACGGTTAAATAATGCATCACCACAACTCTTTGAGACTATTCCACCATCACTCATGTAATTACATCCAACATCAAACGGTTCACATGCAGGAACTTAGACAACCACAGCAATACCTGTCATAACCACACAGCCGCACGGATACCCTAATACTCCCAATAGATTTTTTTTTTCCCAATTGAAATTACAAACAAAAAGAAACAGAGGGATAAACCTGGCTCAACATAAATCAATCACTCAGCACTACATCCATTCTTACTCCGTGCTGGCAGAGCCGCTTTTATTCCCATGGATTTCTTCTTTTGTCTGTCCTCATCTGGACCCCTGAAAGAAAAGAATTGCGAGGAGGAGAAATGTCACTCAGATCACATCTTCAGATGTTTCCAAAAGAGCTGATACAGGAGGAAATGAAGAGTGAAAAAGAAGAAAAAGGAAAAACAAAACCAAAAGAACAAAAAGGATCCAAACAGGAAGAAAAAGTAATGAAGTCCCTTTTGTTGCTGCTGTACCTACAGACGAATCTCTTAGCTGGCTAATTTGAGCAAAATAAATGACTGACCAACTATCAGTGCGCCTTAGCTACCTTGCTATGCAAAGGTGAATCATTTTGCGTTGTAACGCAACAAGAGCACCAACATTGACACTGCGTGCAAAATTTATGATGAAGGGGGAAAAAACAATTCTGACATTCTTTCCTCTGCTTTTGACCATTCTTCCTTATCTTTTGTGTTATTGTTCGAAACCAGAAAGACTGGAACAAGCTGCCCACAACAGCTGAATCTCCATGGAAACAAGTAATTCAAGAAATCTGTCATCGTCTTTATTAAATTTCAGGAGAGATTACACTTCTGGACTCTGGGGATGAAGTCTGCTGTAATGCCTGTGCCAAATTAACCCCATGAAAGATAAAGAAGGCGCAGGGTGTGAAATGCTTCAAAAAGTTTGTGTTTTTCTTGTCTTGTGTAGCAGCCATCTTTGGCTTGCAGACCGGGCCAGTTGTACTAGCGTGAGGTCATATGGACTCAAGGCTACATACTGCTGTGTACAGGAAGTCCGCAAAGAGATCTCCATGTAACAGTCACTGCAAGGCTATAAATGATGCCTTAAAATAATTTCACAAGTATTCACATATGAAGACAACAAATTGCAATTCCAATAATGTACTGTTTTTGTTTTTGGATCAAAATAACTAATTACCTAAATACAGCACAGACCAACTCTCTGTGAAGTATATAACCTTTACCAAAATATTCAAAAGACAAGACTGGAGGTAATGTTCCATTACTGTACAGATGAATCTGAGATGAATAGCATGGATCTGACAGCTACAAAATGTCTCCACTTCACATAGTTCCAGGGGCTAAATGGCAAAAAAACAATGTCAAATTAATGCACTCACATATCTCCATTAACTAATTGACTAATTTTTGTTTATTGCTACAGGTAAGTATCTGTATATATTTGCTGTGCAGAGTATCTTCCGTCCAATCCAAAAATGAATTTTTCAAAATCACTGGGAAAGGATATTTTTTACATCGTCTCTCCCTGCCCAACATTTCTTGGTACACATTACAAATAACATGATTTCATGGTCTGCTTGATAAACTTTACATAACTTTTAGTCATATCTTTGTAAAATAATATTACCTTCACTTTAATGAAGCTCATGGGACAGCTTGCATGTCCTCTGAACTTGAAAAGGGTTTACATGATGAGGAAGCTCGGAAATGAGTTTTGAAGCAGCTAGCATATTTTCAGCATTTTAATTACCTAACATGGGAGTGGATTCTTGAGACAACGTAATTGGTTATTAAAGAAATGCCTGTGGCTATATATTAAATGGGTCGATCTGTGCACAAAAATCTGAATAAACTATATATCTCACAATGGTTGCAAAGCAGAGACAGTACACTGCTGGGCATAACATGAGGCTTCTATGAAGACCAAAAAGAAAAAAAAATGAATTTTTCATGAGCTTTGTGTGACACTTTTCTGTCTTGTTAGATTCATTGCTTAAACACTACAGATTATAGACTACTGACTCTATCTGTTTATCTTTCTGCTATACACACACACACACACACACACATTACACTGACAAGGGTCTTCCTGTTGTGTTTTATGAGATGCCCATTTCAGAACATTTGTTCCTCAGTAAGGGTCAACCAAGAGATCTATAAGGTCTATATTTTCATTTTTCACCCCATTGGCATTGGCAACTAAGGATGCCATTATGGCAGATCTTTATTTTTTAGTATTTTTAGTGGGCTCCTAGTGCTCCCTCTAGTGTCATTTTTATGCTTCTTCCCATAGCACAAAACAACTTGGAATGTGTAACCAAGGAGCATTGTCTAACCAGAGTTCTGGAAGCTGATAAAAAGTATATTGTTGATTTCAGCCTGTTGGCCTTCCTACTCACATCTCAAATATCTGTACCTGTATCTGCCTTATAAAATCCATATGGGTCAACCTTTAGCGCTCTGCTAACCATTTCCTTATAGATTTGGATGAATGTGTTGGATCATTGTATCACTTTATTTTCATCCAAGCTTGAGATTCTTGGCAGGGATATCCAGGTTTTGGGCCAAAATGTTCTAGTGTGTTTTGAAGGTCATGACTCCCTCAGTCTTAACAAGGGCTCCAGAACTTGTAGAAGCAAAACAAACCCAAAAGAAGATAGATTTCTTCCCATATAGCACTTTGGGGATTTTTTTTTTGTTTGCTTAAAATAAGCAAAACTGATGTAGATTGGAAAAATCAAGTGCACATACATATGTACACAGCCCTACTATGATTTCCCAGCTTTCCATAGTTTTACATTTTAGGGGCCTGCACAGAAGGGAAAAATGTAAGTCAAGCTTTTTATTTAATCAAGTGTTGTGAAATCACAGAACACCCCAAGATTCAGAGATGCTGAACGAAGGTTTCTTAGATGAAAATATGGAATCAATAACTCTGGAATGATTCTCACACCAACAGAGAGGTTACCAGTATTGCAGAGAAATTAGTTTCTAAGCTCTTTCAGTTTCTAACACTGTCTTAGGCCATAGCAAAGTGATCAATTTTATCAAAAGCGAACTGATCACTGAATCCATCCAGTCATATATTCACCTTGGACAGTGTACAACATTGCAATGCTTAGTGGGCAGCATACATAACCTTGCGCTCACCAACACAAAGAACTTTAACAGTGAATGAGTTCATAATGGCGTAACCTGACTAACTGTGAAAGATAAACACGTCTCATTAGATATTCCAAAAAAAAAAAGAATCCGAGAACGTTGTGTTCAGTTCTGATTTAAAATTTTAAATTCAGCCTGCACAGATAACCAGGTGCATATTAAATGCATGGAACTCAGCCACGTTTACAGTGATGTGTCTTAGTTTGCTCGTTTAATGTTGTTAATTAAAATTTGGTGGACAGATTTGATTGGAAAGTCCCCTACAGCTGTGGGCAAATTTAAGTGAACAAAAACAGTATGCTCTGTTTTCCCTGTCAGAGGAGCAGCAGTTATTAGGAAAACAATATTAGGGAGGGGATGAGGGTGAACAGAGATGAGGTGGTGGATTTTGGGGTGGGGGGGCACCTTGTGTACAAGCTCATTTGTTAAAAAATTATAAATCTGCTACTCATATGGTGGTAGTACAAGCTTGTTTGGGGAACTAACCCATGTGTCTGTTAATACTTCCGTTCAAACAATAGACAACAACATTTACAGCTGCTTTCCCTGTTTTGAATGAACAATTGACCAAGGTTTGTCAAAACTGTCTGCTCTCCCACAAATCACAAATGTGATGTAAGAACCTGTAAAATGAGACTGCATGAATCCTTTTCATGCCACAGTTATTGTGTTCACCAAGAGTGCTAGGTTCAGGCTTAGCTCTGCAGTATACACAGAATGTAACATGATCAATATTTTGCATACAAAGATTAGCATTGGAACTGTTATTCATATAAATAATGAGAGTCTCACCGTTGTCACCACATAGACACCCTATATGAGTACGGCAGGCCCACACATGTACGTTCTCCAACTGGAGTCACCATAGGTGACAGAGGACTTATCATTAAAATATTTGCTTGTGTTTTCCTCAGTGGAATTATTTTCAAAAAGGTAGACATGATAGTTTAGCACCTGCGAAATCTGCCAAAGCATTCGGCAGTGGAACTTCTCTTCACTATTTCCTGATTCGTTCTTCTGTTTGTTATCCAGAAGCTTTTACACGCAAGGGTTTACTGTAGTCTTGGAATCTCATTCAAACAGAACCACAGTGTCTCAGCATTCAGCTGAAAGCTGGCGAGGGTGTCATTCATTCAAATGGGTAACATGAGCTGTATACAGACTGGATTGGCCGTGCTCCCACTGTCCTGTCAGCTGTAGATGGGCCACACAGAGGGAAGCATGAGTTTGCTGGCACGTTGCTTCTAGATGCTTGGGCAGTGCAATTTGATTTTTCAAAGAACCACTCAAATGACTGAAAATACAAACGCATTTGTTTAAATAGTTGGAAATCTTTCACAAAAATTGAGGCTTAAACAAAATTTTCTCCTTTTAGTTTCCTGTACACATTTGCAACCAATGTGGGATCTGTGGGCAGTCTGAAATTAAGGGTCTTTTCTTTATCAAATATATTTACATTCTGAACATATTTTATATGATTAACACTAAATGTAATTTGTGTTCTGAATTACTAAGGCCGTCTCACTGTAGTTATGACAACTATTAGGACTGTGTGAAAATAATATTCCATTAAGGATCCAATCACCCCATACTACTGGCTGGCTGCATAAAAATCCTTTTACATCTAAGTCCAACCGTTCACCAACGTACTCATTCCAAACGAGCTGGAAAGAATTTTTGGTTGACAGACACAGTTAGATAAGGCAAAGAAGCCAGAAATGATTTAGAAATACAGAAGGACAGAAACAAGAAAGAAACCTCAGTTATTTTATTATGTTGCACATGTGCGATGCCATAGTGGGATAATGACTTCATCCAGACTCTCTGCGAGTCCTCTGCTTTGTCTAATGCACAGGTGCAAAAGAACACCGCACTGTATAGTAGAGGTATCACAAAGGATGGCACACCACATATGTTCGTTAAAGCGCAACAAGACCATAATAGTCCGTGTGCACCAGGAATGCAGGGGTCCTGGCGCACTTAATTGGTTGTTTCATAAGAGAACATCATTGTTCGTGTCACAGCCGGGAGCTGGAGCTGCCATTGATTATGGCTTCATCTGGCCTTGAATGATTGTGATACAGTTATTCAAAGCATTTTTTTCTGCCAAGGCTGTTGAGAAGTTGAATAATGCTTCTTCAGAATGGTAATGATGACAGGGGTCAAATCATTTTCTCTTTCCCTCATTGAAAATGAAAGATACAGGAGGCTGAATTGCCAGCTAACCCCCCTCAATTTTGTCTACACGCCTGCAAACATTCATAGGGCTGTAAATGGAAATAGGAAAAAAAAAGTCAGTAGAGGACTCTACTGTACAGGCAGAATTGGAGAGTCACAGGAATGGGGAAAAGCAATCCTCTCACATGATATTTATTTTCTTTCCAGCATATTTCTGTGTTCCTATGGCTGTTTTCTTCAAGAATATTGTTGATGTCAGGATTTATTAAGCGCAAAACAAATTCATTTTTAATTGATTATTGAATATGACTGTTTGCACAGCTCTGAGTAGCTTTTAATTAAAAGCCCAAAATAAATGAATTTCTTATCAGGACAAGGACAAAAAGGTTTCAAAGGGTTTTACATCAGATTACAATCTACATGAATAATTGAAAAAAGTTATACTCTGAAATTCCAACAACCAGAATAACCATGCTGCTTTTTTTAATTGCCATATAAGTACCACATGGGGATTGTGAAGGAAACTTTTACTTCCATTTTTTTAGATGGAAAAAAAAATCTCACTGAGAGCATTATGTGTGTAGGTTTCACAATAGCTATGGCTTTCCATTTTTTGTTGTCTGAGAGAATACCCTTGGGAAAAGGACAGGCAAACCATAGTGAAACGTTTAACAGTTTTTAAATTAAGTTGGCCATTTGCCGGTTTCTGCTGAACAGAACAGGGCTCCACAGCACAGTGTATTGATCAGAAATCCCACAGCTTTCAATGTGATTTGTGTCATATGTGCTGTTAAAGTTTATTCAACAATGCTTATTTTGGCATTTTATGTTGCTTTATTCAACAAACACCCACCCACCCACACACACATATATACACACATTCTATGTGTGTGTGTGTGTGTGTGTGTGTGTGTGTGTGTGTGTGTGTGTATATATATATATATATATATATATATATATATATATATATATATATATATATATATATATATATATATATATATATATTTTTATTTATTTTTTAAGCATATTGTATATTTAAAGCATTGAACTTGCCACCCTCACAAAACAAGATGTGCTGGTATCAAAAGTTAAGAAAGGACACCTGAACTTGCAAACTTATTGTATGGACATTCACTCTGTTTGATGCTGTTTGATGTAGAAAGATGATTAAGCTTGTCTCACATGCTGATTGATACTGTCAGGTGATGTGCTATGATTTTTCCACCCAACCCTTCTGAGAAAATTAGAAGAGAACCAGATTTTATGTGGGCATATAATTTCCTGAAGTGTTAGCTCTGTTAAGTATATCATGTACTAGGCATTGTGTTACTGTAACCAATGTGGAACCTAAGTCTAAGTCTAAAATGTACATGGTTGGTTGTCACAGTTACATTTATCCTTACACTAGCCCTAATCCTGACGTGTACTTTGTACTTTGAGTGCAAGTAACCATATAAAGGTCTGCAACCTTCTGAATGAAATGTACAGCAGCAAGCGTTGGCGCGATTGATACATCTGGAACGTGTCTCAGTTTTAGATTGAACCAGTCTTCTTTTTGAAAAGCTGTACAACTAGAAAGATCACAGGTGAGAAACATAAAGTTAATGAAAAGATTAAAAAAATATATTGGAGAGGAACATTGAGAAAATTCTGATGGGTTTGTCATGAGCTGTAAAAAAATGAGAAAACATGTTGTTCTGGTGGTAAGCATCTTTCATGGAAGTATTTCAGGTTAATGAGCTTCAGAATGACCCATATAAACAGAAATACAGAAAAACATACATTAAACACAGTGAACAGTGTGTACATGGTGACCTCAATCGCTGAAGCATCTGCAGCAAGGTCAGTTCAGTTCTACTCTCTACATTCTGCTTGATGCATGCTTCACCTGGTAATAATCATGTCACAGATTTTTGTTGCATGAAGTTGATGTGGAAGTGGATTAAGGGGCCCCAAGCGTCTATCACTGCAGTGAAAGACATCTACTCTGAAACTCTTCCCTTGCTGAGGAAGACATTTTTGACTCACACACACCGAAGATCTCACTTTGTAGAAGCTGACATTGCATTTGAAGGCGTTGAGGAAGACATTTTTTGACTCATATATACTGTAGATCTCACTTTGTAGAAGCTACCATTGTGTGTGAAAGCTCATGCGAAATCAGACATATATCAAGTACAGTTTGATATTGAAAAGATGTATCTGTCCACCTCTTCAAAATGTAGATGTGGGTAATGCTTTTCAGAAAGGCGTTAGCATTGAGACATGTAATTTCAGCATGTACATGGAATTGGCGTTGGGGTTGGCATTATTTCAACATGCATCTGTTAAACAAAGGAAGTGATTTTGTAAATAAGGTCCATTAGGTATTATAATTATTTGGAATCTGTGAAAATTAGGAACTGCATATAATTTTCACCACACATCAAAAAATGTTGATAACTCTGAAAAGAAGGCAATCAATTCCTGAAGATATGATGGCCTGTTTAAAGCCTAACTCTAAGGAGAAAAAATGGCCCCCTGAATTGTAGCAAGCATCCATTTCTTACTGAAGAAAATGTCTGAAAACTTATAGGAGATGACACAAGAGGACGTTTCACACAAGAAATATTCCCCATTCAGGATAACTGAAAAACAAATAATTCAGTGATGGAGGCTCAGACTCCGTACAACAATCACATCGCTCAAGGGAACTAAAAGAGATATTGAGCGCTGCACCAAACGATTTCATTCACCAGCTGTAGTGAAAAGGCCACAGTGACTTTGATGTTCAGCATTTCTCAGCATTGTTTCACCAGAGCTCTGTCCCACCTACAGCAGCGATAATAGAGTCAAATACTTCTTTGCCGGAAGACAAGATATTGCAAGTGTGAAATAAGAAGGTTATTTTTACATTGCTGACCTCCCTCATGTAATTGACAGCACGTAGCCTTCAGGAAAGAAAAAAACTGAAAGAAATAATTTCGTATAACGCACAGCTGTTGATCACAACATTGTGGCCAAGTACACCAGATCTGCTTATGAAAGCTTTTCCTTCATACGTAGCTCAACCAGATCATTAGCAGCAAGGGCCATGGAGACTGTATTTGATATCTGTCAAGAATGCATTTGTCATTTTAATAATATGTATTATTTATCAGGCTGCCAGTGTGCAACCCACCTATTATAAGTGGTTCTTTCTCTTGTCTTTGAAAAGACATAAAAACACACTTCCTGAATTAATTTTATTTTCTAAGCAGAATAAAAGGTTGGGGTGGCAGATTTATTGTTTAATAATAGAAACAAACCACACACACTTTAGTCATTTAACAGTATAGTAATAAGTGTTGTTATATAAAATATAACCATAGTATGTGATGGTATGTAATACTATTTCATTAAATGGCATCACTACTTTTGTCCTTGTGAGATACACCAGCTTGGTTCTAGCTGACTATTTATTTATGGTGGTTGCTTTCACTAATTGCAACATGCAGTAATCCTTTTTGGTGGACCACATAATTACCTAATTTGCATAAAAAGTTTGGTGAATGGGCCGTTCATTTGCCACTGATAGTGGCTCCAGCTCCGATACAAGAATTTCCACATTATGCAGTTCCAATTTACTCTTTATGAATATGGCCCTAAATCTTTAAGATAAATCCCATTATTCATTGTTCTGTTAAGACATAATCTAACAGTAATGATTTTCTGTTGAGAAGGTTTATTTTTTTTCTTGTTGAATTCCCATTTCTGCAGCCACTGCTGCTCGTACTCAACTCATATGACCATGACAGCTAGATGGATGACTCTAGTTATTCCTAACTGAGCCCAAGGTTATAGTTACAGCAACCTTCTGTTTTCCCGCAACCAAATGGACCTTCCCGCAAAGGGAACGGACGATCTCTGACATATTTTGAACCTCGAGATCAAGTGCTTTGTTCTTCCCTGGTGCGTCTGGTTCTTTTGTATACCCACCCTCACGGTTTCATCTAACCAGCCCAATGTGGCATATGCTGTCATTGTTCTCTGAAGGCTGTTGCTTTTTAGAGTTGTTTATGAAGATACACCTTTTACCATTTGCAGTAAGGTTTTTTGGGGGTTAAATTTTTTTTTCATCCTGTCATGATGCTCTGTGAGAACCTGTTAAAGCGTTCATGTTTCTGACATGTCTGAGAAAAACCTAATGAAAAGAATTTGCCGTAAATTATAAATATGCTGCATTAAAGTACCTTCATACTTCACTTAGACAATATGTAATTATGTTGAGTTAATTGCATTAGGAATGCAATGTATTTATCTTTCCTGATTCCAATTTTAAAAGCATCCAGCTGGGAGCCTTAAGTCAAGGCCCCATTTGTGGTTTCCAAAAGCCATTATTCAAATTGCTTGATAATGAGATTTTCACATTGGCGTTTCTCCCCTTGTGCCTTCGATAAATTGGTCCCAATGGTTTCTGTTCACTAAGTGTAGTCATAAAGTATTGAAAGAAATAAGCATACATTATTGGTTCACACTTATTAAAATAGACATGTTTTTTCTTAATCAATAGCAAGCCTGATATGTGATGTTGAAAGTTTAACTGGGTGCTCTACTGATGACTTACAGATCAACTTGGTGAGTATAATACCTAGAAACCATTTCTACAAACTATGAATTTCAGTGTACTTTCATTCTGCAATTCACTTTGGCCTGGATATAAATACTGCCCCACCACCACCACTAATTACTATTACCGGAGATAGTCCTGCTGGTATTATTCTCACAGTAAGGGTAAAAATTTGGTATCAGATATACCACCCTGCAACCCTATTATGCAGGATTGCTGAAGCTAGCCTGTATTATTTTGATTTTATTGATACATAAACCAATTATGCAGTAGTTTTGCATTACACACTGTTTCCTAACCACTTTATCACTTTCATAGCTCACACCTACCATACCAACTACTCCATACAACTGGAGCTGTAATGTTTTCCAAGAATCAAAGCCACAGCTTCCTGGTTAGAAGTTCAATTCTCTATGCACTACTTCACAAATCTCAGCAGAACCTCATATCACAGAAAGTAACTTTATTTCAATGAATTGGGGAAACAAATGAACAAAGAATTTATGGAAAATGCACATCTTTGTGCTTTAAATTTTAACAAGCTTTAAGTGAACAGTTAGAATATACATTATTTAGGTTTTGTTTGTAATAAATGTTTATCGTATGGAAATTCTTAAGACTATATTTTTAGACTTTATATCATAATTATTATTTTAAATGCAATACCACAAAGTCAATCTTTGTCAACTCCAGGCAATGTACATTTCCTGCTTATGCAGAGAGTGTGCTAAAATAAGATGGCAGTACTGGCAATATCACATTTAGCCTTCCTTTTTTAGAGGGCTAAGCAGCATTTAACCAACCTATGCATTTAAAATTAAAATCATTAATATTAATTTTGAATTCCGCCTTGAGAGAGTGTTGCTCGACTGACAGAAATAGAGCGAGGCCATGGCTTGCTATTCCTTCATGTGAGGAAAAAGAAGGAGGAAAAAAATAAGGCATTTCAATGAGCTGCTCACTTGGTTGCTTACTCCAACATAATCTATTCCTCACAATGTTGTCCTTGATTAATTACCCATGAAATATGAATCAATATGAAATTTCAAAGCAATCATGGTTGCAATTAGAAATAAATTGACAGAGTTACAGGGGTGACAACAGTAGGAAGAACAATAATCCTGGTTTAAAAAGAGAGAAGGAGAGAGGGGGGGAAAGTTTGACAAGCAAGTTTTAAAAAGCTCATAACAAAATGACATTTACTGCATACATATTTTGCAGGCAGTTAAAATGTGACAAAAGAGGTTTGTGTCACACAAAGCTGCCTTTCACAACAGTAATGAATCCTAATTGAAACATGTGGGCTCATTGCAAACCAAACATAAAAGCATCAACTCTGAGATTATGGTGCTAAGGAGGAAAAACATGGATTTGAATGAATGAAACATTGTATCTACATGCATTCTTACTTCAGATCCCCACCTGTCGCAATCCACATTGATGAGTCCTCTGTTGAGTCTTCTGTTGTCTGTTGAAACAGATGTTGATGGATGAGTCAATGTTTTAAACTGAAGACAATGAACTTTCATATTATCAGATAGCCAAAGGTAACAGGTACGATATCTACAGTGTGTGGCTGAGAGTATGGCAACCAGCCACTGGACATGATGTAACGGAGGCATCTCTTCATTGTACACAGTGTATCCAATAAGCTTGCATTGATGATCTTAAGGGCAGTTAAGGTAAGAAGGAGTACCCAGGTAACATGAACCTCTTTCTTATTCCAAAATGAGTAGAAAATGAGCACAAAACCCACAATATATGGATATATTACCCTTGTTTGCCAATAATGAATAAAAAGTCATGCATTAATGAATAAGATTGGTCAAAATTATGATTTAGGATGATTGGACCCAATCGGAAGCAAAAGACAGTTTTACTAGCAAACATAAGGTCCTCATTTTTCCTTCTATTTCTCAGGGTCTTCTTAAGGTCCTCGTATGAAGAGATAACAGTGTTTATTTAATCCTATATCACAGACGGACGTTGCAACAACATTATTAAGTGATACTCATTTATTAATGATTTTCAGAACAGTATTGCTTTTGAGTTTGCTCTCTTTTTCTTTGGAAACAAGGGACAGTTTGGTAGAGCCAGTGTAAGTTAAATTACCTTTGCACCAGCACACCAGGAGCAGATGTAACCATATTCAGGTAAATTAGAATGGATTCTGCCCCAGTCTCTTTTTTAATCCTGATAAGTGTCCAAACTCAGTACACACACCTTCTGAGAGAGCAAGTCAAATATGTTCAAAAAAAAAAAACATAAAATATCACCTGGGAAAATTATGATGAGTTCCTCAATAGTAGGGATCAGACAATTCACCCAATGGTCCTAGAGAGATGGGGCAGGGGACAGGAGAGGCTTCAAACTAAACCTCAAAGGAAATATGAGAGCAAGTCAGAATTACAGCTAAGAGGCGGTTGTTGAGGATTTTCACCATTGGTATGAATCTAGAACCAATCAATAGCAGTAATAGTAGTGGTAGCCATAAAAAATCCCATTCAACCCTCAAAGAATGAACTGCAGTTTTGTGTGTGCAACAGCATTGACAACCCATTGAAGGCACTGCATGTTGTTGAATGACAGTCAGCCTTTTATAAATCCCCTCTGATCATACAGTAGTTAACTAATTGCCCCCTACAAGTCTCAATTGTGGTGGTGGACCTTGGCGTTTAGCTTTATTCTCTGGAGGAAAAGGATTCAGGCCTGTAACCAGACATTTGAACCTTTCTCTATGAGCCAGTAAGGGGACCCTAATATGTCCAGCAAGTTAACACAGATAGCATTATCATCTAGAAAGAATTATGAGTCCCGGCTACAGTATTATTAAAGAGAATACTTAGAGCCCTATTTTGTTAAACCTTAATTTCTTATGTGTTGTAATGAAACATTTTAAAAAAATCTCATTCATTGATAATTCAGAGGACAGTGAATGCTTCCTCGGTCTGTGTAAACCTTGACTGGTAGGAATTTTGATCCAGTAACATTTCATTATTTATTCTGCTGGGGACAGCTCAAGGGCATATAGTCTTAATGATGACACCTCTCTCAGAGTTGCAAATGCATCTTCCCCTAGTAGAAGGTGAGTTTCAAAGGCAAAGGTCTTTTGCTACCAGTGGGCAGCCTGAGTGAGGTCAAACGACCTCAATGGTGCGGCTCAAGGGTTTGAGTAATAAAAGAAAAGTAGATTAAATGACAGCGCTGTGCCCTCAATTTCCTTATCATGCTATTTCCTCCTGTAACAGTCCACAAATCAGCCTACCACAGTCTCAATAAAAAATGAGAAACAATATGCCACAGTAAACCCGGTCAAACCAAAGGATCAAAGGGAACATTAGTCCATTAAGAGGGAGAACATTATCCAATAACGGAATGAGTTAGGACACAGAAAGAATTGAGGAATTATGGTGAGAACGCTAGACGGAGGACCAGAGAATTTTGGCAGAGTTCCTGGTGGGGAACTGCTGTTGCAACCCTGTTGCAATGTAATGACTTTCCCCTAACTGGCTGCAATAAAACAATTGAGCTGTCTATATGGGTTACACAATATTTAAAACCCTAAGCATTGTAAGTTTCATGGGACAAGGTTGTCCATGGTATAATGGTATGTTACACCCGGTAGCTCCCAATGAAGGGACACATGGACCTACTGGCATTCAAATACTGCACATAGCATAACATAAATGCCTATACATCTGTAGAAAACGTACTTTGTTTGTAATGTTTTGTTAAGCATTAATCAATCAGATTATTAAAACAATGAATGTTTTATGACTGTACTGGATTTCAGTACTGATAGTTTAAACCTGTAACAAACATTTTTGATGCATTACTGCCATCGGTATTAGGAATTTGCATGATGTAGACACTTTTATCATATAAGCCTAATTATTATAATTTCTGTGATCATTAATTGATAATGTTTAGCTGTTGAGT
Source organism: Megalops atlanticus (assembly GCA_019176425.1). Classification (NCBI taxonomy): domain Eukaryota; kingdom Metazoa; phylum Chordata; class Actinopteri; order Elopiformes; family Megalopidae; genus Megalops; species Megalops atlanticus. The sequence continues at coordinate 50,451,158 of CM032876.1, forward strand.
TGAGCTGTTTTCTGTAGGGATTTCATATTATTTTCACAGTTTAGATTAATTAACAGACAGTTTGAAATGCTCTTTGGATTAAAAGTAAAGATGTGTGGTTCATTAAGTGTGTGGTGGGAATGACATGGGCTTCATCATGATCAATTTGGAACTTGATTTCAACACACTAACACAGGATTACAGTTGTTCTGGAGGACTGGAAAAAGCAGTACCTTGATACACAAGTTTACATCAGGCAAAAGTGAAAAAGACTAAATTTTGGAATGTGACTTGGCACATGTGAAGTGGATGGCACACTCAGAATTCAATCCATAGTAGGTTTAGTTTTTGCACTGTCCTTTACCTCTTGTCTATTTTAGTTCCACCTGAGTCATTGATCATCTGATAGAATGAATCAGAAGTCAAGGGACTGGCTATGTTCACACACTGCCTTTGCTCTGAGAGAACTGGGTCAGGTTTTACGAACAAAAATGTTTCATGTGGTGTGAATATTGTCACAGTTTTGACTCTAATAAAGAATCTCTTTGAAATAGTTCAAATCATTTTGTTCAATTTACAGAATGCTACAGCTGATGTCAGTAAGGAAACTCTTTGAAGTATTCCAAAAGATCTAGCTGCTTAAATTTCAGAGTGTTGACTTCAATAAGGAAAATCTTTTTGAAATGTTCTAAGAAAAAAATTGAGATTTACCTCTTGAACTCTAGACTGCGAAAACATCCACTAGATTTGGGCCCTGCTATTACTCTGGTTGGGAGATACGTGGGTTGCACAGGATACCTACCTCTCAGTCTGGAAAGTGTCTCCCTATTTCAATTAAATACTCATGGTTCAGTCTCAAGGCATTGTATTTATGTGACTGGATGTGACTCCACAACTGTGACAGCAACAATAACAAAACACACAGCAAAAAAAATGATATTCAAGTCTTTCCCTGAGCCTGACGGACAAGACTGACAAGACAATAACCAATCATATATCTTGTGAAAAATATAAGAGGGCATTGCCAAAGGCCAAACAGTGTAACATTTTGATTGATAAAGGAGCCTTCACATGTGTATTACTCGTATGAATACAACATCTGGTGGTGTTTGTTTGGAAGTGCCTCTTCATAGTGTGTGAGGATACTGTAGGCAGATTTCTTTGTTTTAAGTTGAGGTCTTGTAGCAGTATTTTCAGTTTTGCTAACAATGCTGGGTTTTGATTTGTATATGAGAGTGACTTGCCATCTTTGTATGCGAGACACATTTTTGTTACAGATGAAGGAAATGCCAGGTAGTGCATTACACCCCTATAATACCAATATTATGTTTTAATATAACATTCTGTCAGCGTCATATTAAAACATTGAACAGTTGGCTGAACCAGGGACAAGACAGGACAGAAAGACTCCCCAGAGTGAATTGCATATTGCTGACATTATTGATTTTCAATCCATTGTTAAATTAGTATTCATAATGCACATACATATATTTTTTACCATTAGCATTCCAATTTGTCACCAGAACATTTCTAATTATATACTGCGAATGTCTAATTATGTATTCAGAATTAATATACTTTCTGTCCAATTTTCCTAGATCATCTGGAATAGCTCAGATGAGCTTTTCATGGCAGTGTTAGTTTGTCAGTGATAAGTGCATTAACCACCAGCACCCCTGCCCCCCATCCCTCCACCCTCCCCCACACCCCCAACCCACCCCCATACACCCCACCTCCATACACAGGCTCTTGGGCACCTTGAGAAAACTGGCACACTGCATCAGGCATGTGTTAGGACGCCACACCTCCCCAGGTCCTCTCTCGTCTTTTTAATTAGCACCGCCTGTTGGGGTCTTCCCCCCTCTGTCGGTTCAGGCAGTGAACACATGTCGTCATCAAACAGAGTTCCCACTTGGTCTGAGAAAAAGGTTATCCATGTTTTTTTCATGTTTTCATGTCAACTTCCTTTCTGTCATGTTGACATGACAGAAAGGAAGTTGAATAGGAAGTTGAATAGGAGATGAATGAAAAAATAAATAACCTTACGACAAGCTCCGCATCACATTTTAATGTACAGAATTATACAAAATGTATTTATCTTTAAAAAAATCATATCTATGTAATGACAGGTGGTGGTCGCTCTCACTGACATTGCAGCCTGCCAAGTGTCTGTTGGCACCCAGTTCAAATGAAACGGCTTTGGAAATGTTCTACCAGATGGCTTTTCTAAAAACATTACATAAATCACAATGTATTTAGGAAAAAGTTCTTATTTCGTACAGGCACACATAATACATAAATTATATATATAGTATCTAAGTGTAACAAATCAGCAAAAAAAAATCATTGAACATGTAACATGTGATTTGAATTTTAGAATATTCAGTCATTAAATATCCTCCAACTTTGTAAACGTTTGTTGCTGGGGGGAGAGTAATGCAGTACTTGCAGTTATGTGAAAATTACCACCTTGTCAAAGCTGAGATATAAAGACCTTTCAGTTATGTATAATACTGTAATGGGGTGCATGGCTGTTTGTACCATGTAGCTACAATACAGAGCCTCTGTTAGAAGAATAGCTTACATTGTCCACCACTGTCAATATTACCATGTAAGTCATATGCAAGAAATACTTAAAATCATTCATTTTGTTTGGTGTTCAATGGGGTGAGCCTGGCATTTTACAATATAACTATGGTCTGATCATTTTCTGACAGCTTTGTCCCAATATAGTAACAGTTTCCATCCATGGCATCCAAGCTAAAAAAGTTAGCAAGCTAATGGGACATTAATGATACTGTCTAACTCATAAGAAGAAAAAAAACAACGCTCGCACAAGTAACTCGGTTGCTTAAAAAACATATAAGTGACTTTACTAGCTAGATGTTTTAAACTTCTTCAGTATCATTCTTTAACTTGCTAGTAACCTGGCTAAAAGAATCTTTCCCCCATACTTATGCTGGCTGGGTGCAATCACATGTTTGAGCTGACGTTAAAGGTATATATCGCCCCCCTATTGGGGTGGAGTGTGAATGATAGCATAAACAATGCATAACCCTGCAAACCAATATATGGCACAACTCCAATACATGGACCATTAAACCAGTATGTATATCAGCAAACCAATACACAAACCAGCAAACCAGTATATATTATACACCAACAAATCAATATACACACAATAATACAGATGTGACACCAATGGATTTTCTCCTTTATAATATGTATAACAATGTAATCGGGTGCATGTCTGTTTGTACCATGTAGCTACAGCAGAGAACCATTTATAGAAGAGTAACTTTGAGCACGAAAGGCAGAACAAGAAAATTATAAAAATAACATGATGATACACAGTGTTGGTATACATTTCTACCTTTGAATATACATATTGCACCAAAATAATTGAATACTGGATAAGCTAAATTAATGCAATTTATGACCACGGTCCACCACTGTCTGTGACCATTTCTGTCATATGCCATGAATAGCTGAAATTGTCCATTTGCTTCAGTATTCAATTTTGTGAGTCAGGTAGGTTACAATATAACTATAGTTTGATCACCTTGACACAACTTTGTTCCAATATAATGACATTCTGTCCAATGTTTGCATGAACCTTCCAAGAAACTTCAGCAGAAATCAATATAGAATCTTTATCTTCTATGGACAGCATCTGTTAGATTGCTGTTGTTGGCTATGAAATACTTGTAAATTAAGGAACTGTGACTATTGACTGTATCATGCATAATATAAATCCCTTTACATTATGCATGTTAAATTATATTTTGACTGAAAACATTTCCTACTGCATATTGGAAACATCTATATTTACATTACACCTCTGTGCAGATTTACCATTCATAAAAAATGAATGGTAGAAACTACTTTGCTATGCAGAGAAGAAACTATGCAGAGGCCATTACATAATTGTAAGATGTTATTGCCATAGCTGTGTATGTCCATGTTACATGTTAAAAGCATATTAGGTTGTATCCTTAATGTTGCTATGGGTATGATTTAGTGAGTATGCACTTCATTGTGTTTAATATCTTTGGATGTCCAACTGTATTACATTAATTTTAAGTTGCTTTTAATATGTATTGTATTATTTACATCAAGTAATATCCCACCACTGCAAGCGTATACAATGCGACGTAACCTTTTGCTAGTCCGCCTCAATGTGACTTTTAATGGAAATTAATACAATACCATTTCAGTCTGTCAATGGATATAATTAATACAGGAAGTCAAAGCTTAAAGATAGCACAGTGATGTTATCTCGTTACCCTTACATGACGTTACAACTTCAGCTATTGTAATGAGCGATGTTTGAATAGTGAGGTTTTGCTTCAGCATAGTTTCACAGGATGAGTGGTGTACTATACCACATTATAAACCACTTTAGTGAAACTGCCAGCAACTGTGAAAAGATATTCGAGTCCAAATTGGGAAAGTCTCTTTTGGTTATGTCAAATTAATATGAGCACATTCTTTTGATTGAAAGAATGTAATTGGTTAGAGGAACCAAAAGGTAGCAAGGGCTAATTTAATATTTCATTCACTATAGTTATAAATGGACAAATACCCATTTCAAAATAAGGTCTGAGATTTTTTTGTGGATTTTCAAAAAACAATATGAAATAAAATATCCATTAAATCTCTCCCCATGAGACTATCTCAGCGGATGAAACACAATCTGTTAGCTAATGACACTGAAAACTTTTAGCCTCTCCTATAGCAAATAATGAAAATTTAATAGAAAATTGGTCCTAGCTCTGCTTGCCATTTTACTGAATGATGTTCTATGTGTTTAGGGTATATTAGCTGTAAATATGGCATAATGCAATGGTAAGAAATGTGTAAAATTAAGTAATATTCTCTTTTCTTAACCTTCAAATGTCTTCTTTTAAATTATATATATATGGTTGTGCATTACAGATGTTGATAGGTGTTTCACATCCCTGCCTCTGCTTATTGTGGCTTTGCACAATTTGCAGATGACTTTAGTTGTATCAGTTGGGCTGATTGTAAAGTGCTCCCAGATAGCACTGGTTGTTTTGCGATTTTTTTTTTTTTTTTTGCTGGTGGTGCTGCAGAGTCCATTGCTAGCTTCACAAATCACTTGTTGCTGTCTCTTGAACTTGTTGCTGTCTGTTTAAATAATCATGAAATATTTGGTAGGGTGTTAGTGGACACTACGTCACAATTCCATGAAACCTATGGCTGATACATACAGCATGTTACATCTTAAACGGATGAATATTGACTGAAATACAAGGTAAAACATCGTTTTTTTCAATATTTCGACTGGGTTTTTTTTAAATGGTGGAAATTAACACATACAGCTAAAACTACAGGTTCCAAGCTTCATTTTGATGTATAGGTTGCGGGGGTAATCCCAGGCTTATGTCTCACTAGCTCCCGCACCTGACTTGGTGGGGGAAACTACAGAATATAGTAGGGATGCACGATGATATCGGCATGACATCGGTATCGGCAGATAAAACTTAAGAAGTTAATTATCGGCTTCGGCAGATATGAAAATTTCTGCCGATGTGCCTGGCCGATAAGGTGACGTGTTAACCATGCGCACGCGATGACGCTTAATGTTTATTATGAGCGCCAGCAACAAGCTTCAACATGTCAGCTGTATGGAAGTATTTCAGAATACCTGAAACAGATAACAAAATTGCTATTTGCAATGCTTGTAAAGCACCAGTGATGCGAGGAGGGGTAAAATACACAGCTAAGTTTCTCACTTTGGGAGGATCGTAGCTGCGTGCTGCTAAGCTTTTCTCTGCTTCCGGAGGGGCGTGAGACCATTTTTAAATAACGCGGCTCCGTAAGGAGAGAATGCGATTTGAAATTAAACTAGAGAATGTAATTCCAGGGAATTACGAGTGTATGAAAATGCAAACAGTCTAATTTTACATAGATAAAAGTATATAGGCCTACATCAAACAGATGGATGGAATTCAGAATGGAATGGAAAGCAAAAATGCTATTTTAATTTTGCTAGGGTTGCTAGGGTAATTATGGTGGTTGCTATGTTGGTTGCTAGGTTAATCATGTTGGATGCTATGTTTGTTGCTAGGTTATAACAGTGGAAGTGGTTGCTAGGTTGTTACTACGGTACCTGAGGTGGTTGCTAGGCAGTTGCTAGGGTAATTATGGTGGTTACCATGTTGGTTGCTAGGTTAATCATGTTGGTTGCTATGTTGGTTGCTAGGTTGTAACAGTGGAAGTGGTTGCTAGGTTGTTGCTAGGGTAGTTGTAGTGTTTGCTATCAGAAATAAAAGAGTTACTATAGTGCCTGGTAGTATAATCATGTTGAGTGGTATGGAAATAGACATATTATGCTTTATTTCAATGGTTGCTATGTTGGTTGCTAGGTAGGTGATGGTTTAATATAGGCCTAGTTGGCTGGAAGCATAGTTGATGACAACTGACAGTTGGAATGGCTGAACAGTTAAATAGTTGAACAGTTAAATAGTTAAATTGTTTAACAGTGAATTATTGTAGTGAGGACTTTTATTTTGAAACAGTTGTAGGGAGAGGATAAAGTTGGCGGGAGTCATAGTTGATGACAACTGACAGTTGGAATGACTGAATAGTTAAATAGTTGAGTAGTTTAAATAGCTGAATTATTTAATAGTGAATTATAATGGTGAGGACTTTTATTTTGAAGCAGCTGTGGGCAGAGGAAACAGTTGACGGGAGTCATAGTTGATGACCACTGACAGTTGGAATGGCTGAACAGTTAAATAGTTTAAACAGTTTAATAGTTAAATAGTTTAAATAGTTAAATTGCTTAATAGTGAATTATTATAGTGAGGACTTTTATTTTGAAACAGTTTTGGGTAGAGGAAACCGTTGAACAGGATCTGTAGTCTTAATAGAGGCAGACTGTATGCTTAAAGCCTGAGAGACTGACAGTTGCTGCAGGTGGTCAGAACAGCTGCCACAAGATCCTAATTGCTTAATGGCTCTATTGTGATGTCATAAAGGCCAATGTTAAGTCTATGGGGAAAATTTTGATAGTTTTTAATTAATAGTTTAAAAAGTATAAATGTTACAAAAATAAAAAATACATAGCATAAGTGTCCTTTGTAAGACCTACGCAACACAGTTTGAATGAAGTTTCTACGTTAAACGGTTGAAGCTGTATTAAACGCACAAAATTGGTTAGAAGAAGAAAAAGAATAAGAAAAATTCGGATAACAATAGAGTGCATTTTCATGCACTCTAACAAGACCGCCCGCGATCGCCGAGCTCATGCTTTGGGATTCAAACGGAGGTCCTAATGGTTTCAACCGACCCCCTAGCTAGGTTTCTCACCCTGGGAGGATGCTGGCTGTGTGCTGCTAACCTTCTATTTGCTTCCGGAGGGGCGTGAGGCTATTGTATCGTGGCTCGGTAAGTAGAGAATGCGATTTGAAATTAAACAAGACTGCCTGCGATTGCCCAGCTCGTGCTTTGGGACTCGAACGGAGGTCCTAATGGTTTCAATCGACCCCTAGCTAAGTTTCTGACCCTGGGAGGATCCTAGCTGTGTGCTGCTAAGCTTTTCTCTGCTTCTGGAGGGGGCGTGAGAAAATGTTTAAGTAACGCGGCTCCGGAAGCAGAGACAGCAATGGCGAATAAGGCCCTGTCCACACGTACACGGGTATTTTTAAAAACGTAGCTTTTTCTATGCGTTTTGGCATTTTGTCCACACGCAAACGGCGTTTTAGGTCACTGAAAATGGATCTTTTGCAAAACGCCTTCCAGGGTGAAGATTCAGAAACTCCGTTTTCAGTGTTCACGTGTAGACAGGGAAAACAGTTTTTGGCTTGTGAGGTCAGAGTGTGTGCGCCATTTTTTTCAGGCTTCTGATTGGCCAACATGGCTTTACGGTTAGGGTTATATCGTCGCCTGTTTGTTTTGCATGCTCTTGACAGCGTGTGTTTGCGTTTTCGTGTGGAAAGAGATTTTTTTTAAGAACGAAGGAGGGAAAACCCCCGTTTTCAAAAATACCCGTGTACGTGTGGACATGGCCTAAGACAACCCGCAATCGCCTAGCTCCTGGTTTGGGACTCGAACAGAGGGCGTAATTTTTGTGTTTGTACACTTACACAACGACACTGAACAGCGAATAACGTCTGTAACTTTATTGTGTCTCTGCTCATTCAAAATAAATATCGCGGCTCCATAAGGAGAGAATGCGATGGGAAATAAGACAGCGATCATAATAAGACAGATAAGCTTCTCTCTGCTTCCGGAGGGGAGTGAGACCATTTTTAAATTACGCGGCATCTATATGTGTATACACACACACACACACACACACACACACACACACACACACACACACACACACACACACACTCTCTATATCGGCATCGGCAATCGGCCAAAATGAGTTTGAAAATATCGGCACATTGGATATCGACAAAAATCCAACATCCCTAGAATATAGTGATCACTTTTCAATAATGTGTAGTAAATGTAATGACTAGTTAGTGAAATCAAAGTCCTATGTTGCAAACAGAATGGGCATTTTTATCTTGTGGCCATCCACAATGATATCAATCAACTTGAAGAAACATAATGGCTGATGCAATCATGGCTTTTTTTCCGAATAATAACGAGCAACTTTGGGTAGAAGAAATATCTGTTTCCATCGCATTATTTGTGCTTTCCCGAATAACGTATTCAGATTTGGGTAGCTTACATCCCTACTATGTAGGCATACAGTAGTGGTACCTCTGTAGGTATAGTGTGAATGCACTGATGTAGAGGTCACTTATCAAACAGTACACTATACACAAACGTGTCCATTTTATATACTGAACTATGCTCTTCCTCCTAACCCTGACAGCTTCTACCTACGCACTGTATATGGAAGCTTTAAGTTGCTTTGCTTAAAACAGTGTCAGTGACAATGGCGATACAACGCCTGGGAAACAGGGAACCTCAGAGATTCAAATTGATGGTTTGGTCCAAAAGGTGTTGTTGACATAACAATGCTCTGCATGTCATCTTTTTTTTCATTTATAATATTTTAAATATCTGAAATTACTTTTTATAAATGTAATAAAAGTTTAAAAAAAACTTTTCGAAGATTCTGTAAGTAACTGTGCTCCCTGAACTGCCCTACTAAACTGATAGCTCCTTCACAATCTGCATGTTGCAGTATCCTCAATGTTCAAATCTCTAAGGACAATACTTGCACTGAAATGTATAGGTTGTGTTAATACTACAGGTGTGGCATATGAAGACACTAAACCTCCATTGTTTTGAACAGAACCATATAATTCCAAGGTCTTGACTAGTAAAACAAAATAAATGAAACTGTGGTTTGACTTTCTTTCCCAAAGAAATCCTAAACATTTCAGAAATGTGCATGATACTTCTGAATTTGTACATTAAAGAATATTTGCAGGTTTTAGTATTAAATAGACCCTTCTAATGAAACTCATACTGACATTTAATATTGTAAGGCTATCTACAAATGAACCCCCTTAAAAAGCCCAACTAAATTAGCTGTTGTTGAAATTCTACTTGTGCACTTGTCACCTTTCCAATGGTGAATACTATGAGTGATAATGGAGAAATCCATTATAAAATAGTGCTAAGGTGTAGTAAGTGAAAACTTTAAGCCTTAATGTTTCATAAGTACTTTTTTTTAAAAATCTACAGTCTTGAATAATTCCTCCCCACTACAGCATTCAGCTCACATATACTCAGAGGTTTGTTAAATATTGACATGAAAAGAGTGCATTACACATTTTAAAACTATTCTATTTGGAGCGCCTCAGACCATGAATCATTTTCCTCCAAGCCAAAAACCATCTTGTTTTTAGAATCAGACAAGAGTAATAATAATAATAATAAATCAGAGCTGAAGGAAGACTTTGACAAACTAAATTTAAAACCAACTTCAGTAAGGTGTTTTGCCCAATTAATAATATACAGAACTGTATAAACTTTCTTGAAATGGCACCAGCTGTCCTAGCCATGGCAGGAGACTTGGATACATTCATTGAAATGCAACATGCAAAACATCTCATCAGCTGTCTGTGGAAGATGTATGAAGTAACATATTGGGGTTGCCCAGTCGCCTTGCCATTATGTCAAGATCACATGTCTGTCAAGATGAGCACGGATGCTTTTGCGTAGTTGATTCACCATGCAAACACCCATGTCATGCACAGGCATCTTATTCTGAGGAAAAACCAACCGTGAGTAGCACTTTGTATGCGAAAAACAGAACATTGCTAATCCAAGAGATATGCTGTCTTGTTAAACAGCCTTTTTGCTCCACATTAGAAGCATTGTACTAGTATCTAAAACTACACTGAATTAATATTTTTATTATGAAAATATGAGTAATGTAACATAATGCATTGGTACTACTAATAGCCTTGTCATTACAGTGGCCAATCTCATAAAAAATTGCTTAGACTGCAGCATAACAAAATGTATTACAACAGTGATGCCATAGTGGAAAATAGCAGCATTGGGGTCAGTGTGATTATACTGTGGGGTGATGGAACCATATATTATATAATGTTATTTCACACCCAGAATAGGTTCCAGACAGGTATGTGGCTTTGAGATATTGGGCTGTCATTTTTTTCTCAAAAAGGGAAGATGCAACCAATGTTTGTGGATTTGAAAAGGTGAGTTTCTGGACATCTGCTTCAAAGCAGGTGATAAACACTTTGCACCAAACGCCCAGGTCCCCCCACAGAGAGAGGAATTCATCACGTTAAACTTAGTACAAGGGCTTATGTCAGTGTATCAGGCTCATTATTCTCAAGATTACCCTCAATATCCCCCTTCCCCTATAAGAACCATGCTGCTCATAGTGTGATTGGCAGCCAACATAAGTGTCATCAGTGCAGGGTTACAAAGCCAAAATGGAAGGCATGTTAGGAAGCTTGTTTAAACATTGTCCCTGTGTCTTTATGAGAGAAGCCTGTGCAGTAGCACAACTTCCTGCATATGCATATAATTCCTGGGCTTAAGGCTTGAGGACAACAGATGAAGAACCTAACTGATTCTCTACTACATCTTCATCAGATGTTGGCCCGCATAAGTACTGTGTGCCTGTAAAACGTCTTCACTGAGGTCTTTGAAGGTAAGAGACGCGCTTCTAAACCTCCACGGGCAAGCGAGCTCTGAGTGGTCCGTAAAAATGTAAATGGAGCGAGATGCCGAGATGACCGTTCCTCCCCGACCGGCTCTCACGAGCTTCTGGGTAATGCACACGAGCGGTCTGGAGTGCTCCGGCGCCTCGGCTTTGGGGGCGTGTGGATTAATCCTCACAGGCAGGGATCCAGACCTCGCCCTGGTTTACAGGGATGTTCAAAGGCCAATTTGCATATCACTGGGTTGGCATTTCTCTCTCTCCCCCCCGACCGCCCCTCCCTCCCCCTCCCGGTTCCCCAGCATCGCTGAGGCGAGCGCGTGCTCTAATTAGGGCAGTTGAGAGCAGGGGCCAGTGAACTGTGCCGATGAGGAGGGTTTGGCGGCGGAGAACCGGGGGCTTATCGTGCGAGAGCACGCCGGGGCTGAGCCGTTTGAAGCAGCCTGCCCAAGTCCCCGCGGACCCCGCCGTTTCTGCAGGAGGTTCTGGATGAGAAAACCCGCACCAATGAAAGATTCATGGTGCCCCGTAGCATTTATAAATTGCTTTCATGGTCGAGAAACATGCTACGAGTAATGTTGCAACAGATGTGTGCATATATGTGCTTGCTTGCCTGTGTACTGCATGTGTGAGTGTGTACATGGGCATGTATGTATTGCTAATTTGATGCAGTAAACATTCAACGAACCAAAATTATCGTCAACAAATATTTGTGCAGAATATTTCATATTTCACATAACTAAATATTGACCCAATGGATGGGAGCATTTGGTTCATTTGCAGTTTTTCCATGCACTCTTGATTAGGAAAATGATTATCATAATTCCTCTATTTCCATCACACAGCTTGGGGTTTGATTTACATTATTGACTATAAAAACAGGAAGAAAAGCACAGCAAATGAAAAATTTCAGGATGAAACAGTAAATTCTGAAAGCATTTACTATCTAATTTGTATAAGAATCATTTACAGTGCTCTGCTGTCTCCGTTAGTAAAGGCGAAGACATTCAAGATGAACGCTGCAATATCTTTCAACACCTGGACAGCTGCTGGATCCTTTTCATTTGACGTAATAAGGCATCTGCATGCATGTTTATGAAATGAGCATGCAATCAACCAGAACCGGAATTAGCCATAGGCTACATAAGAACTTAGTTATGGATGCATTTGGTTCGTGTCTCCTTTTTTTTCCTCCTTTGTACCAAATCACTACTATCTAAACTAATTACTATTTATATCTGCCGCAGCATAATCACCCTATTTGAATGAATTCCCTCTCACTGAGCTGAACAGCTCCTCTTGAATAGTGCCCCCGCCAGTTCTTTTCTATTCTTGTTTCCCATGTTTGATCTGTATGCAAGTCTGACATGAAAGTCTAGAAGTGGCTACTGAGGAGAGAGACGACCATTAACCTCTCCCTCCAGCAATGGCAGGGACGTCAGTGACGTCAAAAAGTGATGACAGAAGTCATGATGATTATGTAGTCAGTGATGCAATGATTGACACTGATGGCAATGGGCTGCCCGGTCCACTGCGCTGGCCAGAGCTGAGCATGTGTGGGCTGTGGAACAGAAGGACAGACAGACAGCTAGCAGGGCAGAAGCACAAGGGAGAGACGGAGGTGTAGGTAGAGGAGTGTGGTGCTAACAAGCAAGTGTGTAAAAGTAGTGAGGTTGAGGGTTTGTGTTGGTGTTGGTATTTAAGGAGAAGCTGCCTGAAGCTGGTAGTACATGGGGAAAGAGGAGAGAGATGTGGCATAGGAGTAGATGGAGAGGAAGAGGGACCTTCAAGGAGTCTGGATTATTTAGAGAGATCAGATAGCATTGTTAGGAAGACCCACCTAGAGGAATCTGCAGTAACCCAGGTGAGAGGACCAGGCTAGGACCTTTACTGAATGTAATGGGAGCATTCTACAAATGCTGGTTTGTACATGATATGTTCAAACTGAATTACAAACTCTTTAGATTAAAGTAATGTAAGGCCGGAAAGGGAGACGCCTGACAACGCACGGACTGTGGCACACCGAATAAGGGACTGTAGCTCAAGCAAGCATTCTTGGGCCATAAATGACAACCATCTGGCTGAGGAATGTGTTCCCGCTCCTCCACACCAAGGAACAGTACGACAGGGTGGGTCACCAGGGGGTAGGGAGAGTCAGAGGGCACGGGATCTTGATGATCCCACATCCCTCAGGGACCCTTCCTCCAGGCCAGTGGTGAAATCCCAACCTGTAACTATCAACTATTATCTCTGGATATTCTGTTCGGTTCAAGGTACACATGTCTTGTTTAGACTCATTCTGATCCATACAATGCGAGTAGCAAAGGGGTGATAGTCCTACAACAGTAGGGAGTCTCCTAACCCTTATTCTGAAAGTATGCTGAAAAGAATGAACACCAATGCACATGCCCCAAATAGCAGGACAAGAATAAACACTGGCACCAATCAATAGCCAGGTAAGGACAAGACCTATCAGGGTCCTGTCCATGACCCCACCTCATGTGCTGACCAACTCCTTAAGGTTTGGGTATATAAAGGGAAAAACTTCTACACTCAGGGAGCCCCGTTAGCACGGACTCCTGCGCATTAAGCGTATAGCTACAGTTAGGTCCATGAATATTTGGACAGTGACACAATTTTCATGATTTTGGCTCTGTACGCCACCACAATGGATTTGAAATGAAGCAATCAAGATGTGATTGAAGTGCAGACTTTCAGCTTTAATTCAAGGGGTTTAACAAAAATATCATATAAACCATTAAGAATTACAGCAATTTTATTCATAGTCCCCCCATTTCCAGGGGCTCAAAAGTAATTGGACAAACTAGCATAATCATAAATAAAATGATAATACTTTATGCTAGGTTGAAAATCCTTTGCACTGAATGACTGCCTGAAGTTTTGAAACTATGGGCATCACCAAATTCTGGTTTTCCTCCCTAGTGATGCTTTGCCAGGCCTTTACAGCAGCTGTCTTAATTTGCTGCTTTTTTGTGGGTGTTTCTGCCTCCAGTTTTGTCTTCAGCAAGTGAAATGCATGTTCAATTGTGTTGAGGTCAGGTGACCTAAGAATATTCCACTTTTTGCCTTGAAAATCTCTTTGGTTGCTTTAGCTGTATGTTTTGGGTCATTGTCCATCTGTATTGTGAAGCGCCATCCTATCAGTTTTACAGCATTTGGCTGAATCTGAGCAGATAGTATAGCCCTATACACTCCAGAATTCATCCTGCTGCTTCTGTCAGCAGTCATATCATCAATAAGCACTAGTGACCCAGTTCCATTGGCAGCCATACAATGCCCATGCCATAACAGTGCCTCCACCATGTTTCACAGATGATGTGGTATGCTTTGGATCATGAGCTGTTCCTTCCCTTCTCCATACTTTTCCCATCATTCTGGTAAAGATTGATCTTAGTTTCATCTGTCCAAAAAATATTGTTCCAGAACTGGGCAGGCTTTTTTATATGTTTTCTTGTAAAGTCTAATCTGGCTTTCTTATTCTTGAGGCTTACCAGTGGTTTGCACGTTGTGGTAAACCCTCTGTATTTACTTTCATGAAGTCTTCTCTTGATTGTAGACTTTGACAATGATATGCTTACCTCCTGGAGAGTGTTCTTGACTTGGCTAGATGTTGTGAAGGAGTTTTTTTTCTCACCAAGGAAAGAATATTGCAATCATCCACCACAGTTGTCTTCTGTTGTCATCCAGGCCTTTTGGTGTTGCTGAGCTCACCACTGCGTTCCTTCTTTTTAAGAATGTAGCAAATTGTTGATTTGGCCACTCCTAATGTTTCTGCCGTCTCTCTGATGGGTTTGTTTTGTTTTTTCAGCCTAATGATGGCCTGCTTTACTTGCATTGACAGCTCTTTGGACCTCATAGTGAGAATTCACAGCAACAGCTTCCAGATGTAAATTCCACATTTGGTATCAACTCCAGACCTTTTAACTGCTTAATTGTTAATGAAGTAATGAGGGAGCAGCCCACACCTGGCCATGAAACAGCTTCTCACTCAATTGTCCAATTAATTTTGAGCTCCTGAAAATGGGGGGGACAATGAATAAAAATTGCTGTAAGTCTTAACAGTTTATATTGTACTTTTGTTAAACCCCTTGAATTAAAGCTGAACGTCTGCACTTCAATCACATCTTGATTGCTTCATCTCAAATCCATTGTGGTGATGTACAGAGCCAAAATCATGAAAATTGTGTCACTGTCCTAATATTTATGGACCTAACTGTATGTACTCCGTATATGGAGCGCCGTTAGCACGGACTCCTGCGCATTAAGTGCATAGCCATGGAGCACCGTCAGCACGGACTCCTGCGCACCATTGCGTATAGCCGCGTGACTCTGCATAGGTAGGCTGTGTATCTTTGCCATCATTTGCATTCTACCACATTGCCTGTTGTAATCTTGCAACTTCGATTGATTGGGATACTTTTAATTTGGACAATTCAGAATAATAAAGATATTGGCCTTAACCTTTGATTGTGATTTTCATTTAGCCATTTCTAATGATGCACGTAGCAGGATTCAAGGTTTTTCCGTATGTTCTTGCCCGCATCGCCGAAACCCACTGATACTTACGCTCATAGTCAGTCTTAAGTATTGCACTATTCTGACGAGTCTGCAGTCCCTAGGTGGGCCGCCTAACTTATATTCTGCAGGTCAGAATGAGACATGGCAGCGAGTTATATTAAATGTGCTGGGACGGTATCCTACGTCGTGGTCTATGTAGCCTGATCACCTACAAGCCAAAGCGAACTGAGAATTCCTGGGTTGCTAATTAGGATTGGGAATTGAGGAATTAAAACAAAGGTTGGCTTAAATTGGAGTCAGATTTAGTTATTAGATTGGCAGACTTTAATATTATTACTTCCAAAGACGCAAACGCACGCATCTGCCTTCAACAGCCACCACTTCCCTCATTGGTTGTGACTAGCTGTCCTACAGTAAACATTCTCCCAGTTTCAGTTACTCAGGTAAAACCTAGAGCAGCTGTTCATCTGAGGAACGAGGATCAAAAAAGCAGGCATGCATCTGGGCACCATCAGTTGTGCCACTGTAACTGACAGAGGAAGAAAACGCTTCACATAGAAATGGCATTCATCAAAAACATTTATACCATCAATACTTGTCAACCTCGTCTTTGTATACTGCAGTTTCTGTGACATCACTCATTCAAAAATGCATCTCATTCATCTGTGGAAAAACAGATGCCCACTTTTAAAATGCATGATTTGACAAAATGAAAGATCCCCCCTGCACACATTGGAATTAACAGTTGATCTAAAGTGGGGTACAGAGTGTTAGAGGCTGCACCAACAACAATGGATATTGTTGATAATGTAATGCTATTTTTAAAAAGAAGTATGTTACAAAAGTAAAAAAAAAAAAACTGGTCAGTGTTCAGTGTTGGATATCTTTATCAGATTTTGCATAACATAACTTTCCTTTTGTGTTCTGAAGCATGCAAAATAAGAGACTGCAGTCCAATTAGATTTATTTTCTTTTTCAGCAAATCAAATCAAAACAGATTTACATCTAAATGTGTGGGCATATTTTTAACCTGTTTTGCTCGTTTTTTTTTTTCTTTCCATTTTTGATCGATTTTGTCCACAGCTTCCTGGATTTGGCAAGGTAATGTGTGAGGATTGTGTATCCATCATATCATTTTATTGCAGCCTGCCACTTTCACTGTTTATGCACTCAGGCAGAATTCCGGGGTCTCATCACGATAGTTTGCATTAGAATACAAAACGCTTAGGATGAGGGATAGACCTATTGGCAGATCCCATTTCTGTAACGGTGCGGAATTGCTCCACTGGAGTACGTAACCATGGCAACTGCATCCACTTGGACCAACTGATGACACTGAAGAGTTTTTATTTATTTATTTATTTAGTTATTTATTTATTTTGCACATTAACCATTGTGTGTTAAAAATGTCATATATTGCTGACTGTGAAATAGGAATTTCATTTGCAATTCATTTTTTGAGTTAATCTAAAAAAAATGCAAAAGTTGTCACATTTTAATTCATAACGTCAAGAAGGGATTGTGAAGCCTTAAAGCCACAGCCTATTTTAAAGCAAAAATAAATATGAAGTTATTATAGTGCATCGTATTGAAAATAGTTTGTGTCTGACATACATCAGTATACTGCAGCATAGTTATTTTGATAAAATCATTCTACTTGATAATGAATTATACATACATATGACATTCTATCGATCTACAAAACAGTGAAAGGTGTTTTAATGAGATTGGGTATGTGACTGTATGCTGGATTTTGTAATGCTTTTTTCATTTCTGTTCTTCCTTCTGTGTGCCTATCTTTGTTGAAGTGTCATTGACAATGATTTATTGGAGATGCTGAAATGGCACCAGTTTTCTCCTTTGTTGAAAGATCTAAAGATGTCATTAGTTACTGTCATGTTTATCTCCAGGAAGGATCAACATTGACAGAAAAAGCCCCCTGTTATGAATATGGATGCATTCCATAAACAGCTGTGGATTATTGCAAAACAGTCTCATTATCTTAACAAGAAGTTCATTTTTTTCACAAAGCAACGGAGCAAAGAACAGCTCCATCACATGTCTATAGCCATTATTCTAGGGAGGCTTCAGGGCTTTGACATAAACGTGAGGTGGGACTGCTCATTTGGCATTGCTTGTGCGTAATCTCATCACTTTGTTGACTTCACATAGCCACTGATCATGCCTAGCAGCTGTTAGAAACTCCAGTTCCTCTCTGCAGATTGGCGTGGCAGGGACTTCAGCTTAGAAAAATACATGTCTGCTCAACTACAGTGATGTAGACAAAAGTCAACAAATGGCTGCTGCCAGCCAGCTTTTCCCTCTTGTGATGGCAAGCAGGCTTCCCTGAAGTGTTGTCTGCTCAATATAGCAGGCTGCATCACAGCCAAAACCAGTCAGCCTTTTCATGGTGTACTGAAAACTTTACAGTTTTCACATTATGGTGGAAATCTATTGGTGATGCAGCACTGGACTTGGCTCATATGTTAGCAATATTAAATGATTAAAGCTATGTATGTATCTTAATTCAGAGCCAATAGTCATAATATTAGTTGCTTTGCATAATGCTTGATAATGGAGCATCTTGCAATCCCTTACCAATACTTGAAGACCTGAATTCCTGCTTGATGGAAGTTAGGGGTTAGGGTTAGGGTTGGGGTTAGGGTTAGGGTGTATATCCATTTGTGATACGGTGCTTGATTTGGCTCATAAGTTAGCAATGGTAAATTATCAGATCTATGTATCTTAATTCAGAGCCAGTGGTGATGGTATTAGTTGCTTTGCATAATACTTCATAAACACCTGAATTTCTGCTTGAAGGAAGTTAAGGTAAACTTTCTTATTTAAGGATGAAATGTGTCCCAGAGGAAATAACTCTCCCCTGACTGTTATGCTAGCCACAACTCCACATGGTCACCCCGTTAATGGGTTAGAGCTGGCTGAATCTTTTCTGCTCAGAATATAAAAATTCATATCATCCAGTCCAGGGGTGATTCCTGAAAACTTGTCTCTCACATATGGTGTGAGTGTGGAAGCTACTGAAGTGGGGGTTTTTGCGTAGACCGTGGAACTGGGAGCTAATGAGCTGCAAAGCCTGTGGCTCGCAAGCCCATTTACTTTGACCTTTTATTTCCAAGTGAAATCAATTTTCTCTTAATGCGGGCCCATTACTGGGCAGCATGTTATTTGCTCCTCGTTTCTAACAGTGCCCCTGTACAGGTTGGCTACTTCCAATGAAACAGAGGCCCCCGTGACAGCGAGCGGCAGTGTAAAGGTTGCTTTTATTTACTGGAGAGGAAAGACGGCAACTCTCCAGCCATACTGTGTCGTCTTCCTCTCTCAATAGCATTTTTTTATTCCCAAATAGGGACCTCCAGCTGTTGTAGGCATGCTGCTGTATTTATTGAAGGCGCTCATTGGGAGACTTCTTTCATGGTGCGACTCTGCCAAAGTGATGTGAAAGTGGTGAGGGGAAAAAAAAAGAAAGAGAAAAAAGACAATGCCTCGTGTCTCTCTGAAAGAGTAATATGTTTGTATCAGGTTAATCATTCTTTTCATGGTGGGGGGTGTGTCTTCATGCATGGTGGAAGGTGAGGGGCCCACCAGAGTGCAGTGTTCACAGAGTGTGTTTACTCATTTGAGCTCCGCTGGAATGCTCCCTCTACATTGTCCCGGTCACCCCCCCCAATGCATGGCAGAGTGATTGAGTCTACACTGCCAGAATACAGAGCTCTATCAGAGGGACTAAAGAGAGACTGAGAGACAGAGACAGAAAGAGAGAAAAGGAAGTTGGAGGGAAAACATCTCAGTCCTTATATTTTAATCAACGCTGGCTCAAAATGTATTACAGGAAATACAAGACATCCATTGAAATAATATTCAATATACTTTTAGATTTTTCGCAGACACTTTTATACAGCATGGGATGCAACAGTAGCAATTATTTTTGGTGACATAACTCACTCCTCATCAGCAGTGTTCACTAGTCTGCCTCTGTAACAGCAAATATGACTTGACCAAATAAATAATTCATTATGCACTTCTATTGTCTAGGAGCAAATGAGCACTTTGTCCCAAATAAAAATTCTCTCTTAAATTTAAAAAACCTTGTTCATAATTCCCTTAACAGTGTGAACTGTTGGATCATTCACGTAGCATTGGTGTGTGACTCAACACTTGTACAAAGAAAGCCTGTCATTCCCATGACTGGGCCCCAGTTTGCCAGGTGTCTATTCATGGAAGTTGCACCATGGAAGGCTTCATACTAGAGATCCCTAGCTCATTTAAATACTGAAAGTCTTCTTGACGTTCTCCATTCAGGGGCTGTTGATGCCTTTTTTCAGTTTTCAGCATTACATACCTATGGCATGGGATATTAGACAGAGCACTCAGGTGTAACTGCTTCCTACATATGTACACAACAGTGCTGTCAATGGGAACTCAGAGGAGAGATGTTTGTCATTTTCCACCAGACACTCCCCAGCCCCAGATGTGTGATGGTGCGAAGAAGGCCAGTTCCCATCTTTGATTGTTCTGGCGTTACTCTTTGGGTACTGCCTTAAGCAGCTTGGACAAGTGGATGGGAAAGTGAATCTTCATGAACCAAAGAATGGGTGAAGATGCCATATTCTGTCCCTCGCCATTTCTGAACAACCATCAGAAAACCTTTTGCTGCATAGAAAAAACTGAACAGGTGAAAGCAGTAAGCCATTGACAGCACATGACAGCTCCACCCATTTTGGGATTTGTGGGATATTGCTCTCCCATCAAGACCTCATACTCACCAGAATCCTCTCTAGGAAGGAAACATAAAGAGCTGCTGATTATTGCGCCAGGGTTGAGTGTAAGTGGGTTCCATCAAGGTCGTGCCTCTGTGATATGATGTATCCACAGTGGCCCAACCTGGACAGAAGTACCCAAATAGTATGCATAACTTTAAGCACTCTTGCAATGTGCCACAGTAAGGAAGCTGCAGTATCTAATTATTAGCACTCTCCCACTGTGCAATGTGTGAAGGGAAAGCCACTTCCACTTAGCAATTTATTCGTATACTCTCTCTATAATTCCCATAATTCCCTTCGTTTACAAAGGTCTCTGCTTTTGTGTAAGTACATTGGATAATCATGGTGGGGCACTTCAGTTTGCTCAAAAGTGTTGGTTGGACAAAAGCACGATGGAAGCCCATCATAGCTGTATCAAAAAATGAATATTTATTAAAAAAGGAAAGTATCCACTTACCAAACACTTTCAATCCAGCCCTGTCTCACATTATGTCCCCTGTGGATTTTGTACATGTCTCTAGAATATAGAATGAAGCTAACAAATACTGCCAACTCGGCACTTTGACGAAGTCTTATAACATGCATACAAGAGTCATAAGCCTCCATTTTTCCAGCAGGGAACTTCCTTGTTTGACAGCAGAGGAAACAACATTGGCATGTCTTGAAGAGATAATCGAATGTCGTCTGGCCTACTCTTGTGGACGCCTGTAGGCTGATCATAATATCCAGCTCTCTCACTGGCTCTGGGGAGGAAGTGTAGAGAGGTAGGTGTCCATACAGACTAGTCTTGTCAGCTGTCTGGTCAGTGACTTGCAGAGGACTATATGAAAAGAGGATTGCTTATTTCTATTTTTTCACATCTGTATGAGACACTCCCTCCCATCTGGCAGCATGGGACATCACAACTGTTTACATCAAGCTACCTTCCAGGCAAGGTCAAACAAGGAAGAGCAGGTTTCACATCCTTATGTGTTATAAACCTTATACTGACCAGATGGCCCTTCAGGCATGACGTCCATACAGTTATTGACTGCCTGATCAATACTCTACTATATCAGTTTCAACAACATGTGCCTTGGCAGCATGTATAGATGTATAATTTGACTGATAAAGAGAAAGAGTCTGTTCAAAAAGCCCATGAGGAGAGAGTTTGTAATTGATCTGGTAGTTTCCTGGTTTTACAGTAAATTAACCATGGTCAGGTTACGATCCAAACAATGAGAATTCCAGGAAAATACACACACACACACACACACACTATCACTATTAAGTTTTATTTCTTTCAACATGCTAACATCTAAAACAATAAGCATTGAGGCTGTGATTGATTTAAGCTCGGTTATGTTTCTACAACCCTGTTCAACATTATGACTTCCAAATCCACTCGCTGCCAGTAAAAGCCTCTTTTGTCCTCCTATTGCATTTATTTATTTATTTATTTTCACCCGCATCCCAATTTATATGTAAATTCTGGAGATTTTGTTTTCCAGACAATCTAATGCCCAAGGTAGTTTATTCATAAGTTAGAGTGATCCATCATAAATCTATGATAGGACAGAACACAGCACAAGGATTGGCTTTTCCTGAAACACAATATGAAATGTATTTATAGTTTGTGGAGGACACAAAATTGAGATAACCAGAAACACATCCCCATGACAATCTGCGGTGATACAGTATTATGCAGCAAGCAGCTGTGGGAGCACATTCGAGGCAATGTACCTGAAAAATGGGCAAACGGAGCCATGCAAAACGCACATCAGAAAAAAAAAAAACTTCTCAAACTTTGTCATTTTGACATTTACAAGCTTTTTTTTTCAATAACTCAGCGTGTGGCAAATCGCTTCCTATGATTGGTTGGCTTCGCTGTGCGTATGAGCTGATGAGCGTGATCAGAAGACATTGTTGCCACACATGCATTTCCTTCTCCACAGTGTAATAGCTGTCAAAACAAAATGTATTTACTTTGTCCCTGAATTTTGAAACATAATGCAGAATATATTTGATCTGTAAAGCCATATTGTGTTAAAGAAATACATGACATTTAAAAGGCATCTCTGGTTTGCATATTTTGACGGTTCACTTAATGTCTTGTTGACTCACTTAATAATATGCTGAAGTACTTTGCACTCAAATGTAAAATTGCATCCCGTTCATGGTGGCTTACAGTGCTGTTGTGGATAGTGGGCGAACCCATTAAACAAGAACATGGCAGCTTATTGTCAATATCTGTCAATATTCTGATGGAGCAGAAGCCTTAAAAGGAGTGTATCTTCGCCACTGAGTGCGAGGGAAGGCACGGCTGCCCATGACTGTCCAACAATATCTGTCCTTTATCAGCATCCAGCAATCACGGAGGCAATGTACTTAAAAAGCATTACCTATCAAGTCTTCAGTCCCAGACTCCTCAATATCTCCAGGTGCAGTTTCTCCACTGTTATTCCCTGGGAGTCAGTGTCCTGTCTTTCCTTGTGACATGGGGGAAGGACACAAGCCTCTTAGACTTGGCATGTCACTTATGGAGCAGAATAAGCCTGTACCATTCCCAAGTGTTTGATAGATTATCTGTGTGGTGCCGCCGCTGAGGGTTTGAGGGCCTCTCATACTGAACTGCCTGGTGCTCTCCTGCCTTCTCTCCTCAATGACACAGGGCCATCCTGTGTGTTCATCTTTTCCTTGTGCTAGTTGTTATAGCATCCCCCCATGACAATGTTTTGATACTCCACTGTCAATCATGCTTCACAGCCATGTCAATGTATTGGTGCTGATTAGTTTCATATCATAGATATCACATTGGACAGTGTAGTGAAATTCTTTTGTCATCGTATACTAGTCCCATTCATTCAGTCACCAAATCTGACAAACCTCGGAGATCATGCTGTCTCCACTGAGGCCTCACTTGTCATGAAACCTTTTATATCTCTTAAAAGGTTAGACTTTGACACTGACATTTTATTAAGGTGCACGGTGCATCATGAGGAATTACAGTATGTTGACATTACCGTACCTATAGTATGTCAGTTGTACCACTTAAAATGTCAGCAAAATGGAGCATCTCTCCATTATGAATGCTTGCCTTGCCTATTTAACATATACCTTTATACATTATGGAAATTTTTGCATTCTGTTATGTATGATCTACTGTATTTTAACCTATTTTAACATTTTAACATGTGAATTCTACAAAGACAAAAGTCACTCTCTCTCTGAGGTGATGTACAATGTTTTGCTTCTTATGCTCTGCCAGTAATGCACCTTTTTTTTTAAAAAAAAAAAAACAATCATTTGAATTTGAGGGAGAGAGAGAATTGAAGTGAGAAGGAAATGCTTTAACTAAAAATATGGAAGCCAGAATGGCTGCTGAGAGCAGGAGATAGCAGGGGACTCCGTGGAGAAGGTCAAACTAATCTCCGCCACCCTCCCTCCCCATCCGCACCAACACACACACACACACACACATCCACACACAACAGGGGAGAGCGGTGGTGTCATGGATGACAGAAAGAGGGTCTCCAGATCCCTCCTCTCCTGCCTCAGAATACCAATCGGCGGAGTGTGCAGTGGAGGAGAGGGGGAAGAGGAGCCGTGGTGAGGCGGTGCGGCCTGCTTTGGGGATTCTCGGCTGACGAGTTTGATTTAATGACAAGCGCCTAATGAGAGGCCTGGAGGGACGCGGGCCTGACTCCAGGCATGTGTGTCCACAAGGCTCAGTTTATTACTGCATCGGTCTCTTCCCAATCAGAAACATAAAGGGAAGAAATGTGAAATGGAGAATGGTCAATCTGGCTTATGTCACTAGACACATACTCTGACTATCATCTCACGTCTTCTTCAACTTTCACGTCAACCTCTTCTGTTCTATTAATTACAAGAAAAAAAGGTTTACAGTGAAGGGTATGCTTTCAATTTTTTTATGCATATGCATTTTTGAGGCACCATATGCTTTTCTGTTCTGTAAAAATACAACATCTAAATAAAATATCTAAAGAATACATCCAGATATTTCTGTATGCTCTCTCTTTCTTCCTCTCTCTTCCTTCACACACACACACACACACACACACACACACACACACACACACAAAAATGCCTATTTTAAATACTACCCCCCCTTCCTCCCCCGGCCCCCCAGCCTTGATTCCATTTACTCAGATAACCATGAGGAATGCCTTGGCAAAGCACATGCTCACACCAATTGACAAGAGGAGTCGTAAGCCGTACTGACACTTGCAGAAACACAAAGTCAGAGTGCCCGCTCTCTCTACGGTCTGCCTTGGCCTCCCACTCCATTGAGTGGGTACAACTGCCATTAGAGCTGCATACTTACACAGCACATGAATAGGAAATGTCTTCCTCTGCTTACACTGATACTGTAGTCTGAAACTTGTCTCAGCTGACAGACACGGAAGAAGTAATGGACTTTCTGAGGTTTTCCAACAAGCACTGAGCTGAAGACCTGTGTGCTGAAAATAATTATGGTAGCTGTATTGCCTGTTGAGTAGACAGACAAGTGTCTTTACCTGATTAGTGTGTAGATCTTGGCTTGGATCTCATCAGCAAAATATCTGGACTCAGGTGGCGAATTGGCCCCCTTCTTTGTCTTAGAAGCTGGTAAGAGACACTACACATCTTAATTGCTTCGGGCAAGTGCACAATTACCTATTCAAGAACCCCATCTTCAATTAGACAGAGCTGTAACCTTTCAAAAGGATGGGATCAAGAACCTTAACTGATCATTTACAAGTCAAATTCTGCATGTTTTCCTCGCTTTGCAAAATAACCATCCTTTTTCACTGAGCCCTTCCCTCTTCCCTTTTCTCAAATATATTAAACAACGAACATTATCTTATGAAAGACTGAAAACACAGAACTTGGAAGTGTACCAAAACTTCAATGTCCTTGTACAGAGAAACACAACTGCTGCATAGCTCAAACATGAAGCCCTGCAAAAAGTTCAGTTTACTGAATGTCAAGGTGTTTCTATTTAATGACTGCTACATTGAATATTTGAACTGTCAGAACCTGTGCTTTAAGTTACGGATTTTCCATTAGCCATGCGATAGAAAAAGCACCCGTGGTGGCGAAACGGACCGTGGGTCTGGCTCATTTTCTGAACTCCTTCATTCTGTCTTCTAAAATCCACCCCAAGGACACTATGCGGTGCTGTATGTGTGTCATGTATTGGACTCCACGAGTTGAGACGTAGAGACACCAGAATACACAGCACAACACCACAGAGGCCAAGCTGCCATTGGCTGTCTCAGTCCCGTGAGTTATGCCCCTCCACAAGAGCCAGTATTCATATTCACATTTCCCAGCAGAATCTGCTTCACTGCTGACCTGAGGGACCTGGGGCCTGTATGTCAGCAAATAAATACACCGCTCAGATGGTCAGAAGAGATGTCAGCTGCGGGACTGGAGAGCATTGCACTGTGTTGTTGCGTCTCTAATAGGACAGCGGGTAGACTATCTATCAAGCTCCTTGGCCTCAGTGCACACAGGAGCAGGTCCTCTTCCGGTGTGCGTGATGAATGATGGGGATGGCACGGATGAAGACACAGAGATGGCACAGCCTCCCCTCTGGCCCGAGCGCGGGTAACCTCGCAGGCTGGCACGCAGGCACAGACGTCTTCCCAAAACACTGCAGGCATGAGATTGTTTAATTTTTTATCTTTATTCATGTCATCCCCAGAGATGAGCTCTCCGCCTTCTGCCGCTGACGAGCCTCTATCAGGCCACGCTTCAGCGTGTTTTGGCGTAGTGCAAAGAAGGAGGGGTGGGGGTAGGGATTTGTTTTTATCCTCTGTGTTTTACTTAAGACACTATGGTAAAGTGAGATAGTGTTTTAAGGGACACCCTTTTCGATTGTGCAATGATGCGCTCAATGCATTTAGCTGTCTACTCAGATTGTGACACTCTGAGATCCACGTGTGGGGTCAAGTCTGGGTATGAAGTGTTTGCCATATCAGAAAGGAATTCCTTGCTGTCACCTCTATGTTCTGATGGTCAAGTTCGTCTCAGGTTTCACATCAAATCGACCTTTCGACCAGCACATCAGAGGAGAGGTGTGTCTAGCTAACTTTGAAGGACGCTGTATACCCGTCACATCGTTAAATTCATTTCACAAGTGCTGAAAGACTTATTTATACTCGTTCGTTAATGTACTGTGAGAAGCACTCTCAGACTCTTTGATGTGAAGGGCAGCCCATAAAACCGGTCTATTATTGTTA
Source organism: Megalops atlanticus (assembly GCA_019176425.1). Lineage (NCBI taxonomy): Eukaryota > Metazoa > Chordata > Actinopteri > Elopiformes > Megalopidae > Megalops > Megalops atlanticus. The sequence goes on from CM032876.1 coordinate 50,477,821, forward strand.
TTATAACTCAAACGGGGCACCGTTGCCAGAGCACCGAAAAGGGAACAAGTCATTAAATTTAAATTAAGTAATATTTTTCTTTCGATGCAAGAGGAGCACTTCTACGACAGATTGATATTGCCGCACCATTACTCATTATTTGTAGCATTAGCTAGGCTTTAGTTGCCTTTCTTTGTGTGTATAACCATTGTTGAGAAATGTGTGAATCTTAAGTATCATGAGACTAAATGCCTGGTCAATTAATGCAAGAGCGAGTGAGCGAATAATATCTAAATGTTATGAACAATTTTTTTAGGAATAAACAATGCATCATCTGCTCAGACCTGTGCAGGGGAAATGAGGAGATGAAAATAGAGAGATTTTTTTATGAAGTAATCAAAGACAGAACAGCAACTTTTTTTCATTTACAGGTTTGGTCTGACCTGTTTTTTTCTTGTAAGCGAAAGCCAAACATTAAATGATGCTGATGTTTCATGAAAGGCTCATTTCCTTAGAATTAAAACTGACCTGATTTTTCATCCAGTTATATACCCCAACCCTCTGCAGAATAGAAAACAACTAAATAAATGAGGCAGTTAAAAAAATCAATCACAGTTCATTAATTTCCCTGAAAAGGTAAGTCGCTCTTCTGGCACATAACCTGCCCCCGGCAATTGAACTTGGCAGTTCTCTGACACAAACAGAGGGGCAAACCAATCATCTGCAGGCTACGCCCCCTTAATACAATTTACCTTGCTTTGATCCATTGTTGGTATATTCTGTAAGACTGCTCTTCCCTCTTTTTCTCTCTCTGTGAGGACACAAAGGAGGCAGGGAAAAGAGGGATTTCTTATTTGAGATGAGCAGATCTCAGAGGGATGAAATCAAAGTGCGCTTTGAAGTCAGGTTACGGAATATGCAAGCGCGTGCGGTAGCACACTTGAGAATGGTCGTCTGCAAGGAGCCAAACCTGAACCTGGGAGCGCACAAACGCGTGTCACGTGATGCTCATACAACTTCATATCGCCCCTGCTGCAATGCTGGAATGTTTCCACCAAACGGTATTAGCTTTTCAAAATCACCAGGTGTTAAGTGCCCATTGGTCCAGGTCCAAAAAAAATGTCCTGCGGTAACTAGACCATTGGAAAGGAACACAGGATTTTTTGACCATGCACAGCATTTTTGTGCTGGACATTTCTTCCTTCTTTGAATATGCAGTGATTTGCAAGTGTTTTTTCTTCCTCAGATTGATTTGGTGCATAATAATCATTGCCCTCCTGTTGTGCCTTCAGGCAGCTCCTAATCCCCGGACTGGTTGCTGCATTTTGCAAGATTTGATTAAGACAGTTATATTAACCAGGATTTATAAAATTGCTTTAGCAAAACAACTTTTTTATTTTTGTAAAACATTTATCAACATGAGCATGTTTGTGTGTGTGTGCGTGCGCGTGTGCATGCATGAGTTTGTGCGGGTATGTGTGTATTTGTATGTCCATTACAACTCCCTTACATCCTTGGCTCTCTGTTTCGGGATGCATGAGATGCGTTTGTTCGTTAAATGGCATCTCTAAACATAAGCCTTGTGATATATTTGTTCGGCAAATGGCATCTCTAAACATAAGCCTTGTGCCTATTTTATTTGGAGTCAATCCTCAGCAGTATCTCTATGGATTTGTTTAGCCTGAAGCTGTAGTCTGCATCTCCAAATGATGTAGAAACGGATGCAGCGGGATGGATTATCAGAGCACATTTTAAGAGATGGCCATCAGGCGTCTTTCTTGTTTTTTTTTTCTTTTTTTCATAGCATAACCTTGTTTTGCCAAGTTTATTACAGATATTATTCCCTGCTCTCTTCTAGTCTCCTCTCCCACTCCCCTTAAGCAGTTCACCACCCCAAACACACACGCACGCACGCACACACACACACACACACACACACACACACACACACACACACACACACACACCCCCACTCACACCATTCAATATTCCACTACTGTTTCCTAACCCGTATGAAGACCAAGGCTGTTGCCGAGTGCTTCTGTTTGCAGAGAACAGCTTGACTGCTGCAGGTGGTAGTCCTCTTCAAATAGTGGGTTCAGCTGCTCTCTTGCCTATCACAAGTAAAGTTATCTCAGTGTACCAATGTACTGGAAATCATTGTGAGAGTGTCATCTTTGAGTAGAGCTGGACCTGCCTGAAGCTCTGTGCGTTCATTACCACCTACCACATTCATTACCAACGTCTCTTTCTCTTCACATGTGGTGTCAATTAAACCCACTGCTGCAGCAAAGTCCCCACTTTGAAAATTCGTATCAAGGAATGGGAGCTTGCTCCTTTTTAATTTATTTTTTAATATTTTTAATAATTCCATCTTACCTCAGGACACAGTAAGAGAAGACAAAGTTTGAGTTAATTCAGCTGAGAAGTGCAAAACAGTATTGTTTACGGGGGAACATCCCAAGAGAGTGAAATGCTCGCCTTTGGAGGACTGTGTTCGGTGGACAAGCAAGGGCCAATTAAAACCATCGTCGGTGGCTGTTTGTTTACAGGTTTTGTTTCATTTTCGACTGCAATTCACTGTGTACCAAGAAAATAATAGGGATCTGCTGTGCAGACAGGTGATATGTATCTTTTTAAGGTACGTTCAGAGAACTCTCGGGTTTACTCTGTGTCATGGGACCTGTACGGTTCAATACTGTTTCCCTTCCTTTAGGAAGCAAAAGCAGAGGCAGGCAGCTGAAGTTGATAAATATTTATCTGTGAGTCTGAAATGATGCCCTTTTATTTCACATTTAACCTTGGGCGCCATTAGTATGGGAGACGGTGGCTGGCCAGATGGGTGACGGCCGTTTAAAATTTTATTTATGTATGTGGAGTGAAACCAGCATGCGTTTTTTCCCTCTAAGACAGGAGGGGAAAAATTCATTTGCTTTGTGTGCAGTTATGTATTTTTCGTAATTTTGCTTTGCTTTGACGATTTGCTGTGGTGTGGCGGAAAACATGATTTCTATTTTTCAATGATTATGGGCAACAGAGGATGACAAATAACACTTCTTTTGCCTGAAGTTGGCCCCTCGCAAGTATGGAGAGCATAATAACCTTTTTAATGTTTCGGGTTTACGGAGCATTTGTGGAAGATGTCATAGAATATAAAGTTACATATTATTTGTTTTCTTAGACATATGACATATTAAATAGCATGTACATGTATATGAGCAGTACTTGCCCCATGGAGGGTGTGGGCCAACAAGCAGAATATTGCACAACATGTTTCTAGCGAGGGAAATTAACTCCACTACACCAAAAGCGCCAGGGATATTAGAGGGATGATACTCTCTCCAACTGACCCCAGGGGGTGATGTCACCCTTGGCAACAGGGCCATCATAAGAGGCTGCCTTTGTTCATTTGTTACGCATTGTTGCAGTGTGTGTTGTCATGCCTTTACAATGAGCCACAATGCAAGCCAAGGGCAGATTTTTGTCTAATGTACAATGAAATGATGTAAGACGGTATAGTAGTGTTTGTGTAAGAGTATAGTGGTGTATGTATGAGAGTATGATAGCAAATAAAAGAGAGTATGATAGTGCATGTAAGAGGGTATAGTAGTGTTTGTGTAAGAGTATAGTGGTGTATGTATGAGAGTATGATAGCAAATAAAAGAGAGTATGATAGTGCATGTAAGAGGGTATAGTAGTGTTTGTGTAAGAGTATAGTGGTGTATGTATGAGAGTATGATAGCAAATAAAAGAGAGTATGATAGTGAATGTAAGAGGGTATAGTAGTGTTTGTGTAAGAGTATAATGGTGTACGTGTGAGATTATGATGCTGTGTGTGAGACCAAGTATGAATTATGTCTCAAGGGGCCTCTCATAAACAAACACACACACGTGTGCGCACATTCAAACAGGCAGACGTTCACGTACCGCACACCCAGAACAGAAACACAGCCTGTGATGATGCACAGACTCCTCGCAGCAGTGTAGACAGCGAACTCCCTTCTACCATTATGATTTCATTAAGTCGCTGAAACCCTTGTCTCTGTTGAAATGGATGACCATCATCTCTTTTTCCACTCCAGCGCTCCGAGTGAGAGGGCTCAGTGTGCACGGTAATCCATTCCGCTTTATTTTCCCACCTCATCTGGATGTTGGGAGAGGACAAAAGGAAAAAAAAAAATTAAGTCATATCGCTCCTCCTCACATCGATGTGTCCTGGGGCCCGGAGACACATTTTCTTTGTTTTATTTTCTCGGTGGTAAATTAAATTGACTATAAAGGTTGTCACCGGGCAGAGTGAGGTTACAGCGAGCTCTCAATCGCCACATGATTTGTTCGGCTCTGTCCTTTCCCTGCCAGCGTTTGTGTTCCCACAAGGCCTCGCAGGCTTTCATTAATTCAGCCGTCTGCCCCTGCGACTCGCTTGGGTCCACAGGGCGTGCCAGACCCACATTTATCCCTTGCTAACTGAAGTCTCCATTATTTAATTGAACCGAGTGTCTGATCCTCTCTCGGAGTGGGAGCAACAGCGACAACAGTGACATCATCCATGGCAAAAGGCCGATGGAATGCTTTCCACCAACAGCTTCACAACGATAATTGACAGAGATGATTAATGTCCTTGGATATAACGTAATGAAAAGAATAGTCAGATCAGGCTGTGTTGTTTTCAGAATGAAAAATCAAAAGCAAAGGACCAGCACTCAGAAAACTTGCACAAAGTCCAAAGCTTTCTGTAGTTTTTACAGTATTGTCATTCTCATTTTCAACTGGCAGTCTCTCGCCCACAGAAATGCCTTATTCTCAAGTGAGTGCTTATTTTGCCAATTGAAAATGTAAGTTTCTTTGGAATGCCAGCTCTCTTTTTTGACTCTTTTTTGTCTCCTTCCAGACCTTAATGCTGTAATTTTCATTATAACTTCTGCACACATGTTGGCTTCACCATTATACAAGAAATATGCTGAATATTGCATCCCAATTCTCAAATGGAGACCCTGCTGACATGGGGGAGCTCCGCTGACTTCACAGCAAGAGCTGGTGAGGATTGAAGTCTTGACAAGCATTAATTGAGTCTCTGATGCCCAGCCAACGAGATGATGGAGATGTACCTGACCAATCTCCCAACAGCAGGAGAAACACCTTCACACCAGGGGTCTGTCCTCCTCACAGCAAGGAAGATACCCTACTGACCCGCCCTTCTTCCTCTGTCTGTCTGTCTCTCTCTCTCTCTCTCTGTCTCACTGGCTGTATCTCTTAATGCTGCTTAATATGGCATTATTCAGTTACTGGCCCTTGTAACAAGGCTGGATGACAGTGGAATATGTCCTTTCACAAAAAGAGTCTATCCCCAGAGTGAGATCTCCAGAGTCCCTGATCCTCAGCTCTTATTCACTCCCTGCCTTGCTTGCCCCTGAGCCAAGAAACTAACCATTGTCTGCGCAACTCTCTGTTGCGCAGAAGTGGATACACCATGTAAAAAGTTAATCCCTAAACTCTGATGTGAATTACTCAGCTGAATTTGGACTGATGGTCAAAATTTCCAGCTGCTCTGTGAGTAAATTAGCTGAATCCATGGATATGCTATACAGAACCTATAGAGTCAGCCCCATTCCGGGATCCTGAAGATGGCTACTACTTTGCAAGATGGAGGTGCTGTCTTCATGATACTGCAGCTGAAATAAGACAAATGGGGGTCTGAAGATTTTTGCTGCTTAGCCCTCCAGGATCAAGGGCTCTGCATACCTCATATACTTGCATATTTAATTGTTTTCACTTAAAGGAAATGGACTGACATCATCAGTTTTTAAGACACCATATTATATCTACTGCATTTTATTTGCCTAGCAACCTTGTACATTCTTGTCTGCAGAACACTAAGTCAGCACATGAATATGGATCGGATTATTGATCGCGGATATTATTGACAAGTGAGAGATTCTCATTTCATGGACAGCCGTCTGTTTGAAATCTGAGGTTTATGAGCTCCAATAGCAGGTGTTATGTCCTTGAGAGATAGGAGCTGTGGATATTAAAATGGTTGACAGAATAAGTATGCTGTGTAATGCTTTAGCAGTCCAATCACCTTATCCTGGGATTCCACAAGGCAAATAAATCATGTACGATTTGTCATCTGACATTCAAAATACTGAAATCGTCACCTGTATGAAATCATCAGTCTGACATGTTTTATGCAAATTCATATAAACAGAAGTTCCTTTATTTATACTGTCCAAAAAACTTCAGGAAACTTAGCTGTCCAAAGAAAGGTATATTCATAAATCTCAGAGATTATGTAGCTTTTCTGTTTTACACTAAGCTGTTCATGGATGGCTCGGGCTCCTGATGTATACTGATTCAAATCTATAAGAAAGGGGAAACTTAATGCCTTATTGCTTTCAAACATCACAGCCTCAGACCACAGGGAAAAGGAATAACATAAGGCATTACACATTTTACATCTTCATTATTTTTTCCGCCAATGGAAAAAGAAACAAAAATTCAGACTTGTGGTGTTTGGGGAATGAAAATCAGATTGGTATTGTAGGACAAAATGAACTTTTGCAACCTACCAATGAGTTAAAGCTTCAGCTTTGGTCCTTGACCACAGCTTTCATTAACTCTGCAAATGTGAGTGACGGCAAGTGACATGGAAAAAATATTATTTTGCATGCCAGTACCTCTACACAGAAATGGCAGCTGAGCTGAACACTAATTCATTTAATGGAAGTTCAAGTGGGCACAAAACTTTCCACAACAGAAAATCCAATTTTAAAGATTACAATGCCATTAGACTCATTCTGAGTAAACTCCCTACAGATTCTAAGCCTGATATAGGGCACAGTTTGCACTCCTGTGTTTTCTAGCCTTGCTGATTTTTTATTCAAAGAGTGACATTTTTTTACCCCACTTTGCACGGCGTTTCTGAAATTCCCTGTTCTGCTGGATGGGACAAGGCCCCTATGTAAAGAAATGAGAATAGTCTCAGACTTCTCTGTGGATGGCAGAGACAAAATTACTTTGGGGCTCCGCAAATACCAAAAAAAAAAAAATTAACCTCCTCTTCCTGCCCGTGGCCATAATTTCTCCCCTTCCAAAATGCCAGAGATGATTTTAGGTGCAACGGGTTTTGTGGGGGAGAAAAGTAATAATTGGATGAATGCTTTGTGGTGTTTCCGCTCAGCAGCTGAGGTCTCGATTTTCCTGGAGCGAGTCTTGCTCAAACATCCCTTAATTTCTAGCCTCCACTGTCCTTGTGCTGTCTCAGAAACCGGACCTCAGCTGTCAGCCCTCCGCTGATTCCTGGTGCTATTTACCTTTGGAAGGGAGGCCTTTATTTAATTCATTATTGTTGATGGAGACCTCCTCGCAGTGCACTGCAACCTCGATTCATCACTGTCAGAGAAGGAGAGGTGCTCAGACCCCCAACTCGCAAGAAATGACTGCTGCATGCGAGGCGTGATTGCCTCGATTGTTCTCTAAACTCGAAACCCTCGCTGATGGAAATGAATGCATATGATGCATCATGCACTACAAGTGTCATTGTAGCAGGATTTATTAGAATAATGAGGCCATTACCGACTTTGACATCACCCCCTGAGGAGTTACAGCTTTTCGTGTCAACTTTGCCGGGAACTTGTGTCTCTGGCCATAGCGGGTTGAACAAACAGAAGTGCCGTGGCAGTCCATTGCTGACAACATGGGTTCAAGGCTCTGGAACAGGCAATATGGTGACCTCTGGCTTGTTAATTTGAGAAGGTTGTAGATTTTTATTGTTTATTGTATTGCTCTGTCCTACCCTGAAACTGGATCACTCATGCCTATTTGAAAAAATGTATGTGTGTATGTATACATACACATACATAATTGTAAATTATAAAATCAATTGCTGTAACCTTACAACACAGTCCGATGCTGCAAAACGTGTCCTCTTTATGGTTTCAAAAGTAAAAGCCTAAAAAAGTATCATCTGGAAGATGACTGAATTAGTCAGCTTAACAAATGTTTTTGTTGGTGTTGCAGGGGGAAAAATGGCATGGTGATAGTGGCTGTCAGTCCAGCAAGTAAATTGTCATAAAATGCTAGACAGACTGTGCTAAGGTTGCATCACTGACTGATAGATGAATCAATCCCACCAGCTTTAATGCTATTATTGTCTTTTGAGGACAATAGATCTGTCCATCATATTATCAGAACAAAAATTTGTATGTACTCTTTTGGGAGATGTTTACATGGTGGATATCAAGGTTATGCATAACATCACTGTGGTGTTGAAGCCACCTTCCCACTGTGACGAGGCACATTAATGCATGTGCCAGCTGGATGGTTACACCGGGGCGGTGAGGCCAGAATGTAGTTTTTAATAATACTCAAAATTTTTCAGAAATGAGGTCTCTGTTTAATCAAAGAAATGTTGATCGATGAAGACATGTCATGTTGTTGGACAAGCAAAACGGAAAAAGTGTCAAGCCAGTTGATAATCATGGAAGGCTCAAGCTGATGGTGGGTAGCCTTATGCCAACGAAGGCCAGACAATGAGCCAGGCATTGTGAAATCACTATTGGTGTGCCAAGCTCTTTTTGAGGAAGATTACAATGTGAGCCAGGTTTCACCGCTGTGATTCTAACAGATCCCTGACCCGTTGCTCCTACCACCCGGAGGTCATCTGTCCCTCGGGAGCCCAGACAAGATTTCCCCCTGTCAGAGGGGGCTGAAACTTTAATTACAGGCCTAACTGCCTCAATGATTTCAAAAGATACGCGGTTCCCACATATTCTGTGCCAGCCATTATCAATATTTCCTCAGGGGAATGTTAATTATGCATTGAACAGAAGTTATTAGAAATTACATTTTCAATCGCGAACAGCATTCACTTGGCACTTTAATGCTCGCCCTTTTCAGAGGGATAAATAATAAAAGCTGTTCAAAACATAATTAGAGATGGGGGTTGTCTGTTTTTGTTCTTTTATGCTGGTTGAAATGAGCGCTCATCTGTTCCCTTCCTCATCATGAATTGTTTGCCTTGTATCGAACATGCTTTTAAAGTTGCATCTGAGCAGATGATTGGCATATAGAGGCAGCAGAGCCCTGATTCATCCGTTCAGTCAGTGGTTTTGGTTTGCTTGATGTTTGGACCATTTCAGAGTCCGATTTGGAGATATTTTGGCAATGTTGCATCAATGTAATAAATCTGTAATAAGATTGGAGATATAACATATAATATAAAATATAACAGAAGCCAAATGATAACTTCACACAACTAATGGTTTCAATTATTAACAATTAATAAACGTTACTACTATTGCCACTACTACTACTTCTAATAGTAATAATAATATTAAGAAGAAGAAGAAGAAGAAGATGAAGGAGACTCATCATCATCATTATCAACATCATTATAATACATACATATCCACATACATTCATATTGTACATACACTCATAGATACGTATTGTTGAAGATGCATAACAATGTGTGAGTCTACATATTGAAGAAAAAAGTACAACTTTAAACAAAGATTCAGTAATGTTTAGGCATCCTCTCGTGTCCCACTTCTACACCCAAACAAACTGACCTTTGTAATCATACATCAGACAGCACCAGTATTGGTTCTAGATTACCAGACTCAATCATCAGATCTCAAGAATGGGAGATGGTGCAATCGTTAAGCCAGAAGGGGCTTTGTTGTGACAGGGCTGATACAATAATGTTGCAGGGAGCTCTGGTCATTCCAGATCTTATGTTATATACGAAAGAACCTTTCTGGAAAGGTTTTCTGTAACAGTTGCCATCACAGTGGCATTCATCTACCTGCAAGGAAATGTAAGGCTCGCCTATGCTGTCATTCTGAATGCAGTCCAGCAGTGATGCTGGCAGGTCTAGTTAATGTGAGACTGTAGATCTACTTAACACAACCAAAGCTCTCTCTTATCATAGCAACAGGATAAACATTCTTGCAATACACCTGCAAATACAGACAGACAGTACAATAGAACACAGAGTAGTATGCATTCAGATATGTGTTGTGAATGCACAGGCACTTTTATTCCAACACTATCCTTTATTCCTCCTATACCATTAGGTGTAAAACATTGTTATGCATGAATGCAATGCAGCTGTAGACAAGTCCACAGTCATTTTCTTTAAGTAGAATCAGTCTGGCTTTTCTATTTAGTGCAGGATGAGGCTCAAAGAAAAACCACATCTGAAAGCTGAGAGTGCATCACTGGCCTTGGCACTGAATTAAAGACAGGAAGAAAAGATAGATGTCTACTCATGTAGAGAAAAGCACCCGATCAAATGGAAGATAATTACACTCTTCGGCAGTCATAAGGTTATACTTTCTGCCCAAAAAAATCCAGAAATACATCTTCATCACTCCGAGTGTGTTCTTTATAGGAAATCTATATAAAGGTACTTCAGAGGAATTTGATTAACTTTGAATCATGCTCCCTAATTCAAAAATCAAAATATATTTTCACTAAAGGCCTTTGCTTTCCCCCAGCTACCCTGAGGCACAACATTGTTTTTAGGCATGATGCAGTTCAATTGTTGCATAGCATATTGTACGATCATGGTGAGGTGGCCATTTGTACATCTTAAGGCAGAAGTTAAATCCATCTCCGGGCCCAATTCCAGGCACCGGCAAGAGGCCTAGAAAAACAAGCAGACATTCTCAGGGTGGCATCGCTTATTCTTCCTGCCCCTGTCCATCGATGGTGATCACCTCTTTCCCCTAGGGAATAATGAGCTCCTGGCAGTTCCTTCTCTCTCTGCCATAGATTGCATGGTGCACTCAATACCTGCTTTGAAGGAATATTGATCCGAGGGGAGCACTTTAGTTGCAAATGGTAATGTGTTCTGTTGATGGTCCCGTTTAGCAGTCCTTCCTGAAATTGGTCATGAGTAAACATTTTTAACAGATGGCCTTTATCTTATTTTGTCTTAGTTTGATGGGACAGCATTACCTTAACAACACAGACATTACAAATGATCAGTACAGCTGAGGGGTTATAGAGTATAAACACTGAACCATTAAAACGTTAAAAAAAGTTTTTGGTCACTATGGTTATTTAACTAATAAAGAGGTGAAACATCTTGCATTTTGTTTATTTTGTTAACATTTAGCCGATCCCCATCCATCTGAAGGTTGTAAGGTATTCAGATGAAAAGCAATGATAAGCTGCAAGCTGCAAATGTGATATTCAAAGTTACACCCCAGGAGCAGTTTCGTGTCTCTGCTCTTACAGTTTTGTATGCCCTTGGTAAGATTTAGCGGCTGCAAGAATAGAAAGGCAAGCGTTCCTCTTTACAAAGAGAGCCAGAGGCATGACTGTCTTCACTTCCCATGGATTTATATTGCAAAGGAATATACACTGTCTGCATTATTATAAGCTAATCTAACCATCATCTTTATCTTTGGAAAGAAGGATCACATTAGACAGCACTTTCTGGTTTCAAATGTACTATATGTCAGTCAGGTAAAACACAATGCATAGATTAAACATGTCTGTGCATGAAACCTTCACAGCATTAAAATCAAAGTACATGGGGCTGTAGTGTAGCATAGTTGTAAGGAGCAGGGCTCATAACCGAAGGGTTGCTGGTTTGATTCCCCACTGGGGCACTGCTGCTGTACCCTTCTGCCAGGTACCTAGCCTAGAATTGCCTCAGTATAAATTCTCCACCACTTTCGAGAATTAAAAAAATACAAGAAATACCTTTCAATACTTCTTATTGAAAAACTTCACCAATTATTCAAAGCATTAAGGGAATATTGCACTGTTAGAATGGGAATGATGGGAATAATGCGTATGATGATATTAATATCAAAGATTAGTTTGTTTTCTTTATGGTATTCCATATTTCCTTATGGGGAAAAAGTACTTAAGATGAATGTATTGGATGTAGTGGTAGGCCACCTACTGTGAGTGACATTTTCACACTTTCATTTGAAAAGAGTGAGTAAAGTGGTCACTTTCAATGCCTCTGTTTCATTTGTTTGGTCCCTTTTTATGCGAGGTCCCAGAGACAACACCCCTAGCAACCATATGGAGGTGAAGGGAACTAAAACAAAAGGTCACTGCATTGTGTTTGGTTGGAGCTTTTCCATGTCTCTGGAAAACAGGCTAGTTCCTTCTGTCCCTCTTCATAAAAGCAGAAAGATGAGAAGATTTCTGTGCTGGGCTCCCAGAATCCAAAGAGGACCCTCCAGGGGTAGGCAGTGCATTGTGCAGATGCAAAAAGCTAGGGATGCCAATGTGTGCAAGTGTCCTTCATTTTATGAGCTTCCCGTTGTAGTAGAAAGAGACAACATACCAATTAGCACGGGGGACCAGTGTCACGGTGTCCTTGATCACTGTGAGAGAGGGGGCTGTGGCAGAGATGCAAACCGACCTGTCAGCCTGGGGTGCATGGGGGAGGGTGTGGGGGGGGGGGCACACGCGAGTGCACAAGTGAGTCGGGAGTGACAAACCTGAACTGCGGGGCCTACTGCAGATCTCCATTATTCAAGAGTATCCTTGCTTTAATTCACTGATGCTGAAGTGGCGGTGCAGACAGAGGGCTTAGCACTGAGGATGGCCATGCATATGCAATAACTTTTGATTTTTCTGATCATGTTCCCCCATGCTTCTGATTGAAGTCCCCCCCTCCCTCCCCCCTCCCCACTCCCCGCTGCCACACCCTTTTCCCCAAGGACCTTGGATCACCCAGCCTTTGCTTGAAAGCAAAATGAAATCTGTTACATTGTACAGAACACATAATTTTGTTGTGTGAAGACCAACATCCTCTCACTCTCTCTCTGTCTCTCTCTGTGTTGTAAAGATTTAACGTCATCAATATATTTCCCTTTTAGCACGCAGCGGCTCTAACTTACCTAGAAATACGGTATAACCTCAGCAGAATCAGTAGGCATTGTCTGGAAACTATGTTGTCTCTCATTTTCCTCAGCTCAAGTATGTCAAATGAGGACACGATCATTAAACTGTTTTCAAGTCTCTTTCACAGACCAAAATCACTCAAATGTGTCTGCCATATTGCTTTTTCTATCTTTTTAAACATATCATGGCCACTTCAATAACAGCCTTGCAGGAAGTCCCAAAGTGCATAAGAAAGGAATTACATTATCAGATGACAGTGAGGTTGCACTGCCCTTGCCTTTTTATAACATGCAAGTCTGTTGTCTCGCTCAATGTCTATTGACTTGCTTAGCCAGACTCCAGGACGGTAAAAAATACAAACAAAATGAATTTCCTCTGTCTGTCTAATGATGATCTCATAAATGTCAGCCCATGTTACTGAATCCTTACTATGTGGACTATGCTGCAGGGAATGGACAACACAGAAGTGTTAAGACATACAAGTCAGAGCAGTTCATTGTGATTTGCTATCTTTTTCAGCCTAGACAATGGATAAAATTTCAGCAGGAGTGAGTAGTGTGTTCATGGTGGATGTTGCTGAAGACAATACCAAATCTACTGTGAGATCCTTCAGCTTCACTGTATTGTGGCAGATACCCATTAGCGCCCATAATATTACAGCTGCTGCCCAGCACCAGGATGGTTCAATACTGCGATTTCCATGGGATAAAGTCATTATTCTGACACATAATTGTATTGTCAAGCAGCTGCATCCATATTGAATTTGAGATGAACATAAATGATTTTCAAGTCCCAGTTAAGACTGAGACTAGAATGGATCGAGTCAGAATCAAGACTTTTTCAGTCCAATTTACGGCCAGACCAGAAAAAACCTAATCACACAACTAACATAACAAAATTTTCTAAGAAAGGAAAAAAGGTCAAATACATGATGCAAACTACGTGGTAACATGATTGTTCCAGCAGTAATTCCATTTCAAATGGGTGTTATCTTACTTAGCCTGTATGTGTATATACATTGTGCTTTTTTTTTTTACTATTTCTAATAATTCTTAAATGATCCTTTAATGTCTGTCTGAATTACCTTGCACAAGTGTGATGCATATCCCTATATAATATTCAATAAAAACAAACTGACATCACTTTTTTAGAAGCTACTGCCAATACCATATTTCTTGGCTTTAATATGTGCCCTTTGGTTGAAGATAATGATTGCAACAATGATGTACGGCACATATTCAAAATATCAAATGAATACCTAAATCTAGACTGCTGGTAATTTTGTCTTGGTTGTGGATGGGTCCTCGCCTTTCAAATCAGGAGAGGAAAAAAGTGTCTTTGAAAAATGACTTCTTTTTATAAATGCTGCAAATAGAGGCCTTCCAATCAGACAAACAAAAATGCACTCTTCACTGAAGTGGATGGTATCCAAGGCAGTGTCTTGTGGAAAAACAAACCTGATGAAAATTATATACCATTTTGTGCCACACAATGAATGTTGTGATTTAAACTGAAATTAGTAGTACCTTTTCATGGACTTTTTCTCTTCTAGCATGAATTACATGTGACCTGCTGTGGCCTTTGAGAATGAGGTCTATAGCATGTTTAAAGCATGGTCTAAAACATGTTCTAAAACATGTTTCATAGGCTCCCAATTCATGCTTTAAACAAGTAAACACACAAAAACAAGGGCAGGCTCATAAATCCTACACATCAGTTAAATACAGAAAGCTGACAAGAAAACTGACTGACCTTAAAATCAAAGCATTCTGAATACCCGAGAAATTAGCTAGTCTGACTAACACGTTGATTGTTTTAAAATGACATTTAAATCACCTACTTTGTTGTCAAGAAAAAGGCTTTCCTGCAAAAGACTTTGAAGTTGTTCAGCTAATGAAAACAACCTTTTCTCCCCCAAGTTTATCACATATACAGCTGTACCACCTTGCCACAGACTTTTACCGGCACAACCTCAATTAGTTTTGCAATGTGCTAGTGTGTTTCCAGAAGAAAGGCAGGGTTTTATTTCGACTTATAATTTAAAAAAATTTTTTTTTTTAATGGGAATACCATTTCAATCTGTTAGTAAGGTTGGGTTTAGCGCGGCTACATTCTCAGTCTTCATAACAAAAGGTCTGAATTTGCATTTACATTATATATTTATTCAGCAGACACCCTCATCTGAGGTGTCTTATGGTGCAAATGAATGTACGTCCTGAGAACATTGCAATTTCCAAAGAGAAAGGTGCAAGGCAAAGTGCAACACAATCATTAATGCATCACAATCATACATTTAACAAATACATCAATATCCCTGTACATGAAATTAAAAATTGCCCAAGGAATAGCAGGGTTTGGATCACTGGGCCACTAAACTCTGTTAGAAATGGACAAGGTATCTGAAGAAAAAAAAAAAAAAACAAAGATTTATGGCTTTAACGAGCTGCAACAAGCACCAATTGCAACTGAACACAATACTGATCCACAAAACGTACAGGGTTTATGTTATTATGATTATGATCACATGTTTACTTTTATCTATATGGTTTTTGAATTTGTTACAGCACCCTTACATTGCAATGTAAATAACCAGCAGACTGGTGACTGCATTAACAGGTAAACTGGTGAAATCCAACAATAAATTGACCTAAAACCATGAAGAAACAATAAGAAAGCAACACACTTACTAGCACTCAATTATATTTGTCTGTCATTTAACATAGAAAAGGAAGCTTGTGTTTTGGCACAAGGGATGCCTTTGTCAGGGTATAGTTCAAGGGAACAGCATGCGGTATGTTATGGAAAAGGGTATTGTGATAATAATAATGAAATGAAAACAATAGCAAAGCAAACTTTCACAGCCATTGCCCAGTTATGTACAGTGCCATATTTTCACAATAGCTGGATTTCTTTGTAGGCGCATTTAGGTTGATAACAGAATAAGAAAACCCTCTTCAAATAAGGCTAAATCCTCTTTCTTACACAATTTGGTAGAAGCAATTAAAATAATCAAAAGCTATTACATACTGTGACATATTGACAAACAGTACACTGTTCATGTAGGTTGTAATTCTCTTGCTCTCTCTTCTTGTTAAAGGAAATTATCGCATTATTCAGAGAAGAGCAGACAAAGGGGCTTATCACAGATTACTGAAATACACATTCCCAACAAATACCTTGTGTTTATTTGGAACTGACTCTTGCATTGGTTGCCTCAATATCCAGTCAAGCATCCTGCCATGCTTGTATGACTGTCTAAATTGGATATAAAAAGTTTTCCCTCTTTGTCAGGAACAGCCTTAGCCAAATTGTTTCAGTAGATGAAAGGCATTGGGTAGAGGCTCCATGTTCTCTAAAGCTGCTGGCTCACCTCTCTACCTACCTGTGCTTTCTCCACAGCTCCTCAAGTAAGGAAAAAGTCCCTTTATCTCCCAGGGATTTAATGGGTAGTGCTGGATAGAAGCCCTCCTTATTATCAGAACATAGTGGCAAAGAATGGCTGGATTTCCGCTCCAGCCTCCTTTAAATGCAAATGCCAATGCCACAGGCCGCATCTTGAGGGAGTGTCGAGGCACGAGAGCAGCGGGTGGGTTAAGCCCCTCACTGCAGCCAGCGGACAATTAGAATGGCAGGGAGAATGGCTTCTGCCCTGTTATTGCTGGGGTTGAGCAGCACCGAAGTCATAGGGAATCAGTAACCTCAAAGTGGGGCTTGGACTTTGTTCAGTC
Source organism: Megalops atlanticus (assembly GCA_019176425.1). Taxonomy (NCBI): domain Eukaryota; kingdom Metazoa; phylum Chordata; class Actinopteri; order Elopiformes; family Megalopidae; genus Megalops; species Megalops atlanticus. The sequence continues at coordinate 50,494,407 of CM032876.1, forward strand.
ACAGCAGATCCCATGCAAATGTCCTTCACCTCAACTTTATTACGGTGCATAAGCACTTAAAAAAATAATCTGCTAAATGCAATGGAAGAAAGACGAGGAGGGTGAGTATGGGAAAGATGAAAATGGGGAGGGGTGGGACAAATGCAAGCATGATTGGCCATATCAGAGATAAGTCAGGGAGTGGTATTTCTGCATGTGTCATCATCCCTTTTCCCTCCAAAAAGTTATTTTTGTTCTTACCGTGATGTGTGCTGTGAGCGCAGATGAGTAAAGTATTGTTTGTATCAGCCACTCTCCTGTTTGTACATGAGGATTTCAACACCTAATACATTTCTGAGAAGTTCCATGTTTTGTCACTGTTGCTCTTTTCTTTATGTATTAGCCTTTCCACAGAAAATGATTCAGCTCTTATCTTTTCTGCAGACAGATTCTGGTGGAGAAAAAATGCATTCAAATGTTACAATAAAAATAAAAAGTAAGATAATCACAGCTACATCCATATGTGAAATCTCTTTTCCAGAAAAAAATGTTTGGCTTTGTAACAATCCTGTCACCCTTTGTCACCTGCAGGAACTTTTCTCTTTAGATTTCTTTTGGAACACATTTTCATGCCATTCCTGATGGGCACCAAGTCCACCATGAAAGATTAAGCACTGAAGAGAGAGAGAGACACAGAGAGAAAGCTATGCATGTGTGATGAAGAAGGAGAAAGTTTAAGAGAGAGAGAGAGAGAGAGAGAGAGAGAGAGAGAGAGAGAGTCAGCAGGTTGTGTGCTAGCAAGACAGGCAGACAGTGAAGCCTATTAGCTGAGTGTCTACCAAATGTTCCCTGTGTTCCCCAGTGCTGAACACAGCTCTGGGGTAGGTCCCAAGTGGAGCAAGAACAGATAAAGGCGTAAAAGAAACAGAGGGAGGGGGAAACAGAAAGAGAGAGAGGTAGAGAGGTGAACGGTCTTTGTTGTCAGCCTGGCACAGCAGTCGCAGGATTACAGATGATGGATGTAGCTGCGAATAGACAGCCACAAGTGAGTCGGATCCCGGTGAAATGTGGAAGCGGAGTGTGCGGATTACGTGGCCGATGAAAGCCGCTCGAATGCTTGGAAGATGGAGGCTTTTCTCACCAGCTTCTCCCTGCATCTTCTATACTGTTGTATCGTTCACGCATCAGAGAAGACGCTTGCGTCAAAAAATATATATATAGTCTTTTTGTTACATAAAGTTTTACCCAAATCTAAATTTAATTTTAATTGAAAGAAACATTACAAGGACTCAAAACAGACTTACGTCTGGATTTGACTAACATTTGTCCTTAACTTCCGCTTACAATTAAAAGTAAGTGGAGTCATTTTTCACGGTCACTGGGATTAATGAAATTGATTTGGTCTGTATTGAAAAATGACTGCTTGCAGATCAAAGTTACGGAGAAATGATTCAATCGAATGTTGAATATGTTAAATTATACCCAAAAACTATACTTGACAGAAGTATTTTCACTGAAGAGGAAACTCTTTGCAACGATAAAACTTTTGATGGTAAACCTGCCAAAGAACCTTTTTTCATTGCAGTTGCCATTCTGGGATACCAAATAAACCATGATGAGTACATATCCTTCAAAAAATAATTCATTTAAAAAAGGTGGTGATTGTCCTTTATGTAAATTAGATATACTGTGAAATTTAGCCTTAGACTTGATGTGAAGACAATATCAGATGCTGGGTTGTTATCTATTTATAGAGGGGTCTGTGTACTCTCTCTGTTCTGTTTATATTGCAGCATTACATAATATTCAAGATATTTTTGTTTGCTTGCTTTATCTTCCAAAGATCATCAGTACATTGGCATATGAGGTTGAAGTATATTTATATATAAACTAGTGTCCTTGTCAAATGCTTGCTGGAAAGTGGCAATGCATTGAACCGTAGCAGATCTTTAATTTCTGCTTTGATTATGCCCACCCCTCCCCCTAGAAGGTCTGTCTCCAGGGTTTAGTACAGAGGAAGTGTTCTGCAGTGAGGAGGAGCAACACTGCAGGAAGAAAATAATGTAAAACAGGCCCCTACCCATGAAGGCTCAAACACATTTCAGCTCGCCTTGACTTAAAGAAGAGCTTACATTTGTATAAATTATCTTGCAGAAAAAAGAAGGGTCAGAGAGCGGTTACCATTTAAATCAGGGAAGCAGGAGATGCTTCACATATGCTAATACAGCACCACCTTTGAAGACGAATGTGGTCGAACCGCGGATGATATTCTCCTCTACCTACAGACATGCCTGCCGGTTGCAGAATTACACATGTTCTCTCGCCCTTGTGTCAGAAAGCGTAAATCACATCAAACAGGCTTATCTGAGGCGGGGTGTCTCCTCGAAGGGGTTTGAGATATCTGTGAAGCAGGTATACAGGAAGGAAGAAAGGAAGTCAATAGGATTAATTATGGCTCCATCAATGACATCTGATTTCTCTGTCTACAGGACGACAGTTAAGAGCCCCATGCATATTCAGCAGGTGCCGTAAATCAAAATGGACAGGAATACGGTAGGTGGTGATTTTCCCACTTTCTCATATAACTCAAGCTGTCGTCTTTTAACTGCAGCAAAGTTAAGCTGAGTTAAGGCTGTTATTGAACTGAGTTCACCTTGATTATATGCTGTGTGTGTTCCTACTCTGAAACTGTCAGATAAATGTATACAAACGTGTGTTTTGCATATCAGTGATGACAATGTTATACAAAAAATCTTTATCTGACGGTAAAAGAAACTGTTCTTAGAATTATACATTGTACAGTATGCAACCTCCTATTGGCAGGACCTACTATCCAAACATGCAAGATAATAAACCTATAGGTTCCAATGTTATGGAAAAGTTATTCAAAGTTATGATATGAACATGAATATAGATTTAGATCAAGACCAACTGATACTGTGTGATTTAATACATAATTTTAATGCATAATTTGCTTGATTAAAGGGTGCACAGCAAGACTCGTATCAGCCTGTATAAATACACACACTTAGGCCTTGACATTAGGTCATATTTTAGAAGTGAGGTGACTCATATGCACTTATTCACTTATCCCCCTGGGTGAAAACAGGGAAGAGTGTAAAAGCAAGGAAGTTTACACCTAGTGGCTGAAAGATTAACTATATGTTTTGAAGGTGTGCATCTATGAGGAAATTTTGCAGGTGACCCATCATGAAGGGGGGCTGCACAGTTCTCCCCTCATCTGACTCCTTTAATAAATTTGTGTCCAACTTTCTCACCAAGCTTCTTGCAGTGTAACGCAGTATATTAATAGCAGTTCATTTTTCAAATGTCACAGCAGCAATGAGAATAAACCCGTTTGCATTGTTGCTTACCTTGATAAACAATTCACTTTGTTCTCATGTGCCACTTTAAATACATGGATATTTAGACATTCCCTTTTTATTCCACAGCCGTTCATTTTATACAGACGTTGCAAAATGAAAGTTAGAGAACAAAGCAACCGCAGTCGCGACCACAATACAAATGAGTGCTCATCTGCATGATTGCCAGGCCATGGAAAATGAGATGCTTCCCTTAATCTGTTGACCTGCTGTACAGGGTGGAGATGACACCCTCATTTGGAAATCCAAAGGACTTTGTGTGGCTCAGTCCATGCACCTTCAGCAGTGAGTGTGTTAGAGAGCACCGCTGGTGAGGAATCCTCACTGCAAGAGAATCCCCCCTCCCTCGGTGCAACATATCGGTTGATTTCCCAAGCCTTAACCCCCTGGCCTGAGTCAGCGTTTCATGAAGATCAGCCCATAAAAACACAAGTGCCTCAATATGCCTCGCCGCTTCAGCATTATTCATTTATTTGCTCTGCTGTCCCCCCCCCCACCATTGAGGATGAGTCATAATGCTTGCAAACGACATCCCATAAACCGTTTGTGCACTGAGGATTTTACAGAAATAACTGAGGTAACATCTCATGCCCAAAGGTTCAACAGCAGGACCCCCAGGATCCACCCAGGATTCAAATCCAAGACCGCTAGGGTCACAGTTCAGATCTGTGGAAGCCAAAGTTTTGCACAATCAGTTTTATCCCTTGATTATGTTCCTGTACGATGTCTGTGGATTGTTTCAACTTTATTGTCTCCCATAAATTAGCTGGAGCACTGGGCAGAAGTTTAAAGCCATTTCTTATTGACTCCACACAGATGTGTGAAAATTAAATGGCCTGCACCCAGAAACGGCTTTTTTAGATGTCAATGTTTACAGGTTGTCAAGAAACTTGCTAAAATGAGGGGGCTTGGGAGGCCCTCTAAATGGGCCATGTCTTCCCAGAGTAGATTTCCTTTTTAAGATTCAGGTGTTAATTATTCACACAATTGCAATAGCACACAAACATTGTGTAAAATGACCTGAGAATGGTACAGTAGGTGCTTGTATTCTCCCTGGATCCAAAAGCTGTGTGTGTGTGTGTGTGTGTGTGTGCTTGCGTGCTCGTGTGCGCGTGTGTGTGCTTCTAATTCAATTTTCTCTGAAAAGACAGGCCTGTCTTATTCTTCCCTGTGAAGTCAACAGGCAGCCCAGCCCACACCTAACATTTTCATAATGTTGCAAAATTATTGGGGGAATTGTTATTCATTTAATTCCTCAGTGCGCAATTCGGTACTATCCAGTAATTGCTGCAATTAACCAAATTTCAATATGTAGTAGGCTTTTGTTTCAGAATGGAGTCTGACCACAGTAAAATTAAACTTCATTAGCCTGAAGAGATTAAAATCAGAATGAACCATAAAATACTGGTATATTAAAAATGCTGATTACCAACACAACACAAGAGTTTGGCTCAATGCACTAAAACATGGTGAAGAAAGTAAAATGTTTGTAAGAATAATCCAAACACAAATCCAGAAACTTAAAATGATATGAGGTTAAAAGAAAAATTACTTGGATTGGACAGTGTGTGCACAGAGGAAATTAGTCTATGACCTTGATACATGTGCCCAACTTTTTGGTCAATACGGAAATCCTAGGCAGTGAAAAAAATTATGACAGGTGTTTTTCATCAAGATCATCTTACACAGATCATACTGTTCATTATATAGCTTGACATTAACTCAAGTATTTCAGGTAATCTACCATGCTCAAGGGTACAATGGGAATTCTCCTGTTGGGGGTCAACCTGACAACTAAATTGAAGTCCTTGTGTTAGAAATGGGTTTAAGAGGCAGCCATTCTGGATTCTGGATGCCATTTCACCTTGCTACTGGATGCTCCCATTCAGGTCAACAGATCTGTTCTCTAAATACAGAGATCTTCTGAACTCATGTACAGTTCACCCCACAGAGGTCAAAGAGCTCACGACCCCACAGACCTGACTCAGAGACCCTTGGCTCCTAGACTAAGGAATTAATCTAGCATTAATCTAACATTTTTTTTTCTTGTTCTATAGAATCTATTGCAGTGGCTGTACTGAAAAATAGTTCTAAGCACAGATAAAGAAAATCTCTTGACTCAAGCAGGTTAAAGAATCAAAGCCAGGAGGCAAGGTCGCATGGGAGAGAGGCTATGGAGCAACAGCACTGGAACCAATTCTTAATCACAGGGGCTGGATGAATTAGAGGCATTGGGAGTAATCACAGCTCACAAGGCTGGATTTGAATAAGGTAATGATGACTATTGAGCTCCATACATCATCATTCTTTCAAGCCTGCTGTCACCTTCTCTTCCATGTGTCGTCGCTACACAAGAAACGTAAAAAGGTTTCTATGTAATTAAAAATAGAGACACACATTAGCTCCCTAGTGGCTCAGGCAGTTGAGGTGCTTGCCCTTGTTCAGGCTTAACACTATAGCCCAGGTTCAAAAAAGGCCACACTCTGCCAATACTGATTGGGAGCACACAGCGGTGGAACAAATTGGCTCCAATCCACTGGGGTTTGGGGTGCATGGGAAGGTCAACCAGGATCCCCTCATTGCGCCACTGTAGGTGCCCTTCTACTCATTTGGACACCTATGAGGTTGCTTTGATGATGTCGGGCAGATGCACCTATGGTGTCCGTTTCCTAGTGTGCTGTGGAACTGTGAAAAACATTTCTGCAGGAGTGCATGTGTATTGGAAAGTTGCATTTACTTTTCCCTCCACTGCTGCCGCTTGTCACAGTGAGATGAGTTTGCATCACTGGCGAACACAAAAGTTGGGTGAAAAGGGGAAAAATCCAAAAACACCCCAACACACATACACTTTAGTATTGCAATTTGAATGTGACCCTTGTTAAACACTCAATATATTACTTATTAGGCCAACTTTAGTTCTGTGTTTTCTAAACTGCATGCTGTTTTCTCATTGCATGCATTTCAGTGGGCTATTTTAAGTTAGTCTATGAAATTCATTGTTTAAAACAATTGGTCCTTTTTCACAGTTATGTATCCTGAGAATGGCAATTTAACTACACATTTAAAACTGTTGCAATTTGAATTCTTAAAGCAAACACACACACACATACACACACATACTCATGTACACACACACGCTCATTGGGGCACTGCGACTTCTCTGTAGTTACTGAAAGAGATCAAAAAGGCTATCTGGATTAAAGATTGTAACAAAGAGGTGATTTGTTAACATTGCCACAGTACATAGAGGAGATGGAGATGACCCAACAATGAGGTAACCCGTCACATTAGAAATCACAACTTCTTTTACTTGTTAATTCATCTGCTAATTGATTTAATTCGGAGCTTTAGCACAAAGCTCAAGGGCTGACTTCATCCCGGCCTCTCCTCTTTTTTCCCCCAGAACATTTCAATTAGTAGCTGATGCCGATAAAAGCTCCAGAGAATCGCAGGTGATTTGATTTCTATTGCAGATTACAAATGCACAGTTCGTTAGCCAGGGTGGAATTGAAATCAGAGCCCCTCGTGACCCTGAGAGAAGATAAACTTGCCAGCCTTTACCTGAAATGGCTGATGATTTCACTGAGCAATCGGCCGTCAAACCTGCTCAAGTCGTCTTGGCGGTGTCTGAAATAATCGTGCCCTCAGTGGTGGCTGGCAGCCTAAACCCAGAGTGATGCAAGTGTTGCTTTGATGTAAGTTTCATCAGATCTGCCTTAGTTTTCCTTCAGACTGCTCATAAACCTCCCATGACTCCCACTGGCCGAAATACAATTTTCCCTCCAACTTCACGACTCCTTCAGAGGAGAAGTGAACTCAAGTTAGTGATGTTGCCACAGGCCCCATCACACGGGGTCCATGGTGACTTGGGAGCTCTTGGCATTCTAAAGGCATCAGTCTTTCCCTGCACCTTTGGTCTGGATGACTAGAATGACATTCCGCCCTCTGTAAGGGTTTGTAAGTATTGCCTCGTCTCCACTGGCCAGGTTACAGACTGACTCTAGACAAAGCTGAAAAATTGTGAGCATCTCCATTGTCGCTCAAACCTGTTCAGACTTGTTTGTCACCCAATGATGACATGATGAATGTCATGTAAGTTAAAGTTAACATGTTTGCAAAAGAAAATACTGTACTGTGATATATTATGGACTATACCACTTCTTTGTAAATTCTCTGTTCTCATTAACTTCGTTGTATCAGCTTCCAAATTAATATACAAGTCAATTTAAATTTCTATTTAATAGAATGGAGACCATTCTATTTATAAACACAAATAAAGACAAAATATGCAAGTTCATAGCAACAGTTCTGAAATATTTCTGTTGCAACTAATTTAGTTGTGGTGTAAACAGAATAAAGCAACCAAACTATGTGCTCTTGTAAATATATTTAATGAATAATTACTGGTAAACCATAATGTATAACTACACTAATGTTATGTTTGTGCAAACAGCCACACACAGCCACTCATAACTGGCCCTATATCCAAACCCTTTAAGTTTGCAGTCTAAATACAGTAGTGAACAGTTATATATAGCACATAAGCAACACAATGCCTTATTGATCAGATAATGACTGCAAAAATACTAAAATGGACCTTCACAAACTCAATACCTTGTTGAGTTATAATTAAGTCACTTATCATTCATCATCTTCTTTGGAGCAAATCACTGTGGTTCATGATTGTCCATTCTTCCACTTTTTAATAAAATGCTCTACTTGAAGTCATCAATAAAAATATCACATGTTGGATGACTTTCATAGTAAAGAACAGTAAATATGTGAATGAAAATGCAAGTGAAGAGCCCCCTCCTTGGTGCTATTTCATGAAAAACCAACCCATGTCTGAATGCATTCATCTACTCTGGATAGGACAGGCTATGGGCAGCCCAGTGAATTCTTGTTCTTGAAAATAAACAAATAAATAATGGAAAAATTAAATACAGCTCTGACTTAATGTATCGTGCATTTATATATATAACCCTTGAAAGTGTCATTTACCTGTCTTTTTTTTTCTTTTGACAACCGAGAGCACTACCCAAGACTTTGATTAAAAAAGAAAAGGGTTCTACAGCAGAAATCTTCATTGAGGTAGCATTTTGTGATAATAGAAAGGATAGAAAGGTTAAAAATTTTAACTTGAAAATGACCCATAAGATTCTTTGGAAAGTTCCAAGACCTATAATACCAGGAAGGTTATTCTATGTTGTCTTCTGGTAAGGCTCCACATGAAACATTCACCTGTAACTCCATTATGGTGAGAGACACATGCTTGCTATAAGTGGCCTTTCAGTGCATGATCTTACCTCTTTTACTAGATGTTTCTACTACAAGCTCAGTGCATGTGTATGTGTGTACATGTTTTTTTTTTCCCCAACAAATGGGATGAGGACTCTCCTTTAAGATGTTTCTGTGTGCCACAAATCTAATTACACCAGACAGAAAGACACAATTGCCTGCCCTTTTTCACTTGTGGAAAGGAAATAATTGAAAGTCTATTCTGACTCTTACTTTGATCAAATCAACAACAATACACAAAAAGTACAACAATACGTTTGTCTTTTTTGATTATACAACTGCAGAGTTCAGTGAGCAGTTTTCAATTTCCTGCCTCTGCCAGTGCTGTAATTTATTCATGTGTAATTCCAGAGAAGGCCCTATCTGCTCTTTCAGAGGAGCTCGAGAAGAGGAATCCTAATCATTTCACCCTGTCCTGTTCCACCCCTTCTGTGTACGCATATAATTTGGGTTCATTAGCCTCCATTGTACCTTCCCACTCCCTTCCCCTGGCCTCGACTCGGCCAGCGTTCCTTGCTACCTACACTGATTCTGTTTTGATGATTGTGCATTAATTAGGTGATTTAACCAACATCTGTGTCTCCGCTGAAGACAGCGTAGGCTTGCCTGTGCTTAACTTCCTTGCTTTGCCACCGTGCCTGGGCTTAAACTTCAGTTATGTGTCACCTACATTCACCCATTTAAAGTGAAATGGGCCCCCCAACTGATCTAAAAAATTAATTTTTGTTTGTTGTTGCTCAAATAGAGAGTGCATTCGTCCAATTTCACCCTACCCCTGGTTACATTTTGAGCATCCAGTAACACTGTGCCTTCTCCAGATAAGATTAATGAAGCATTTTCAGGGGGATATGTAAATTGATTACAACATGTTTTTGTTACCATGACAAAAAGCTAATACAAAAAAATCAGTCCACTACTGATCAATCTGATGATGGCAATGTTGATGCGATTTCATGCAGAACTTTATTATTTTCAATGGGAGGTGCAAGGTTGAATGAAGTGCACCTGAATTGCATGAGGTGAGACTTCAGTGACTCTGGACCTATTCAGCTGCAGCCAATCAGAGAACTTCTGGAATGTCAACTGATAGCCTGGCAAGAGCACCAAAGTGAGATTCTGAAAGGGACCCCAAAATCATGCAATTCGCCTCCACTTCTGAATGAGTGCATCATGGGACAACAATGAGCTCTCTGGTTCTCATGTGGCTCAGCTGGTAAGGCACTCTTGCTGAGCAAGCTGAGTCCAATAGTCCAAGACATCACAAATTTCAGTCTTGACCATTTGATTAGGTGAAAGTGAACGCAATTGTGCAGAAGTGGAACATGATTGGCTCTGTTCCACGAGAATAGAGGGGGTTTTCATCAGCCAGGCTCCCCCTGTTGCACAGTTCATTAGCACCCTCTGGTGACTCATCAAACGCCCATGAGTTGCTCCTTTGACGGCGGTAACTGATGCAATGCTATTGGTGTTCTCCTTCCTGCGGTGCACTGTGGGAGTTGTAGTTGTAAAAACAGCCATTGGCTTCATAAAAGTGTTTCAGAGAATTTCATTTGTCATGCTTCAGCGGTCCCCTGTGAGTGCAGAAGATGCTGCAGCGAGGTGTGCTTAATTTGAGTGAAACAGAAGGAAAAAAAGCCTCATAACTTTTTTCCCTGAAGATCTTGACGTTACCCTTTTTATTTCTCTGTGAAGTTTCCCTCCTTTTGTCACATCTCATGAGGCAAACCTTCAAGCAGCTCTGCAAGCCAACGGCACAACTCTGCATTTCTTCTCAAACAATAATTTACCTCTGAGGACGCAGCAAGCAAGACTCACACAGACTACATGAAATAAAGCACTGCAGGTTTGCTCCAGGTTTCTTGATTGACAAACCACTTACAGTACACTACGGCTGATGGATCGTACTTCCTATTTCATGATTTTTCCAGAGAAACACTTTGGTACAGAACCCAGTATTCTTCTGAAATAAATGTGCAGGCAGACAGAAGGGATCAGCGTTGAAAGAAATTTGAATCTGTTTCATTAAAAAAGTGACATCTTCCAAGCTGCTATTGATTTATATAACACATTGTTGTGCGCGGCACAATGCTGTCCAAAGCAATGAGAGAGAGTCAGTAAGCCTGACAGAAGACGCAGTCACAGGTGTGTGCTTTTGATAATTGATGCAGATGAGGAGTATAAAAACTCATTTTGCCGAGCCCCGTTTTCCACAGCTCGCCCCCGCGCCTCATGTTTATTGAAATACCGCAGAGTGCTTTGGGATGGCAGGGCCAGATGGCTGCCCTAATCAAGGTAAATTGCCTTTGAACTCTCAGTTCTGTTCTGAAATGTTTTATTCCCGACTTGTGAAGGGATCAAAATGTAAACAATGCTTTTTTTTCCCCTGGTCTCTCCTTTAACTCACAGAAATGGAAATTATTCATAAAAAAATAAGAAAGGAAGGGATAAATGACAGATGCTTTTAGAAATTAATCCATCAATGTGTCGCACTTGTACAGACAACAGATAAAATATTGTACGGAAGACAACAATGACACAAGTTATCCACTGATCACATCCCATGGCAATTCAAAAGCATTGACATTTCAGTTCTGCTCGTCTTCCCTCGAATGCAAGGTGTCTGAGGAAGGCGAACAGGGTCGAAACATCAATGATTTCAAAATGCTTTTAAGGTTTTATGTAATATGAATCAGTGTCAATAGTCCTTTTCTGAGTAGGTTTCATTGCTCACTTATACATAAATGCATACATAACAAATGCATACACTGCCTACTGACATTTGTCAATTCATAATATTGTATATTATAAATAATATAAAGCAAAAGAATCTTTATCTGCCCCTTCTATACACACACACACACACACTATATATACGTGTATGTGTGTGTGTGCGTGTGACCACAGTATGTTGTTTATACATTTTCTATTAATTTTATTGGAATTGAACCAGTCTTTTTGAAATAAGGCAAATGCAAAGCGAAAAAACTGTGACATGACCCCTATGAATACAAACAATAAATCACCAATCTCATTTTGGAATTGAAAATTAAATCCTATATCATATGGGATATGTCTCATTTTCATTCTGTAACTGCACTTACCTCATTAAGTGAATGGTGTCAAAGCCACATGTGAAAATGGTTGGCTCATGAAGTCAGAGCGCAAGCTGTTTACTGCAACATGGAGTGCTCTGTTGCAGACAAGCAACGGGTAGCATTTTTAAAAGTGTTTGATAAGACCTGGCTGGGAACTGGCCCCACAGTGTTCATGGAGACCTCAAGGCCACACAACTGGATTTAAAAGTGTGCAGTACATCATGACAAGTGTACTAATCAAATCAATTAATCAATAGCCTTCATATGGCACTATAGATATAGAACATCACCATGCTACCATGCCTCTGGAATGCTGGTCTAGAATGAACCCAAAGCAGTCAAATCTTAGGGCAAACAGGGCCAACTGTTGCTGCAATCCTGCAGGTATGTTTAGAAAACACTACAATCCACAAGTGATGAAGGAGTAGGGTAGAGGAAATGGGGTTTATGTAGAAGCAGTACTTCTGCTGTAGGTTTATGTCTCCACAAAGGCACACACTTCCACCCCAGCAGGTAGGCAGTCACCAGTCATGGTAAAGTAATATAAATTCCAATTATATTGACAGGGGAATGAGGGTAGGTGGAGTTTGTTGCTGGTTGAGGGCACCAGAGCACGTATACACACTCAACATTTGTATAAATATCTACGTAAATACATATGCAGTGCCCTCTGTGTTTATTTATACACCTTATTATATAGGAAGGAAAAACTGAATATTGTTATATGTTTGTTGTTGTTATATGTTTTTCCTCTTAAAAAAGTTTAAATGTGAAAAATTTCTCTTCTGTATAGAGCAAAGTCATATTGATTGTTATGGGGCCAATTCAGACTTGAGGGTGCCAAGCACCTCACACATTTTTCAATTTTTGGGATTCAGGCTTAACTTAAACACCTGAATACACACCCAAATCTGCAACCATGGGGCAACTGACTGTCCCATTCCGAAAGGGCCGCTCCTCACAGGCATAATCCCTGTCTGTACTGGTCCCTCAGTGGTGGAATGAAGTCCCCACTAGGGTCAGGAGAGAGGAACCATCTTCCGACACAGACTGAAGACCCACCTCTTCAGACTGCATCTTGGTTTTACCTCAATCCCCTCCTCCTAACAACTGCTATTTGTATTTCTTGCTGTTTATTTTACATGTAGTATCACAATTTGAGTTGGATTCTGTGATCTAGTGACTGATATATGGTAGTATACTTTGCTTCCCTTGTCTCGTCAGGTTGCACGGGTTAACTTGTGGTAGGAGCTGAATGGTGTTATGCTCACGCTCACTGGTCTGGCAGTGTTGTTAGCCTGGTCTGACACTGTTGCTTATTCAACTTGAATGGATACACTTCTGTTCTTGTGCTGGAAGTCACCCTGGATGAGAACATCTGCTAAATGAATGTAATGTAATGAATATCTCTTAAAATGGGTAGTACAAAGTTGTGTGTAGTGAATAAATGTAATTTGCCCTTGAAAGCACACTTTACACCCAGAACTTGACAATTTTTCTCACGGAGTAATTATTCCTTATTGCAGAATGCAGTTGCAAGCCACTCACTTTAATTACAAAAGCTGAGCAGATACATCAGAGAAAAATAAAGCAGTTCTGGAACTGAGAACAGCCTTTTCAATAATGCTGTATAAAATGGTACAAGTTGTACCATTTGTCAGTAGGCTGTCAAATATTTTTATTTTTCAAAAGGAAAAACACCACCACAAATTTAGTTCAAAGTTTTCTCTCATATTATTCATGGGGTAGATAACACAGCAAAGCAATAGACAACATGGAAGTTTATACACAACAGCCATGTCAATTAAAATATTAAATTTGAGTGTAAGGGAATTTTATGATGGTATCTGTATGCCGTAGCATCCCACAAGGGAACTGGTTGAAGCACCCGGACACTGACAGAGAGGAGGTTATCTGTGATCTGTACTAGTGAGTGGTTCTGGCTAGCTTGCATTCAATGTAGCCCAGCTAACCAGTCAGCTAACTAGCTACCATATCATTTATAGAAAATGTTACTGCAACTGAATGAACATATCACTGGCCCCTTTACAACAGTGCTAAATGTATTAAATAAAATGAATACTTTTTAAAAAATTGCTAGCTAGCTACTTACTGCATTTTCAGATGATTTTGCTGTATTCACAAAAGGGTAAAAGGGAGAGTGCTGCTGAGCCACTGGATAATCTACTAGCTACATAAAATGTTGCCATTGCTTTGGGTATTAGGACTCACAGTCGTGAGATTCCATGATGCACCTCAACTGCTGCTGGAACAACCACATGACAGGACCAATGGTTATTTTCATCATTTCTGGGATTGCAGTGCAGATTTATGTAGCTTCCTGGTCTTTGGAAAAGAGCCTGTATCATGAACCACAAAAAACACTGGATATATTTTCTTAACCCCAGACCAGCTAAACAAGGCCTAGGGGTTCGTTCATGCCACACCCTCAACCTCCGAGAACTGTGTCAGGTCTCTTCCACTTTGACATTACCATGAAGAGGGGGTTATAATATTTTGCTCTCTGGACCTCTAGCTAGGTACATACCTGGCAAATTGGTAAGAGACACTGTCTGACTATTCTGTGTCAGCTATTTCACAGTACTGTGCACTGTCTGAAGCTAGCTACTGTTTAAACCATAGGGAATGTCATGCCAATCTCTCCTTTGAAATTGTTATTTGTTATGTATTGCAATAAAAGTATTTCCTCTTATGTTTGCTAGCTAGCTTTGCAGGGAAATCCTGAGATGTTGCCACCTATTCTGCATCAGGAATGCATAATACCTCTAGTTATTTGTTGTTATAGAACACCATATGACAAGGGACATTATTTTATGTCCCAGGTATTTATGGACATATTTGAATGCATGTATGACCAATGAACACGTTATGGTAGCCAAATGAATTTATCACACCAGTTTAGTTGCACCTTTGTTAACCAATGTGTCTTACATTCTGTGCCTCCAGGATTCAGAAAACAGAGAATAAAATCCTATGTTTAAAGAAAGAAAACATTGAATTCCTTCTATCATTTCATTAATATTATAAACAGTAGGGATGTAACGATACCAAAAAGTCACGATATGATAATACCACGATAAAAAGTCCACGGTAAAATATTTATCGCAATATTAAAAAATGAAGAAAAATGATGACTTGAAAAAATGTCCTTTATTAAATAATAAATAATCATTTTTTTATTTGTATAAAATTTGTTTTTCCTTTTAACTTAAAGTGCTTCTGCTTTCCTTCTTTAATGAAATAAAATACAAGTAGCCAGCCATGACCTAAGCATATGCAAAAATTGGCATGAATTGTCGTTGGCAATGGATGATTGAACTATGTATGTACAATTCAGTGGCGGCTCCTGCCAAATCTCTCAGGGGGAGCAATTGTTGCGATGATGGCTAAGGTGACCCGTTCAATGGGTAAATTAACAGCTAGCTAACTTGACATTGTCACATTGCAAACAAAGCGTTAGTTACTGCGCAGCCTGCTAGCCACGTTTTCTGCTCATACCAGCTCTGTGAAAATCCCCATTTATATGATTTCCCCCCCTTTGTAGATACTTGCTTGATGTTTAAATTTGGTCTGGGTGGTCCTAATTCTTTAGTTGCCAATTTATCATGATTACTACAACAACTGAACAGTATTTCTCTTATTGACACCATCGAGTTGCTCTGAGTTGAGGTAACATTAGCCATGTTGCCCTTGAATGTGACAAGATCACTGGCTGCCACGGCGATCCCTACACCAGGTTACGTAGCCTGTGCAAGCCCAGCCAGAACCCATACACATTGCATTGCAGTGCCTGCAGTTAAAAAAAAATTGCTTTAACATGAGAGTCTATCAGAGCGATCTGGGCAATATTCAATCAGACTGAAATCACCCGAAAGGGGCAGTACTCCACGGAACATGACTTGACGCTGATTGGACTATGACATTCAGAGGACAAACTGTCTAGAACAGTCACAGCTAGCGTAACACTATGGTAGAATGTGATAGAAAAATTCCCTCCCTTTCCCCCTTTGGTGGTGCATCGACCAACCGCCCTAAGGAACAAACTGCCCCTGGTACAATTGCAAAACAAAAACAATAGTTTTCGACAAGGAGAGATAATAGAACGTAGCTATATTTGCGAAAATACCATGTAATATCCTGGTAGATTTCATCACAGTCCCACGACAGTATCAAGACATTTTTTATCGCAATATCGCGAAATTTGATATATCGTTACATACCTAATAAACAGGGTTGTCAAATGGGGTGAATTGATTCAGATGTAAACTTCAAAATATGTCAAAGAGAAACTAGGTCTTCTATGTTTATTTTCACTGGATATTGCCTGTCTACTTACCAACAACGTTGCTGTTACACATGATGGCCACTGTGGCACAAGACTTATTCAACTGTCCACTCAAAACATGCATCTCAGTCATAGAAGCTTAAGCGGCCCGTGTCTGGATGTGCTTAGTTGTAACAGATTCATACAACTGTCTGATGTCTGAACTGTCTGAAAATATGCCTTTTCTGGTTTACATTCACTGATGATGGCCTTCTATAATCATACATAGAGACAGCTGTGGAATGCAGGTCATCTCAGGGCTTTCTCTCATCTATCCTAAGACAACAGAAAGCACATGAATGATTGCCAAAGTGTTTTGATCGCTGTATGCAGTCGATTCTTATATCAGTATTTCTTTCTTACACACATTGTATCTTACATGCATTACATGCGTTGCAGAGCCTGCCAGCTTTATGACCGTGATGAAACACTGCTGAGGTGTGAGGTAAATGGTGTTCCAAGGATGCTGGCTGCTTAGTATTCTATGTGTTCTGCCATTACTCGTAGCTTACACAGCTGTATGGCTGGATTGACTTTTAGATATATATTTATACACGTGAAAGTCTGGGAAAAACCTTCCCTTAATAAATATATATCAAGTCAGAGTTAATGAATAAGATGGCAGTTCAGCCTTTTTTATTGCAGCAGCAGAGATGAGTAGCCCTGTGATGAATGGGACCCATTCCACCCAGCTATAATTACACCCACGCATGGCTACCCTTGTAATTGATTTTTAATCCCCTAATAGAAAGTAAATCACATGTTTAACCCCATCAGTGGAGCTCCACCAGAGGAACAAGGGGGGTGGGAGGCGGTTGACCCAGAGAGACTGACAGAGGCGGTCAGAGGGGCAGTGTGGTAAATGTAGAAAGGGTAACATCTGGTGTCCCCCACCATAGTGTCACTTATTGGTCTGGATCTTGTCCAGATCTTGAAAGTCAGGGAATTGGTGTCCTTCACTCCACTGTGTTTTTTTTATTTATTTATTTATTTTTGAATAGACATTATCCTGGGAGCTTTTTTATTTATTTATTTTTTTTTGAATAGACATTATCCTGGGCGCTTTGGAACCCAGAGTGCTGAGATGAATTTTGAGTCAGTAGGAATGCTCTGGAATTTTTTTTTTAGTTGTGCCCCCTACCTTTATTTGCAATGCATTTGTCCATGTGAATGATGCACTCTACACTCCTTGTATGTTCAGTGAGCGTTACGCCATGGATTATGAACTTGTTTCAGAGACAAAGTTGTCTGGTTTCTCTCATTACTTTCATCATAGCATTTAGGAATACACTTAAACATGTAATTCATCCTTCATAGATAAATTCAGTGCAGAGATAAGCATTTCATCATAAGCTCTCATTAATGTAGAAGCCTACTGGCATCGTATGGACTAGCAGCTAACGATTCACCAAATTTGACATGGCAAAATAATTCTACATTAATTGCATAGATTTTATTCTAGGTCGATAGCCAGCAACCTCTGGTGAAAGCACAAAGGAGAATGAAAAACATATTTTAATAAATAATAAAAAAACGATGGACAAATATTTGACTGCATTGTCACGTATGAAGTGTGTGTGGCAGGTGTCATGGCCATTGAGAAGTTATTGGGAGAAAATAACAATTTTATTAAATTTTATTCATTTCTCCTGCAATTTACAATTTCAAACAGTCAATCAGAGCTATGTAATGAGGGAGACAAGAGGCTTTTGAAATCAATTCAATTTGAGAAAGGGCACTTCACTCCCCTAAGTGACATTTTCCCCTTTAATTATTCGGCGGCTGAATCTCCTGGTCTTCCTTGCTTTGCTTCAAGTGCCCTCCTTAATGAAATTTAACAATGACAAACCCAGTAAACAATCTATTTACAGGACTGTTACCCCTCTGGCCCTATTTGGTATGCACCTTAATTCTCCCTAGCAATGGAAACCATTTAGTTGGACATCCCATATTGATCAACCTGATAAGGACTGTAAGCACCGTTTATAAGACAAGTTGTGTTTTTAATTTTTGGCAGTTATTTACTTTCTTCTAAAGTATATGGTAATAATAAAGCATTATTATTTGTGATGATTGATCTTTTTTGTTTTTGTTTGTTTGTTTGTTTATCTATCTATCTATCTATCTATCTATCTATCTATCTATCTATCTATCTATCTATCTATCTATTCATTTATTGGACAGCAGCCCATTAGGTGAAACGATGCTCCTGGTTCTCTGGATCTCTTGCTACTGCTGTCAGGACGTAGTTTTTATGTCTTTTTGACCTCACTTTTTTAAAATGTTAATGTTTCATGAACACATTAACCTTAGTAATGTGAATATCATTTTAGTATGAGAGTTAATAGACTATCAATGTGTTCTCATAAAATAGATTGAATTGTAATTCTCTCCATGATATTCCTATATTGATTTTGTCAGTCATTGCTATGCAGGTATTAGGCAAGTCTAAAGCTATTGTAAAAATTGAATTAATGGCACCATTAGAAGAAAACAATGACCATGCACCTCTACATGGGTTTTCCATCCAGTGTTTTATTGATTCAATAACACTTCTCTTGCCATAATTCCAGTGATGAATTTAATGGTGATTGTACTGTTCACCCTGGGTTTCAGTCAAAACTACCAAGTCATCTTAAGGGAAAGTGCTGTCCAATAATAATAAAAAAAATGCCTCTGAGATTAATTCAACACAGTGTTACAGTAAAGTGACCCCAGCATTAAATCAAAACCATAAAGCCATCTTAAGGGAAAGGGGCACTTTGTTATCAAGGTCACTTTGTCTGGGAAGGTTGATTTTATTTTATTTTATTTTTGATCTCTTGACAGTTTTGATTAAGCACAGGGTTACATTTGTGTATGTATGCAGGGTTTACTTGAGTTAATACTGTGTTTGACATCATTAATCAGCAGTGTCATATACATATTTTATGTTCATATATAAGTCCTATGATAACAGTACACAAAATCCATTATGGTTTAGAGATTGTGGGCAGAGGGGATGGGCATTTGGGTGTGTATCTGTGCATGCATGTACATATGTATGTGTGTGTGTGTGTGTGTCTGTGCACACACATGCACACAGTTGAGAGTATTTCGCCTGGTTCCAAACATAATGTAAAATTAGATGTTTTCAGACAGAGAGCAGGATTGATTGTTGAGGAGACAAAATGAAAGAACTGTGCAGTGTTCAGCTCCATTGTGAAATGTGTCAGAGAGGATCATCTTACACCAGGCACTTTGCAGTTTCAGTGTTTCTGCAATGTAGCTTATAAGTACATGAGCTCATCAGAGTTTTCGACTTGTTGTAGAGAACTGTGCTTCTGTTTTTATTTTCTTTTTCCAAAGAATATGACATTATGACCCACAAATTATTGAAGTGTTTTTCATTTAATTTCCTTTTTTCCAAAAGATACCATATTCACCTGAGCCCCTGTGTAAGAGCCTAGAGAAATGATTTTACAATGACACTGAGACTTCTGTGTGATTTGTTATTGAGTATAAAGTAATGGACACTGAAGAGCTATCATTTGCACATAAAAATTAAGATACAGAATACAGAACATTTAAAGAACATGTCATCTAAATAATGCAGAAGACCTTACATCAGCCCTCCACTTTGTCTTTGACTTTGAGAAAGTTTTATTAAAGTAAGTGTTATTTATTTTATAGTTGCCGCACTTTGTCAGATCAGTGGTCAGTGATTTCAGGGGAATATACTGTGTGAGAATTACATATAATAAAGACATACAAAACTATAATATAATATAATATAATATAATATAATATAATATAATATAATATAATATAATACCTGCCATACTTGCTTGGCTTATTGAAAGTTAAGGCCAAAGCACTGAAGAATGCCAACCCTGAGCGAAAAGGTTGCATAAGGCTGAGAAAGAGAAAAAATGTCACAGAACAATGGCTGGATTCAATCAACATTTGTCCTTCTCTCTGGCTCACAATTAATTGCAAGTACTTTTTATTATTCACAACAGTTCAGGAAAGTTTCAGGACAGAGACCTCTAAAATGAATGAAAAAAAAAGTTTGTTTATGTTGCAAAAAAGTCAAACTTGCATTTATTTGGAAGTCAAAATTAAGGACAAATGTTGGCTGAGTCTAGAGCCAAGGGCAGAGTGCATCTTTAAACGTGTAATGAATGAAATCAATGCATGCATCAGCCATTCTGCTACCAGCCTGTATCCTCATTCTTGTTTGTTTTCAGTTATTTATATTATCATTAATAGAGCTATCATGGTGAAAGATCAAGGTCACCTTTAAAAAATCATTTCATCTGATTCAGATGAATTATCCAGCAGTTCAATATATAGGGATTGGATCTTATTGGCAACACATTATGCTGATTTTCTCTCAGATATTGTGTTTACTTACATATGCAAATAGTGCTGATCTGGATTTTTTTTTTTTATGTAGGCTGAATACTAATTACTTTTAATTAATCTACTGTTTTACATAGTTAGCAACCTATTAACTTTCTCCATAGCAACAGAATGGTTCTCAGAATTCCCTTTGAATTCCACACGTACACATACACACACACACACACATACACACAGACTCGCAAAACTCCCCCTCTCACATACTAAAAGGGCACAATAGCTGAAATCTTCAGTGAGAAAGAGGATTGAGACAAACTGGCAAAAGCTCTTTATTTATAATGTCATTTATAATCTCAGTTTCATTCCCCTCTTCCATCTTCATTCTTACGGAATAATTAGCATCGCCTTAAAGTTGCGACGGAACCTTGATTAATCCAATTACTAACATTATGAGCAGGGAATGTGAGATGAGAAAGCCGATACGAGCAGCATAACAAAGCCCACTTTTGGTTATCTGAAAGATGCTGTTTCTTTTTAAGCCAGGGACACCACTGACAAGGGGTGAGAAGAGCCCAGCCAAGACTGAGATGACTACTAGAAGAGTCGGTGTAAATTCCTCATTAGAAGGCATTAAACAGAGAAATCATATTTAAAAAGTGATATTTTTTGTATTAAAAGCTGATTCTTGGTGTCTGGCCCTTAAATGAGCCAGGGAGTGCATTCTCCAGAGAGCCTCATTACTGCATCCTGCTGCATTGGTGCCCGGATCAGCTGAGGGAGAGAGTACTCCTCGCCGCTGTCTGTGAAAACCCCAGGCCTCCCTGTCAGAAAGATGTCAGCTAATGCCTGTGAGGAAGATAAATGGGCCTGTTTTAAAAGAGAGGGAGAGACAGGGAGAGAAGGAAAGAGAGAAAGAGAGGGGGGGAAAGATTGAGAGAGTATAACAGATAAAGAAAACACCTGGCGGGTGCTGCCACCGGTCGACTCCCTGACTGATGAGGTTTTTGGAATCTGGGGCTAATTGTCTCCAAAAAAGCAAGGGATGAAAATGGATTTATTCAAATGAGGGGCCTTGAAAATGCGTCTTTGAAGAGCTGATTTGCAGAGGGACGGCCTGTTCTTTACCCTAGCTTGCATGTGTGTTCTGACCTTGGACGATCACAAAAGACAGGCCTGTGCAGTGGCTCGGGGTGGCTTCAAACTCGCCATGCTACAGCGCAGAGCTTCATACAATGTCTGCGTACTGAAAAAGCATCACAGCTACAGTTCTCAAAAATTATTCATCAGGAGACAGAAAATTGTTTACAGAAGTACATATACCTACCCTGATTTAATTTGTGTAGCCATTCA
Organism: Megalops atlanticus; assembly: GCA_019176425.1. Classification (NCBI taxonomy): domain Eukaryota; kingdom Metazoa; phylum Chordata; class Actinopteri; order Elopiformes; family Megalopidae; genus Megalops; species Megalops atlanticus. Next base: position 50,516,201 of record CM032876.1, read on the forward strand.
CATTAAAATATTTTGCTGTACATGACAACATTCTTTGCACTTTCCAGACTGACAGAGATGCTGTAGGATGCAGCAGTGTTTGATAGTGTTTCATATCTTGACACGGTGCCAAAACCGGGCAACCACTGCCTGCAGAGATAAACTGTTAAACTAAAAAGTCACTAAAAACCTCCCTAAAATCCACTAATCCTGCGGGGCCATTGGTCAGGTTTTCAATGTGAAAAGAAGGAACAGTGTTTTTATAAACTCAGTGGAAGTTTACCTATGATTGCGAGGTCCAACCTGTGGAAGTTATGTCCAGACTGTTGAGTGAGATGCTGCTGACACCTGGACTCATATTTGAGCAATGCTCATTTGTTCTTGTGTTTGCCCTACCCGTTCTGGCTGGCAGAACCCAGCATGCTGCCAGAGGAAATTGTCATTCTCGTTGTCATGCCGATTGTAATTGTTTCAAATTATGCTAAGTGTTGGAGTGGAAGTGATTGCTGCCGATACCCTTAATGGTTCAACCCCCTTTGATGTGATTAAGCTACATCAACAGAGAAATTGCTTAAAAACCCTGCCATCAAAGGGATGAAAAAACATGTGATTGTTTCAGAGAAATCCTGGATATTTAACTGAAACTAAAACTTTATATCAAAAGTATACTAAAAGATCTGTGTTTTCATAAAAAGAGTGTAAAAGGTTTACTTTTTAAGACTTGCTGTTAGCATACATATTCAGTATATCACAATAATGACTATTGTAGTTATGGTGAAATTTCCAAACTCCTAACATCAAGTTGTGCTTGTTTGGAAGGCCTCCTGTGTTTTCAATGTACTTCTGACATGCCAGATGACCTGGGCTCACCTTAATCGTCCGATGAATTGAAATAAGTAGCTGCCCCTGTTGGTTTGCTCCAAAAGCGATGACAGCCTGCTTGGCGATGATACGGCTCAAGGTTCTTTGTCTGTTTCCATTTCAGCTCTCTAACCTCTCAATCGGTTTCCTCTCAGCAGTACCGTCTTAGATGAACATGCGATGTTGGTATTTCAGCCCGCTTGCCATGTGCTTTAGGTTGAGGTGATGGGTATTGCTTCGTTAGCCTTTTGAGAAGGATTTTTTTTTTTTACTGAAGCTTGAGGGACTTACAGTACCAGTCAAAGGTTTGGACACAGCTTTTGTTCTTTATTTTTACTATTTTCCACATTTTAGAATAATAGTAAATACATCAAAACTATGAAATAACACAGATAGAATTATCCAGTGACCAAAAAGTGTTAAAATATCAAATTTCAAAAATCAAAAATCAAAGATTCTTCAAAGTACCCAAAAATGTATATTTTTAAATATTATATACTAAAATATTACACATAGGCATCAACTTCATTATTTATATTTGTCTAAGAAACAAATTTCAAACATTTAAGCATAAGTATTTCGATCAAAATGTCATTGAATGCACATTTCCCATTCCCTTAATCAGGGGCGTCCAACCTTTTGACTGGTACTGTAGCTTTCCCCTCATCACAAAGGACCTCTACCCAGGGGTCTGTGGAAGACATGCAGTGGATCCTAGTGCATGAAACATACAGGAATTCTACTGCAGCAAAATTCATGTAAACAGTCTGTACTCTAATGTGAATGTAGCAAGACATCATTGGTTGAAAAACGCTGCCAAATTTGGCTCTTGTTTTCTAAAATGCCTTCTGAAATGTTTTTTTCTATAAATGTTTACACTGATATATCCTGCTAACTTTTTCATGAAATCAAAAGGCATCACTTGTCGAACTTATTTTGTCCATAAAATACATGTGAGTTTGATCTAGTGAGGTCATTGTGTATTTGGAGAGGTGAAATACAACACACACATACTACCTTTAAAGTCATTGAAGGTTTGGCTATCATTTAGCATGAAATCCATTTTAATTTTTAGTGTTCTCATACATATCCTTGATAAGATTGAGTAAATCATATCCCATAATGTTACAGTACATTTTGATTGTAAGGAAACCATCATGAAGCCATTTTTTCGGATACGTTGTGTATGCTTCAGTAGAAAACTATGCTCAATATTGTACTGTTTTTGTAATAGCATTCATGTTCTCAGGTTACCCTTTATGTTCTGTAACTACTATGGCACAGTGCTGCCATAAAAATGAAATGACCATAATTGAGACAAAGTAAAAAAAAAGTACAGAACCATATAAAAGGCTATATACATAAACAAACAACTTGATAACTTAATGCCCTCCTCGATCTTCATAGGTAAGTGTATGGTTCTTATTCTTTTCTCTTTCTAGAGCATCCTGGCACACTTAAAGAGAAGGTGGAGTAGTTGATATGAATGCATCAGGTCACCCGCATGTGGAAGACCATTGCCAAATATCATTACCATTACGTCAGTCTCTGACTGGACATCATGCTGTGCTCAAAATTGAATCTGGTGCTTAGAGAAAGAGCGAGATTAGATTGAGCTCTTCTCTGCCTATGTGTGTGCGTGGCTGGGGTTTGAAGCAGCACATGTAAATAAATAAATAGATAAAAACTGACAAGAAGGTTAATAAAGCTGAAGCTGTTAGCACAGCCCTTTCGAGAGGACTGAGTCACTCTCCCCTTCCATCTCTCCTCAGACCTTTTCTGGCCAGCTGTCAGATGCCTACACGGAAGCTATTGTGTCACAACAACCACCACCAACAAAAAGAGAACACGGACAAGAAGCATCCTCCGAGAGTGAGGGCCTGTTTATTCAAGTGTGGTGTGGGATTTTTTAACACAATGCAATCACCTTTTCGCTTCTTAATGGAACTGTCAAAGCAATCAGGAGAGAAAATGTGCTTGACAGTTGGGGGTGGTGGCGGGGGGGGGGGGGCACAAGGGTAAGGATGGGGCTGATAAACTCCAACGAGACTGTTTAGTCAGAGATGAGATGAGCTCTCAGTGGGCCGGGGGCATCAAGGTTTGGGGGCTATCATTTCTGAGCTATGAGAGGGTTTGGAGGGGGTTGGATCAAGGGAAGGATAGTCTTGTCTGCATCAAGACAAGACTATCCTTTCAGCATTTCAGATCAGGTGATTGACTGGCCTGAAAGAATTTTAATGAAGTGCTAGGGGAAGGGGAAAAAATGGGGAAAAAACAGTGGACTGGCATGGTCAATTTCACCAAAAGAGAATGTAGGACAGAATGGAGACAAAGGGAATCGCATTGCATGAGAGAGAACACGGCTCAAGTGACAGGCATCTGCCTCTCCCACTGTCATGAGGGCCCGGAAAACAAATGCAGCAAAATGGAAACATTCAAACACGTGTACTGTGACATTCCCAGCATTTTATTTGGTGGGATCCCAACAGATATGTCTGCATGGCTGCAACAACCTAACAACAAAAACATTGCCACACAAAAAACTGTCATTTTCTAGTGACTATACTATACCTCATGTTATCAGATGAGAATGCTTTCATGAACATTCCCTGAAATACTGTTGGTATGCTTAAACCAATTAAAGGCTTTTCAATGCATTTAAAAGAAGGCATTATTTAAATTTAAGTGCCACTGATGGTTTCCTGTCAGGAAGTTGGAGGTCTGAGGGTTGCTTCTATGATTTGGATTGATTGTTTTATATTACATGGTGGGATTGTTGGGCTGTATTTGCAGTGTTTGTGTTGCAGTTATCCTAGTGCCATCAGGTCAGAGAGGACAGCCTTGGTATGATACTCAATGAATAAAGAGCTGCAGTATCTCTGGTGGGACAGGAACACAAACAACATGGCAAATTGAACCAAACTGGGTGACCACACACACACACACACACAGACACACACGCACACACACACGTGTAAATTCAATTGTCTGTGTGGGAGACTTGTCAGTGGCAGTCCGAGAAGATAATGGATATTACCTGTTTACCTGGTTCAAATCATTACAACACTGAAACAACAATGAAAATAATGTTTCACATACATTTCTGTGCAGTATATCCAGGACCAGTATAGACGTATGCAGTAAAGGGCATTTCATTCAAAAGGCAGGCTTTTTGAGTTTTTAACATTTTGAGCCATCATGAATTTTCTGTGTTTTGCACCGACAATGGAAATTTTTCTGTTCAAAAAGCAAATTGTTCACACCCGTTTTTCAAAGTTCATGTTGCTTGCGCTGTATTAAATTCAACAGACTACTTAATGGCCCTCTTTACAAAATCACCTCCAAATTTGGATGCGTTCATAATACATATGCATATGAATAATTTCATATGCAAAGTCCCACAGTGAGGCTATCCCCATAACGTCATTCCTAATTGCGCGATCCATCCATTATAGTGAGTTAGTAAATCCCAAGCACGTTTATGCATTGCTGCCATTTTTAACTGAGTTTAGCACACCTAATCTGTGCTTTAATCAGCCAATTCCCATAAAAACAGCTCAAGGCATAGTTGAGAGTGATTGAGTAATTAAAAAAGAGATGACTCCTTGGAAAGCTCATTATAAAAATACAGTTGTCTCCAGTTTTCTCAAAAAAAGGCATTTTTGTATTGTATATAGAGAGCTCACACGTATCTCTGCATTGGAGTAGAGATATGTGGATGCAAACATTTGCTTTCAAGGGATACAGGCAGTGAGCAGTGATAAAGGAAAAGTATGTGAACTACTGGGGTTGCTGATTTGAGTGCAGAATGGAACATTGCCATTGTGCACACTTAAAAAGGCACCCTACCTTGGTTCGGATGTTTTTCCTGTTGTATGAATTATAAAGGTTTTAAATGTAAGTTTTTACCTTGGAAAAGAGGAGAAGGAGATAGTATACAGACCATCCAGCTCCGTCTTGTGCTTGTGCTGATGCAATTACTGCTCTCTTCCAAAACACAATGGAATGAGTTAAATACATCAGGAATGACCTGTAAAGGCACAACATCAAAGAACATGGAAATTTGAAGTTTGAATTACAGAACTGCAGCTGATTAATATTGCTTCTTATCTCATTAATCACACTCTGAATCCAGTTATGACTGCTGTTCATCTAAGACATATTATCTGCCATGTACTCTTATTATTTTAAGATCACCTCATTTAATTTCTCTCACCCTGATTCAAGTCTCAGGAGAAAAGAGGAATCCGGTTAAAATTATATCCCATTTCATCAAAGTTTCTCTGGGGATTTTTAATCCACAACTCATTGTTTTGCAGGTGATTAAAATGGTACAAATACGGTGAGATTCCTAAGCAAATTGTCAATGTCAGTTGTCAATTGTTAGACATGTGATTGCATTGATACCATGTAACAGTGCACAGTGCAACAGTTCACAATATGACACAGGTCCTTAGGCAGTTTCCTAATTGCAGTGAGGTTCCACATGATATTGCTGTGATGCTCTTTAATAATACTGCTACTGACATTATAAATGAATGTGTTTCCTTTGCTGGCATAATTTGAATGTGTTTTCAGGTGTGATTTAAAGCAGACTTGGCTGAAATGAGTTCAGGAGCCAGTATCTCACTATGAATTCCCAGGTAATAATTCAGCAATGTCTCTGTAACTTATTATTTCTGAGTTATTTGTGAGTGATGCATATGGCATTGTCACATGACTCCTCTGGGTCAGTATGATTGCCACGGAGTCCTTAGGGATACTGGACTATGCATTCTTTCTTAAGCTTCATAGAGAGCCCTCAACAGTCTGTAAAAAATGAGGGCCTCAGCTAGAGCCTAATCTACCCACTGTATGTGGTTGTGTGTCTAAGAATGTCTGTTTGTGTTTATGCATACCACTTCCATCCTAGGCCATCTACAATCTACAATGGGTAAAATTAGACTTGGCAGGACACATGCAATTTGGGAGGAGCATGTTGTACGTCCCACTAGCTCAGTATTTTCACATCTGAATACAGCTGTTGGCATTTCTACTGTTAAAAAGGGACTAGATGTATAAAAGAAAATAAACATGCAAGCGTGCGTACAGCCCAGTATGGCCACATATCCAGTAGCCCTGGACTATAACCCAACACAGGTCATTGGGAGCACGTGGAGAGGATTTGTGTTAGCGGACAGCGAGGTAACGGTTCGCTAAGCCGCGTTGCGTGCTGATCTGAATATCAAATGCCCATCATTAATATTCATGCAGCCGGGTCGTTCCGCCGTCACTTTGACCTCTGCGGTATGCCTTAATTAGTGCCTCTTGCAGAGTTTCCTGTGCAGCTCTGGGCTACTTCAGCCCGTCGGGACCCGGATCATCAGCGCCCTCGCAAAGGTTGGGTGGGCCGAAATGAATTACCCATTCTGTAAAGGATGTGTCCATTCCCCCCTCGTCAATCTGTCAAGTTTTATGTATTTATTTATTTTATTATTATTGGGGGTGGGGGGTGTTCACAGGAGTTTCACAGACCTGCTCTGGGACACTGAGTGATAGACAGAGACATGCAGGACTGGAGGGGATTTTTTATAATTCAGACTGAGGATCTATCCTTGATACGCCGGGCTGCAGTTTCATACTTCAGTCACCAGGGAACATGCAATGCCTACAGAGCTTCTCCAGTGCAGTGCTTAACACACACACACACACACACACACACACACACACACACACACACTGCATATTGTATAAAAAGCATAATATCAGTAATGACTATATTGAGGCTTGGCACCTCAGCATAATTATCACAATAATTGAGAACCTTTGCTGTTAAAGCTGCCTTTATAGTTACAAATGCATATATATGCATACCTTTGGCTGTTGTTCATGTAGATGACAGTGTTTGATAATGTGAAACTAGTGCTACTGTAGAGTCTTCTGCACAAAGGATTAAAGTATTCAGATATATTGGAAAGTAAGCCTTTTGGCACCTCTTAAGGCCTCTGCCACTTTTGCCCGAGTTCCACTGAGAATCCACATCCACTGAGCTATCAAATATTTAATCAAATTTCTGCATCAATTTGTCTTTGGCCAATTTACAATTTGATCCACTGCCACCCAGTAAATGAAGTAGTTTCTTGCGCAATGAAATATCAATCTGCCAAAACAAATTTCAGGAGCTAGTCTCAGTGACTCTATGGATTTTAATAACTCATTGTGTGTCTTATGCTTCAATTTTCTTGCCATTAATAACATTTGCATTCTACTGAGAGAAAGAGTGATTTTTACTTTCAGCCCTCATTCCGGAACTGGTATTGGCTGTAATGAATTATTCCAACAGTTCTCTCACAATTATTCTTTCCCATTTATAACTGTCCTACAGAACAGGATAATGTGACAATGGATTAGGCAAATTCACCACAGAAAGGGGCAATTTTCTTATGTATGGGGTCAGCCCAGACAAAGACCCCCCAGTGCATATTGACACCTCGCCCCTCATCTGCAGCATGCTTGTGCAGGCATTGCAATGAAACCTAAGCAACTACACAGATAGCGCTTGTTCAAGAACAAAGATTTCAATGTCAAACTGCACAAAGGTCTGTTTAAAATAAAACAATTTGATTAGCCTGATGAGAGCTCCAGGCCTCTGTTTATTCAGAGGGAAAGTCAGAGGACCTTATCCTTATCAGAGCCTTGAGGTGCAAACCACATGTTACCAGTAATTCCTGCTTTTCCCTGGCTTTTTTAACCATCCCTTCAAGCCTGAAAACCAATATGTAAACTGTAATTAAGTCAATTGAGTTCCTCTACAGTCTGGTGGCTCGATGGCAAATAGAGGTCATTCCATTCCACATGACCAACAGCTGGTCGTGCTAGCAAATCAAAGCCAGGAATTAGAACTTTTCATAATCGTGCATTTCTGTGCAGCAGTCGCAACACTGCAAGCCATCTTTACCGTCCGCCTTCAGCAGATTGGTGAGTTTCTACTGAAGGGAATTTGGAAAAAAAAGGAGTGAGCGCAGCTGGTGTTGTAGTATCACATTTTGGTGGTGTTCACAGCGCCGATTGAATGTGCTAAACGAGTGCAGCTTTAGGTACATTATGTCTGTCCTCCATTACTTTGCCACACATGAGAATCAATTAAAGGATCATTTCACCAGGAAGCCTTTAAACAATGTAACATCCCATTACAGATTGTGCAAGCTCAATTGAATCAGATGGCCAGCTGTAAATTACCCAATTATCCGCAGTCTTGTATTAATTTGCATCGGTGTGATTTTTATTTCTGAAGCCATTGTAGAATCCATAATGAATCCTTTTTTTCACTTCTTTTTGGCGAAGTACATACCCCTAAAATTCCAAGAGCTTGAACATCTAGTAGTACCGATATTATTGAGATTAACATGAAACACACTTCTAGTCCTTTGCTCAAACTCTAAATGATTACATTTGGATACTGCAGTGTTTTGCTGTCTGTGCAATCACCTTGAAACTGATGGTGAGGTTCTGTAGGGACATATATTCTCAAAAAAATCTGGCATGGGTAAGTGAGTATGGCAATGCACCACCCCTTGCGTTCACTGGTCTACCCCCATGAGGTATGTGGGTTAAAGTTTGAATTCATTTATGCCATGGTTCATCCAGTAATTGGAATGTCAAGTTATGACACTCCCTCTCCAAATTACGAGACAAGACTTGCAGAGCAAAGCAGTTTTTGTATGCAAGAGTTTGGGTTTACAAATGATGTAAGGTAACACCACAGCCTGACAAAGTGAGATGGAGCGGACAACTAGCTATGCATTTAAATACGTTTCTCTCATAGCCTTCGTCTAATTGCCTGAGACGTTTTTTTTTCATTAGCAGAAGTCACTTCTTTCATGTTGGCCCACAGCAACGTGCAATGCATGCTTCTTCTCTCTCAGTGAAGAAAAGAAGAAAATTAGGATGTAGGTTCCAAGGGTGTTCATAGACAAACGGTGGTTCCTGCATTTTCCTCCCTTCTTCATAATTTTTGTAGAAGGGGTCAAAGTTCAGAACCTAAAAAAGGCATAGCAGAGTACTTCTCATGTATATACCCAATAACCTTCAGTATGTCATACGACACCGCATTATGCAATCAGCAGGGTTGTTTTTTTTTCTGAAAATTTCTGGTCAGAATCATCACCTATGTTCTTATTCCTCACTGTCTCGCTTGGGTGCTGAAGATTATTTATGTTGCCCATTAAAACTTCATTTTACTTCCCAAAATGAGGAACAACAACAGCAGCAGAGAGAATGAGGTGTTGTTGGAGCTCAGGATCTGCTCTCTTCTTTAGCAGTCCTATCACATCTCTTTCTAAAATTGAAAGATGTTATTTTCTCAGGCACCCATTAATCAACCGTATGTCAGGCCTTTGTTTGTTTGTTTGTCTGCGCGGAGGTCTCAGAATCAGTCAGGCCTCCTCAGTTTGCTTTCCAGATCATTTGAGTTAGTGTTAGCCATGACTCTACCACACACCTGAGACTTTATTGAATGAGATGTTTGCTATAATTGAACCTCGCTGGTGTGTTCTTAGCTAATCTACACCTGTCCAAGGCAGAGGCCATGTATCCTCTCCATCTGTAGAAATGCACAACAAACAACAAAGGCAGGGACACTGAGACAACAGCCTCTTGCCCAGCTGCAACTCCTGGCCGTTATTTTACTCTCTTTTTTTCATCCTCCAGTTCTAACTCCTAACACTTGTTTAACTCCCTCTTTTTACCATTTCTCCTTCCTCTTCTTCTGCCTCTTTCCTCTCACTTCCTTCTCCCTCCTCTCTTTTCATCTTTTTCTCCATCCCTTAACTCTCTTCCTCTCCTGCCATTCCTCTTTTCTTTCTGTCATCTGTATTCTTTAAATCTGTTTCTCAAATCTATCCTCCATTGTGCACTCGTCCCTCACCCTCTGCTCTCTATCTCCATTCCTCCATTATTTCTCTCCTCCTCCCACACACCCTGTATTCCGTTTTTCCTGTCATTCTGACCTGTGTGGTGCCAGATGACAGTTAGCCAGCCTTTACATCTCCCCAACACTCTTTCCTCTCGCTGTGGACCTCCCACAGGGTTTTTCCGCCAACAGCATGTGGGCAAATACACATTTGGCACTTTACTGGGCAGTCAGGATGCAGCATAGTGCAATATTGGACTTCACATGAGTGTGATCAGTGTGTGTGTTCAGTTTTCTCCCACACCAGTGATATGAAATATTCCAAAGGTTTTCCCTCAGCATGCCTTACAAAGTGAACCAAAAACATCTAATAATTTCTGGAGAGAGGGTCGAGTGAAAATGGGATTAAACATCCTTCCACCTCAATGGAAAAATGAATAATAGAGAAGAAATAATATTATTAGAATTTATGGCAAAATTATCATTTTTATATCTTTTTCACAGAGGGCAACATTGTTTTGGAGATTTTGGAGAGGGTGAAAGCCAATCTTGATCGTCAGCCAGCCCCTTTAATTCCATCCCTGTGATGTTCAGGCTGAGGCAAGAAGGGACCAGTGCCAGCTCTCACATGGTGCAAGTGCTTCATAAAAGAATCAGGAGGGGAGGTCCAATTTGTATGCACACACTGCCCTTGAGTTTTCATATTTGATTTGGGCATTATAACCGGTCAAACAAAAGAGGAAAGAAAGTCTACACCAGGAAAACGGATTTCTTCTTTCCTTGGGAAAATCATTAGCATCCAAACGAGCATTTCTCTTTCCAGCATATTTGCAAAGATTACTGCCTTTCATGGAGGGTGCAGAAAAATGGCAGCGAGGACAATGTATATAGGGAGGGTGATCATTTGGCCGCCAGCTAGCAGAAGAATCCCTTCATTATTCTAAAATACACCTTTTGTTTAATGTCCAGTGCAACTGAATGCCCCTTTATAACAGCAATGTAGGCTCTGAATTGTACTATTAGGAGAAAAAATCTTTTCTCTTCCTCAGTTGGCCATCTAACATATGCAGCATAAATAACACTTTCTGTTTTTTATAAGTGTCACAAAGTAACTGGATCATTTAAATCATTCTAAGTTACAGGCTTTGTTTTCTGGTTTGAAATAAAGCTTTTTGCCAATAGATGCAAGGTGTATAACTAATCTCCTTAACACCTAATGTGTCTTTCCTATCTTAGTTTAACTATAATGTTGTAATTACAGATACTGACTCATGATGCCCAGCCATGATAAAAATAAAATGATTCATTATCACATACACATTATTTTGAATTATCTGAACATTTTCCTTTGCCTTGACTTTCTGTAACAGGTTCTTAATACTATTTTTAATTGAAGTTATGGTACCCACTAGATGTAGTGGTCTTTATGTCATGAGTGATACATCTCTATAATGCACTTGAAGATGTGTTAATGTCCCCAATTACAGCATCTTCCAGCAACACATAGTAACACAGTAAAAACAGAAGAAGAGTTTTCAAGGTCCAGTGTAAATTCTATCATTGATACTCAGTATAAGTTGATATTGTTCTGAATTGTACATAGACCAACACCATACCTCATACAATATGCCTGTGTAAGGGGAAACTACATTATGTTAAACTAAGTTAGTCTGCAAACATTGGTCTTTTGTCTGTGACAGAAGATGGTCAGAAACCCTGTTGTCCTGGGTGCTATAGGAATCTTACTCCTCCACACCAGGGCCAAAACAAACAGAGGCCACAACCAGGACTTGCAGTTATGAAGGGGAGGGATAGCCAATTCTTGAGGTTGCAGAATGAACTGAACTGCTTTATGAGTAGGGTCTGATGATAGATTGAAAAGGGATTTGTTCCCCTTGCCGCCTTGTAGGGCAACACCAGCATTTTGAAGCAGTAGCAAGTCATTACCAGTAGCCAGTGGAGGGAGATTAGCAGTGCCTAGACATGGGAGAATTTAAGAAGACTGTGGACCAGCTGGGCAGCAGAATTCTGGATGGGCTGCAGGGGTCTGATCACACATACATAACAGCCAGAAAGGAAGGAGTTATAGTAGCCCAGCCCAGACCAGAAATTGGATTGAGTAAGTAGTGAGGATGGGGTGAATTCTTCCAGTAAAATATTTAAGGGAGCATAGCACTCTCTGAGTATTACAGCAATGTAAAAAACATTTCTAAAACACTGTAGAACAATGTGTAGAACATCTCTGAGTCAACCCACTGTGTGGAAGCAGAGTGTTGGCCATGCTTTCTTTGATATAATTCTTGATTGAAATGTATTCATCAAGATTCATGGTAAACTGACTATTTCAGAGTATACAATTGCCAAGACTTTACTGCCAAGCAATATACTCAGTCATTTATGTTGCATAATAGTGCAAGAGGTGAACCAGGGCCAGGAAGACGGAGCCAAATTGACAGATAAATCACTACCTAGGAAATTATGTAGGCACATACAGTATTTTATTTTGACTGCTTTTTTTCATCCAGAGGGCTTCTGGCTCCGTGCTTTGACTGTAATAAGATTGCGGCTGATAATTTAGTCTCCATATTCTATCCTGAGTTATATCACTGATAAGACAAATGAATTCTGACCCGTAGCACAGCAGACGCCAGTTACCTTGGAGTAACAGTTAGTGGGTCCATCCTTTCCATTCTTCCTTCACACTGGAGCTGAACTTGCATCAGGCACAGCTCTGGGAAATATATGTCCAGGTGAGAAAGAGCAATCAGTGCTTTTCTATTGAGCCCATGTGATTTGAGTGACTGTGTTGTTTGGTCAATTAGAAGCCCTATCTCTTTTGTATTAGAGAAAAAGTACAAAAAAAAACTCTGAGAGCTGCCTGCCTGAGAGGCCTAGCTTTCAGAGTCTGCACAATGAAAAAGAAATGGATGAGTCACAGCCGGCTGAATAAATCTGAATAAGTCTTCTTCCTCTCTACTCTAACGATGGCTGCGCCTGTTGATTGGTGATGGAGAAGGAGTTTGTTTTCCTTGCAGAATCCAATGATCATATGCAAGCAGTGTGGCTTTGCCTGCTTTCATTAGGCCAGGTACACATCTTGTGCATTGTTTGAGCAATTCAAAGACGTGCATCTTGGTTGCCTGTAACAACACCCGCATGCACCGCAGAGATCTGGAGGCAATCAGCATCCAGGGGTTTGAGTGAATTATTTTTTGAAAAGCAGCAGCGTTTGTTTTCAACAGCTTTGATGAAAACAAAAGCTCTCGTTGCTTTCCTTGTGTTTGTTTGGGCGCAAGCGCTCGCATGTGTTGCTCTGTGTAGAGTGTGAATGCATAAACAGTGCTGGATTATGTATCCATGTGTCTGCAAGTGTGAGTGACAGGCTCCTGGGGGTAATTACATGGAAAGTCAGCATATCACACAGAGCATGACAATGTAGAATCAGCCAGCACATGACGTCCTTTTGACATTGCAGGGCAAAACTGTAGCCACATAATAATATTGCCACAATGTTACGCCGACATTGAGAGAACATTACGTGTTAGCTGGAAATCCAATCACATTAAAATCAGATCTGGAGGCAGCAAGATAACGGGACTTTTTTTTTCTGAATCAATATGTTCAGATTGGGAATAAGATATGTATCAATAACTTTCCCCTCCGTCTGTTATTTATACAGAGTTGCGGTAACGCTGTCACTTACAAACGTTGTCAAAGAGACAGATTTAGCAGGAAGTGAGGCGGGTGATTGACAGTGCTGAACCTAATGCTCTGTGGCAGGCATGTCATTGCCTCCAAGGTAGAGATGGATTTGTGCTAATCACCTTGAATACAGTGCAGAGCACAGCATACCATGGAACATACTCATACAGGCACACATATATGCACACAGGCACGCACCCACACACACACACACACACACACACACACACACCTGTTTTGTGAGATGAAACATGCTTTACTTTCACCCCTGTTATCCTGTAACTACTGTGTGTATGTATGCACGTACATTATAGCATGGTGATTGTCACTATAGTTTAACTACAAACCAGCTTTGCTTTCAATTTGGTGAAATTCAACATCAGATAAATCTATTTCACTGTAATTTTTGCAAAGGTTTAATACACCAGCTGTGACAAGCAAAAAATTGCTACCATAGCTGCAAAAATCCAGTAGTTTTTGTAAACAAGATAACATAAATAAGTGAGCATTTTTATCAGGGCAAACTTCACTCTTGTCATCAGTAGAGGTAAAAACTTCAGCTGGCGAGGAGGAGAAGCTGCAGTTGGTGGTAGAGGTGGGTGTATTGGATGCACCAGTATATGATTAGTGAGTAGAGTTGAGTGTGTTACAACGGCAGTGGTGGTGAACTCATCAGCAGTGTTGAGGCGCTTTCAGAGGTGACAGTCCTGCGGAAGGGGAATTTAGAATGTTCTCCCATGCACTAAGGAAAGTGCTTAGCTGATGGGGGTAATTGTATGAGCGTGGGTTGCCTTAGCAAACTGGCAGGGCCTCTGAGATGGGGCTGTTTCCCTTCCCTCCTTTACTGTGGAGATAAAACAGATATGTGTGCAAGTCTAGGGGGTGAACCAGGGTGTAAAAATTCATTTTCTTTGGGGTATTCTTTTATATTTTGTGTGTCTGCAGGTGCAGGTGTATGTGTGTGACTTCTCATATTGCTGTCCTTTGCCCTGCCAGCAGAGGGCTGTTATGAGAAGGGTGATTTCGAAAAGTAACTATCCTGGGGGAGGCTTTAAGTGTGATCTGGACTGCAGCGCAGAGCAGGTTTATGTGCTTATCTGTGCCAGAGTGTGTGTGGGGGAAAACTGCAGAGTGTTGATGTGTGCAGTCTGTACAGTGAAAGGTGTAGCCTTACCTTCGGTGGGCTCATTTGGCCACTGATGGGGCTTCCAAGGGGTTTTGGAAAGACAGAAGGATGGCAGGGTCAGCAAAGACAAAGCCATATTTTTATGTGTTTTTTTTTTTAACTTCTAAACTCAATAAAGAACTGAACTTTACTCACTAAGTCATGGGTCTTGGGGGAGGTGGGTGGATACCTGTACAAAAAAAGAAGTCTTAGAGGCTTTTTAACTCCATCCCCAGTGACACTCTAAAATATCAACCAGTTTAATCTTGAAATACTCTTGAAAGGCCCTTCAGTATCAACCAAACAACTCAATATAACCATCACTACTGGCAACCAATGGCACAACTGACCTGGAAAGGAAGTGGAGGCTACTTCCTATTACAGGAGTGGAAGCAGCCCATATGGCAACAAGTGCACTGCAACTTGTCAGTTTCCCATTGAGCATAACAGAGGAACTGGTAGCATTTTCTGCTGAACTAATACGTTTGCATTGGTATTTTCTGCTTGGTTGTTTTCATAATAAATACATGAGACGTATAGAGCAACCCAATAGTGCTTTGAATTTTGGCCAAAACGGTCTATCTTGGTCTCATCTGACCATACAATATTTTCCCACTTCTTAGCTGGGTCACTCTTATGCTTTTTGGCAAACTCCAGATGTGGTTTGACATGGTTCTTTTTGAGTAATGGCTTCTTTCTTTCCACCTGCTCATACTGGCCAGTTTTATGCAGAGCTCTTGCACCTTTACTCCTCTCTCAGCCACTGAACTGTGGAGCTCCTTCAAAGTGATTGTTGGCCTCTCCATGGCTTCTCTCACAAGTCTCCCTCTTGCTTGGGTTAGAGTTTTGATGTGACGTGATGGCCTTGGATTGGAGTTTTGATGTGACGTGATGGCCTTGGATTGGAGTTTTGATGTGACGTGATGGCTTTGGATTGGAGTTTTGATGTGACGTGATGGCCTTGGATTGGAGTTTTGATGTGACGTGATGGCTTTGGATTGGAGTTTTGATGTGACGTGATGGCTTTGGATTGGAGTTTTGATGTGACGTGATGGCCTTGGATTGGAGTTTTGATGTGACGTGATGGCTTTGGATTGGAGTTTTGATGTGACGTGATGGCTTTGGATTGGAGTTTTGATGTGACGTGATGGCCTTGGATTGGAGTTTTGATGTGACGTGATGGCCTTGGATTGGAGTTTTGATGTGACGTGATGGCCTTGGATTGGAGTTTTGATGTGACGTGATGGCCTTGGGTTGGAGTTTTGATGTGACGTGATGGCCTTGGGTTGGAGTTTTGATGTGACGTGATGGCCTTGGATTGGAGTTTTGATGTGACGTGATGGCTTTGGATTGGAGTTTTGATGTGACGTGATGGCCTTGGATTGGAGTTTTGATGTGACGTGATGGCTTTGGATTGGAGTTTTGATGTGACGTGATGGCTTTGGATTGGAGTTTTGATGTGACGTGATGGCCTTGGATTGGAGTTTTGATGTGACGTGATGGCCTTGGATTGGAGTTTTGATGTGACGTGATGGCTTTGGATTGGAGTTTTGATGTGACGTGATGGCTTTGGATTGGAGTTTTGATGTGACGTGATGGCCTTTTCTATGCAGTGCCTGGGTGGTGTGATGCAGCTTCCACTTCCTGATTATTGATGCAACAACACCCAAACACTTGGATATTATTTTTGTACCCTTTTCTTAACTTATGCATTTGTATTACTTTTACCTCTTTAACATCCATGGAATGCTCTTTCGTCTTCATTTTCACACCTTCCCTTCAGATTCACAGCTTGACCGATGATCCTTAAACAGAGTGGGGATTTTATCCAGAAACTGTGACAGACTTTAATGGTCCACAGGTAAAGGCAATTCTTTTCATCTGTATAAACTCGGAGCTCAGGGGGGCTGAATACTTATGCAGACAGACATTCTGTTTTTTTTTTTTTTTTTAATTTTCTAACATAAAACCAATGTCACCTTAAAATTTTGGTTTGTATATTTTTGGAAGGCACTGTGTGTGTGTGTGTGTGTGTGAGTGTGTGTGTGTGTGTATCTGTAATAAATATTCCTTATATATCTGAACTGAACAAATTAGCTGGACTGTAAATACATTTGTTTCCTGTACACAATTACATTACAAAGCAGTTCTGTTAAAGCACTTAAATCATTAACATGCAGATAAAAGGTTGCAGATTAATTGCAGGAGGACATGCCGGTAAATTTGTAATCCCATCCCCACGGCTTTGTTATTCAAGTGTAATAAATCATTGAGCATGAACAAAAAAGGTTTAGCCTGCGCTGTATCTTTATGGGCAGACTTTAAAGCAGCCTAACAAACAAACAAGCTAACAAGCACAAAAGCAAACACTTAAACAAGGTGCTATGCTGTTGGTGGTGCTGATTGCGTCTTTGGTTCTGCTTTCTTGAAATAAGATATTCACCTTCATTAGAATACAGACAAAAGTATTTGTGTGTTTCCCATGTGACATGCATTCCTCTTTAGACACATAAGTCATGCTGGCATTCTGACTGAGACAGAGCTTGTTTTAGATGGCAGGCTGCACCTTCAGTTTGGTTCTTTTGAAAGTAGTAACAAATACAAGGTTGGAAAATGTGAAAATTTGGTGAAATTTAATGAAATTTCAGGTGAAAATTAATTTGAAAGAGGTCACAAAGAGGAACTGATTGTTTTTTTTTGTGTCCTCAGTGTCTCGTTATGCCTTTCCAAAATACAAAATGATAATTTGTATCATTTCTCTTCCTTTCTTGATATAATCATTGTTTGTAGATTATAACAATATGGGCTTGCTGAACAGTAAATGACGGTTACTTCAAAACTAGCTGTAACCATTCTAAATATGGACACTGGGCATGGGCATTGACATGGGCATTGAAATGATATGACAGAATATTATATTTTACAGTTTATATTGTTATAATATTTGTTATTAAAATATCTAGAAGTTGTGGCATTTTATTTAAAAACATGCACACAGTTACTCTGGTCATTGCTGTCTCAGTTATGTAGCAGGTGTATGTTTGATGTAATTTCTTCAGTGTTGAAATCCTCAGGTCATTAAACAGATTATCATTAATGAGAGTGTCTAATTAAGGAGTTAAATGTCAGCTTTGCTATGACCAAGTTGAATGGAATTGTCCAGAAGGCATTCACCTTGGTGTGGCCTACAAAATGACCTCAAAATGTAAGTATGACAAGTATACATAGATGCTTTACAGTCAGAGAGCTCACATTTCCTTCAACTGCACCACATTTTGTCTTGAAAATGCAGGACTTTAACATGATGCACCTCATCAAGCTGACAATGTTGTCACACCTTTAAAGCATTCAATCAACTGCACACGACAGCCAAAGGGGTTTTGTACAGAAAAACAAAAAATCCTCCTATTTATTTTTTCAGATTGGACCTATTCACACAAACATCTTGCCAATAATGACATTATAAAACTGCCTTTGTATGTTTGCAATGCAATCTGTTTCATATGCAAATGACTAGTGATGTGTATAAATCATATAAATTGATCAAGACAAATTCAAGTTAAGTATTTTTTGCATAGTCCAACTATGTAATTGTTATGACCACTTTGTTCAGAATAAAGGTTAGACATTATTATCATTGTCACTATAATCAATACTTTTTCATCCATTTCCTTTACTCCTCATTGCACAATTAATTTCAAATGATACCCACATCTTTGAGTTAAATTGAGTCACAAACAATATGCATGTAAACTAATTCAAAATCTTGCATTGTATGTTTAAGCACAATGTAATGACATGTAATTACATGCAATTTTTATGCTGTAAAAAAATTAAAATCTTTGCTTATTAGCTAAATAAAAAATAAAACAATTAATAATTAAAAGAAAACAGCTCATTCAACCCAAATCCAGCCTTTCAAAAACAGTTTACCTGAAAACAGACTTGATTATACAGTACAGGGATGCTGTATTTGCCAGTGTCTGCCAAAGACCGCAGCCTCGCAATAAATATTAATGAAATGTTAATGAATATTAATGAATGTGTGCGCACAGAGACAATCAGGTTGTTTTGGACATGCAAATAAATCCATTTTTCAACAAAACAGAACTTTGTTCCGCTTTAGTGTTCATGTTTCTATGTACAAACCCCTGGCTAACCCTTGCTTATTTTAATTTGCCAGTTTCCTGAATGCTTTAAAGGTGTGGAAATGTAGCTGGCTATATTCAATGCCTATGCTGAAATCAGATGGTTTTGGCAGGGATTCTATCAAAAACACACACACACACACACACACACACACTGAAAATTGAGTGTGCATCTAATGGTAGCCTAATCTCTGTTTAATTAGGTCCTGGTTCGTCCACTGTGACCTGTGATACTTGCAGTACTCTGTGTGACCTGGGGCATGTGCTGACCTGAATGAGAGGAAGGAGGAGTGAAAGAGAAAGGTCAGAGGGTGGAGAGAGCCTGCAGCTCACATCCGGAGTCACTAGAAGTGACATTAGAAAGCCTTTAATGAGGAACCGCATCTGGTGAGCTCAGCATTCATTCATTCCCAAAGGGACAGAGACAGCGATCCCAGTTCCGTTGCCCAGCAAAAGACTGGGAGAGTCGACTCATTCTTTTACGATATGACCAGTGTAACAGAAAACACTGGCTACTATGATATACATTAATAAATAATTTATAAAGATGCAATGAATCATTAGTAAGACATAAATTAATAACATATCATATGTTAACTAACAGTTATTAACATGAACAAAGTTGTAATTGAATATTTTATGACTTCATCTGTTTGGCATATACTCCAGTGGGATATCTTATATACATAGTACATAGTTCAGTAGTACATTATATACATTATGTACATAGATTATAATGTACAAGGACATGTTTAAAGACTGGGTAATTTATGTTCAGTTCTTTGCTCACAGCTGTCACTACAATGCCCTACCTGCTAATCAACCCTGCAATATTCTGCCACCAGCCTATGGCTAATCTGTACGCCACACAATTGTACAAAATTTTGCAAGAAGAACTGATTTATTGCAAAATTTGAAAATGCCACAAGGAGAACTGTCAACCTATTCTTAATGTCTGGTGCCTTTCAACACATTAAAATTCTTCAGCCTGTTGGCTAAAAATATTTCAGCATAAAATAAGTGGCATTGCTGGAGAGAAAAGAGGAGAGAAAGCAGATAAGTGATGTCTGCTAAAGGTAAGCCAAGTGGGATTTAAAAGCAGAACCTAAATCGAACCAAACTGGACTCACTGCATACTATAAAGCATTTTATTTTACAGAGCCAGACACAGAAGGTAATACCCTATTTAAAAGCAACACATATTTTCCATTGTTCAGGGTGGAACAGGACAGCTGACATTTGTTTCCGTAAAATGGATGACTTCTGTACTTCTGTAAGTGTTGGCCGTGTTTTCTGTCCTCTTTCTTGGAAGTTTCTCTAGAGTTTGAATGGATGTGGTTCCCAATTTGTCTTATTCCAAACATTTCCACACTGGTTTGCTTCATTCATTTGAATCACATGGATGGAGCTGTGCTCTCTAATCATATTTTGGAATGGATTTAAATCAATTTTCTCATTTGCTCAGTATTTGTGTTGCAGCCATCCACTTTTAATCCCAAGCTTTCCCAGTATGTAAAAATGGCCATTGATATCATTGAGATTCAACTCTCAGCAAATGGAGGGAATCAAGGCCCTGCCAAACAGGCACATTGAAATTTATTCAAAGTGATGTCATGGCCATCAATTCCTACCCATAATGAATTGATTGGCCAGTTTCTGGTCTGTTAGTTAGGCGCCGATCCTCTTCTGTCTCCTTCATATGATTTCATAGGAATTCAATAAAAAACATTTAAAATGCAGACCACGTTGAAATGAAATGAAAAAAAAAAACACTCTGCGACTGACCTGTTTTGGTCATCCTCACAGCATATGAAGATTGATCCTTTTCATCATCGACATACAACACTGGTCCGCTGCCTCTTTGCTGGCAAGAGCGTGCCATATAGCATCCATCTCCTTTGCAAACTGGTGTGAGAGAGAATGAATGCACTGCCATGTCACTATCCTCCTTTTTATTATACGTACGGAGCATGCTCCTTCACCATCAGTGAATCAGAACCATTGCACTGCACTGCCTACAGCAAACATAACCTGAGGTGAAAGTTAACGGGTTTCTGCTTTTGGAATTGTTGGAATCTAGAGGTTTTATTTTATTTTATTTTATTTTACTTTTTTTTTTTTGCAAATTGTGCTGTTAAACCTTTTGACACAAGCATGCAGTCCTGTTAGCTGCCCTGATTGTTTGGCAAATGTAATTCACATTTATTTCTTCTGAAACACACAAATGTGTTTTCATTTGTGTATGCATGTGTGTGTGAGTGTGTGTGTAAGCATGTGTGTTTGATTGTGTAGCCCTGATTGAGCAAGTGTGTGTGTCTGTGTGTCTGTGTGTGCATGTGCACTGGTGCATGCATGTGTGTGTACATGCGTGTCTGTGTCTGTTGGCAGCACTGACATGTACAAGGATATGTGACCGTGTGGAGGACACCAGGTCCAGACTGGCTGAGGTTTAATCAGTCAGCGTATCGTGTGGAATAAGGAAGAGAGCGGCCGCGTTTCTCCTCTGCTTCCCGCTCATTAAGCAGCACATTGTGAGGCCCATTGACTCATTGCCCAGATCGATATAGACTTCTGAATTCCAGCCCAGGTTTTCAACACCATACTCAAACCTACTGAACTGTGATGTCCATCACAGCACAGCTGTACCCTCCTTTCTATACACAATCCTATTTGTCCACTGTAATCTGATTCCACTCAGCAATTGATTTTTTCAAGCAGAATGTTTTTTATATGGACTTGTATTGGTCTGATCCAAAATGTGTTGATTATTCTATGAGATTGATTCATATATCTATGATTTTTATGTAGCAGTACACTGCACTACTGGGTTATTAAAAATAACGTGGATCTTGAATATTGAAAGGAATACTTCTTCCTTTGTATATCTTAGAATCACTAGGAAAGCATAACGTTTGCCTACTTTCTTCACTGGAATTTTTTATGATATACAGTGGATTTGTGCATGTTGGTATTTTGTCTTTTCCAATGAAGATCTACACAGAGCATTATCTCAATGCCTCTTATTGAATCATCTAATCGTCACTGCTTTGAAAGTCAGGGAAGTGTCTGATTTTTACAGAAAGAAGGATTCTGATGCATTTGGCCCTGTGCTTTTTGTAGGGTTGTCTTCCTAGATAGCTGTTATCTTTAAGCTACTACCTTTAAACAGATTTAAACAGATTTCATTGAAATATTAGACATGAAATGACATTTCTCAGAATCACATGTACAAAACATGTACAATTCATATGTTACCTACCCCCTATGTGCTGCAGACATGCCTGTGTTTCCACTGCATTGAAAGAATGAATAAAACAGAAACAAATGGCTGGCATGCATCGATGCAATCTTCAAAAGGCAGGACAGCCCCCTAATGTCAGGATATGCAAACACAATGATTCACTGTTAAAAGGTAGGAATTACGAATCCATTTCAATCGAACAGATCACACACTTATTAACCCGGGTCATTTGATGACCGCATCCAAAAAGCCATTAGCAGCATTTCATTAACCACTGCGGTGTCATTGCAACGCCTTGCTGTCTATTCATTGCTGCGAAAATTCCAATGCATCAAAATGACTAATGCTCAAGACCAGGAGGAAAAAAAGAAAATCGCAAAAGAATAGCTTAAAAGAGATCATTTTAGCAGCAGGGTGATAAGAGAGGCCCTTTCAACAAAGGCAAACTCAAGACATTGGTATAGACAAGAGACCAAAGGCATCTTTAGTATTCATGTTTCTTGTCTGTAAATGTTACGAAGCGTATTGGGGATCGCGTATCACTTCCAAGGGACGGTGATGCGGTAATGCCAATGACACCCACACCACTGCAGCAAAACATAATGTTTACTGGCTGAGATGAAGGAGTCCTGGAAAGGATACTGGCCCTCACTCACTCGCAAAATTGCTCATTCAATCACTAACTTGCCCGCTCACTCCACTGAGTGAATGGATCCCTTTCAATAAAGACAGCAGCTTTGTTTTGACTACTGGATAGCGAAAAAGCACTAATTTTGGGGGTCCTCCAGTGTAGTCAGGACATCTGAGCAATGCCTGCTGATTTAGCTCTTGCCTCTGCCGTGGCTCTGAGAACAGGCCCCGAAAAGGGCCTAACGCCCTCAGCTTTCGCTTGGCAATGGTTTCTTTCCCCCCACTCCACCCCACCCCACCTTGCAGGACAAGTTCCGGCAAAACAATTTGTGAAGGGTGCTTGTAATGCATTTCTACCCTGTTCTGAATCAACAGGTTGCTGGTCTGGCAGCGGGTGAGGGTGCGGGCTATGCAGCTTATCATCGTCGGTGAGCTCACAGAGCGCTGCGGTCTGTAGTGAAGATTAGATGCCGAAGCAGGCGGTGCCAAACGTTTGATTGTCTAGGGAGGATCAGCTCTCCGCGTGCCACGAATGCAGATGGGAGACATGACTCCGGGGGCAAGGTTGCCTTTGATTTTTTCTCCCGGCTATGGCTTTGCACTTCTGCGGATGGATTTAAGTTGACAAATTCGTCTTGTGCTCTCCGAAACTACTATTGTCAGTAGATGTGTCTACGGCCGAAGATGTAATATCAGGGGCATGCTATCAGTTTTGTGAGTTTTGATTTCAAGTGGAGTTCAGGCACTAAGGTGTATGCTGCCTTCTCCTCTATATATATATATACATATATCAAACTCATTTGTCTCATCTGATATGTGGAATGTTAAAACCTGTGAGATTTGTGAGAGATTTGTCTTCTGCACAGCTCTGAAACACAAGAAGTTTTGTTTTATTTAACTAGCTTTACATCAAATGACAGGTGAAGCAAGCTGAATTTATTTCCAGCTTTGATTTTGGGAAATTTTAGTACAAATACGCAAAGCGCTGCTGTCAAAGCGAATCCTTCCATCCCGGTTACACCGCCTTAGATATGACAGATGCTATTACTGAAGTCTGCAGCAGAGAGGCAGGAAATCAGCATGCTTATCAGTGGCTGAAGGGAGGACATGGCTGGAGACATTACCAGCTTCTTCCTTTTTGTCATTAGAAATTGTTCTCATCCATCTTGGGAGCAGGTGCCTTTATCCAGAGTCATTTACAAAATAATTCTGAAAGTTTTTACACAGTCTGTCGATAAAGTCAGGAATAGCAACTGCAGCTGATGTGTACCTTTTTTTCAAGGGTAAAATAACAATGTCTCACCTTGGATTCTATCCCATGATCCTACGGTCCAGAATGGAGATCCTACAGTCCAGAATGGAGATCACTGCACTGCACACTGCGGTTTTACCAGGAGGCATGTGGATTGGACACTGGCACTCCTGCATGGAAGGGGGACATTCCACTACTGGACATTGCATATTCAGGGTTGCTACACATTTTCCATTTCAAAATTCCATACTTTTCCAGACTCAAACTTCCAGACTTCAAGACATTTCTGATCTTTTTTAAGCAAGAAAGCCATACCCCTCTAACCCTGGGAGGTTGTCTTACAATTAATAATTCCTAATGAGAGTGGTGAATCCTATTTTTAAACTACCAACCAAAAGTAATGGAATATTTAGCTCACAGCATATAGATAACCACATCATTAGCAGTGAAGATTGCAGAATGTGTATTAAATTATTATGAAATAGTGTAGAAAATATATTTGCACAGGTTTCCAGAGGAGTAAAATAAACAGATAAAGCTGGTAAAAAAGATGCTTAGCTGTGTTGCCTTGTGGGGAAGCATATCCAAACTCAACGGCGTTAATTATGATTTTAATAAAATTAGGGATGTAAATAGATTAGCTGGACAAGCATTTGTATAATGAATATGAGAGTATCATTTCTATCACCCCATTTGTGTCACATTGACATTGACATTTTACTCATAACAACCTTCAAAATCACAATTGCACTTAATGGAAATTATCTGGCAGACATTATGTACATTTCTAGTACAATATCTTCACTTAAGCATAAGTGCAATTATTCTGATTTAAAATCACCTAATCTGATATTCAAATGAGTGCAAAGTGGTACTCTGTAAGTGGACTGTGATATAATTCAAAACATTATTCCTACTTTGAAGTAGTTCATCCATTTTAAAGGCCTCATACAACTTATTGCGTATAGAGGACATGAGGATGTTATGAAAAATGATAATATATTACTTAAACTCTGTTCAGTTTCATATTACTGTTGAAAAGTTGATACAGGCACTTGCAAAAATAGGAAGGTGAATCTATTAGTCTAATGTTTTGTCTCACATTTTCCTCATGTTAGCAGCTCATTCCAATTTTCCAGACCATGCAGATGTCCAATAAGATCTTAGAGGAAATAGGAGGGGTTCTATTGTATCAAATAAATATTCTTTGATTCATCTCTATGTGGATGTCATTGAAATGTCAAGAATCAACCCCGTTAAAGAAATAGTACAAATTATGTGTATAAAAAAAATCCATGTAACTAAATGCAAATGTGTCTTCAGGCAGTTGGTTTAAGACTGCTGAGTATTTACCATCTATTACAAAATCACAGCACAGCAACTGATCAAGGAAATTAACCTCGGCAATTTGTGGACATCTTCAACTGCAAGAACGCAAACATGACAAAATCACCTGCATTATTTACAACCATCTTCGTTTTCAGAAAAGGAGTGGATAATTACGCTTCTTCTGTATAGCCAATTAGCCTTGGAAAGCCCTCCTGAAGAAAGGATTTTCCTTTTAGCCGTTTTTTCTTGTTACAATAAAACAATAGTAAGTGGCAAGGTACAATCTACACATCTAAATGGAAACAACAAAAGAAATGTATTTGTGAACGCCTTTAAAGACACGATATGGCCTCCAGTATTCAAAACCCAATGACAGTCAAGAGCACTCATTTGTTTCACACTGACCGCCCCCTCCACAAATTATTTGTGCAGCTTTGTACACATGGTGGCTTCCAGAGAAGATGGAATATGATAGAAGTGCCACTCCATGCGTGACATGAATAATTAGGACTAGCTGTCAGTGTCTCAGTGATTTATGGTTTAATTAATGTACAATTAAGTAACTTCCGAAGAAAAAAAAAAAACAGATTAGTGGGTGATCATTTTTTTGCCCTAAAGTTAACTCATAAAACTTAAGTAAGCGTCAATCTGGTTTGCACAGTTCCGCTGTTTTCAAGCATTGATTAAGGTTGGACAGGGGCTGAACATGTGTGAAAAATGTTAGCTCCTCTGTGATACAGGTGGTTCACCATGGGCATCTCAGGTTCACACCAAACGAATTTATCTTCAATGTCAATGGCAATAAAATATAATATAAGGCATACCACCAATGATTTGAAATAGTTGCAAGTTTTATCTTTTTCTTATTTGCCCACCTCTGAAAGATAATGCATGGAAACTGTGCAATGAAGATTTTGTTGACGTGGCATTTAATGACACCCACAGTATTAAACTCACATTCTCTCTGCTCTGTGGGATTCAAATGGTGATTTCTGTCGCAGCAATGAAATGCTTACTTTTTAAATCACATGCTTTCACATTTCATCTGTAGCTGGTGACATATAGTATATGCAGCGCGTGTTCATTATCTCATGAAAAAGGAATCAATAATTGATTTTGCACATGTGTGATGCAGAAACAATCCCTGCCCCGTTTTGAGGGAAAAAGGTCTGTGTGAGTGGAATTTGGAGGTTGATATTTCTAGTCAAGTCAAGTCACTTTTATATATATAGCGCATTTAAAAACAACAGGAGTTGACCCAAAGTGCTTTCCAGTCAAGACAGATGAAAACCAATACAAGTATATATAGATAATAGGAATAAAAAGTACAAGTAAAAGCAGGATTAAGAGACACATAAGTAAATAATTAAATAAGTAAATAATAATAATAATAATAATAATAATAATAATAATAATAATAATAATAATAATGATAATACACAAGAGCAGAGGAAAAAAACAGAAAACAAAAACTTGATAAAACTTGATAAAAAATAAAAACTTGGACATGACAAAAACCATGGGGCAACCATGGGGACTGAACTAAAAGCAGTAGAAAAAAGGTGGGTCTTTTAAAACTGTCAGTGGAGGGACAGGACTTAATATGGGACAGGAGACTATTCCAAAGCCTGGGGGCAGCAACTGAAAAGGCCCGGCAGCTGCATTTTGAAACAACTGTAGTCAAGAAAGGGTGGAATGGGTCAACCCCATATACAGGGAATCACGATAATTCAGCCGAGAGATGAACAAAGCATCGATAACCGTTTCCAGGTCCATATGAGATGACAACGGCTTTAATTTGGCTATGGTTCTAAGCTGATAAAAGCTGCCCTTCACAATGCTAACTTGTTTGTTAAAGTTCAAAGTGTCCAAGAAGACACCAAGATTTCTAACTACATTGTGCAAATTTGCAGACAGGGGACCAAGCGCATTGCTTAGGCTAGTGACAGAGCTAGGAGGGCCAAATATAATTACTTCAGTTTTGTTTTCATTTAGTTGAAGGAAGTTCCTCGCCATCCAGCATTTGATGTCTTCAAGACAGTTAAAGAGATTCCTCAGTGAGCAAGCGCTGTCAGGTGTAACTGGTAGGTAAAACTGTGTATCATCTGCATAACAGTGATACAGAACATTGTATTTTTCAAAGATAGAGCCAAGGGGAAGCATGTACAGTGAGAATAAAAGAGGCCCTAAAATTGAACCTTGGGGGATACCACATTTAATAGGAGCAGGGGATGAAGAACAGTTTCCTGTTCTGACTGAAAAGGTTCTTTCTCTCAGGTAGGAGGTAAACCATTTTAACACTGGGCCCTGCAGACCAACTTTGCCCTCCAGGCGTTTTAAAAGAATGTCATGGTCGATTGTATCAAATGCTGCGCTGAGATCGAGCAAGACTAAAAAGGCACACAAACCAGAATCGACAGAGAAAAGGATGTCGTTATATACCTTCAGCAGAACGGACTCTGTACTATGCAGTGCTCTAAAACCAGATTGGAATTCATCAGATATTGAATGTGTTCAAGTAGGAGGAGACCTGGGAGAAGACAACTTTTTCCAAAATCTTAGAAATGAATGGTAATTTGGAGATGGGCCTGTATAGTTTTTACGGTCACTGGGGTCTAGGCTAGGTTTCTTTAGTAGGGGTTGCACAAAAACATTTAAAACCGGAAGGGACGACTCCATTTGTTAAACAGCTATTAATTATAGCCAAAATAAGGGGTCAGATTGTGACAAAAACTTCCTTGAAGAGGCGTGACAGTATAATGTCTAAGGGACAGTAGGTAGGATTCATGTGAGAGACCACCTCAGACAGCTGGGAGGACAACACAGGTTGAAACTGCTGGAGGCGACTGACTGGATGATGCGTCTCTGAGGGATCATAGTCTGGAGGTGAGATGAGAGATCTTATATTGTCAATTTTGTCAATGAAGAAATTCAGAAATCTCTCACAGGTTTCAGTAGTGGAAGCAGGGGTAGCAACAGCAGCAGCAACAGGGTTTAAGATAGGGTTAATTGTGCTGAACAGTATTTTAGGTCTGTGGGCATTATTATTAATTAGTTCAGCATAATATTGAGCTTTAGCTGACTTAACAGAGCTTTGATAAAGCTCTAAACAATCCCTTAATATATTGTACGAGACCTGGAGTTTGTCTTTTTTCCATTTGCTCTCTGCCCTTCTACAAGCTCGTCTAAGAGCACGGGTGGAGTCATTCAGCCAGGGGGTAGCAACAGTGTTAGCCTTGGGCCTTTTTAGTTTTAAGGGAGCTACACAGTCCAGAGTGTCAGAGCAGGGTGTGTTGAAGAGAGTGACTAGCTCCTCAGTGTCGGTGCAGGAGGGAAGGGCATCTGAGATACGAGGTAAGTGAGTGAGCATGAATGTGTTGGAGAAATGTGTGGCTGTGGTTGAGTTTATAGATCGGACAAGGAAGTGGGGCTGGGAGGGGGTGGGAAGGGGTCAAGACAACGTGGATTCAAACACAACCATAAGATGGTCAGAGACACCAGTATCAACAATTTCAAGGTTAGAGACAGAGAAACCAGACGATAATACAAGATCTAGTGTGTTACCCTTCTGATGTGTAGGACCCGACACTGACTGAATAAGATTGAAAGAGTCCACAAGGCATAAAAACTCATTGACCATAGGTTTTGATGGGCAACAGGTATTACAATCAACAGTTTATCAGAGCGAGAGGCCATAAAAGATCAGAAAACTCCTGAATGAAATTACTGTTAGTCTTAGGTGGTCTGTACACCAATGCTTAAGATGGCGGTGCGCACAGACGCAGCGGCTTGGAGCTCCCCGTATAATTCTTACTGTATGTTGTCACAGCACTGATACCGGGAGTAACTGTAATCTCGTTGTCCTGTACAATGACAACAAAGCTCTCTTATGTCTCTTATGTCTTATAGGACAGGGGTAGTGACATTAATCTTTAAAAGCTGCACCTCAAAAAGAGAGTAGACATTGACAGGCATAAATCTGCATTTAAAACAGTTTTTAAAAACGATGACTAAGCCACCTCCACAAGGGCGTAGGAGAGAGTTTGATATTGGGTGGACACAATTTGCCATGAATTTTACGTCTATATACATAATCCCAGTCCTTAAAGGAGCATATATCTTGATTGAAGAATAAACCGATATCAGGATGGCTTGAAATAAGAAGGTTCAATTTTATTGTACATAACATTTTTACAGACTAAGTTAACTATATACATATCTATCATTTACACATAATATATACATGTAATACATACAGAAATTGGTCCCTGGTTGTCAGCATAGCTTACTGAGCTGTGATACGTTGAATGTTCAGGTTACATAAGCACATAATTCTCCCACCGGTATTACTAGCTAGCTAGCTGATACTAACTTTACCTCAGCAATATGTCAGTGACAAAACAGCTGGCTAGCTAATGTTAGCTTGTTCATTAACAATGAGCGAAATAAGTAACAAGGTAACGTTATATATGAATATTTACGTCATACTCAAACAGAATACTGTTCAGTAGTAGGTTATAGAGAATTTGATACCAAAAATAACGTGCGGCGAGTAGCCCGCAATACTTCCTACGTCCTTGATTTGCAAAGCCGGGTACCTCCTGAATTCAAATGTTTGTCCCAGTTAATCTGCTGTGTCAACGAGCGGCAGCCCTGAGTTACCTTCGAAAATAAAAACCTGTTTAATGGGTTTACTGTGCGGTCGTCATTTAACATGAATTCAGTGTGTCCTGAAATCAAATTTTATTTAACGTACAGTAGTTTCAACAGTACAGAAACTAGCCTAGCTAACGTGAAACTGGTCGCTAAATAAATTCACACACGCTTATCACTATCATCTACCATACTTACGGTAGTCTTTACTCCAAAAAACGATCTAAAGTCTGTTTTTTTTCTTTTCCTGGGGGCGGGTCCATGTTTAAGGCTTGGGTTCAAGTTGATTGTGCTTGCGTGTTTTTTGATAATGATCCAGTCAGTAAAACTGGCACACTCACAAAACATGATCAAGGAGAACGATATTCTGTTTCCAAATTAAACTTTTATTCTAAATTTGCCGGTTGTTGTGACATGACTACAAATAATGTCTTTACTCATTTAGAGAAATTAATTTATATACCACAGGCCTGTGTTATTGGGGAACTAGTTGGCAGGGACACAAATAGCCCACACAAATATTGGGGGGGGACGTGTCCCACCCATCCCCCCCGGTTCCTACGCCCCTGCACCTCCATGACCAGTAGACCTTGGGGAGTTTAAGAAACTACAATAGGGAGGACAGAGATCACCAAGTGAGGTGAGATCACCAACATTAAGCCAGGTCTCAGTTACAAATAAAAAGTCCAATTGATGAGACGTAAAGTTATCATTTAAAATGAAGCATTTATTAGGGCGTATATGACTGGTGGGGAATACGGTATTTGCTGTGCAGCCCACTCCGACGACGTTTCCACAAAATTTTAACGAGCAGATATTTGCAGCATTTACTCCGCCGCTCAAAACATTTGCTTTAGCGGGGAGAGAGCGAGGTGTCCAGTGTATCGGAATTTGGTACCCGACAGAGTTGACCGCAGGTATCATAGGAAGAGAGTTTGTAGTCAGAGATAGGAGGTTGCCAAAGTCAACACCACCACCTCTGCATTGCCTGGCCAGAGGACGAGTGGGGAGCGCAGACCAGATAGTAGGGATGACGCCATCGGATACTTCAGCCTGTCAGCAAAATCTGTCGGCAAAATCAAAGACCTCCCCTCCTAACCTTCCTCCCCCCGTTCTCCACGGTGGCCCTTCCCTCATCCTGTCCACTCTCCACGAGAGCCCGGCGCCAGGAGTGGGACTCCCCCACAACACCATAAACCTGGACACACTAAAAAGAAACCCCCCATGCACACACACACACACACACACACACACACACACACACACACTAATCCGTGACCACTCTCCGACTCGTCTCCTGCGCCGGCCCTTGCAACAGAGGCGAGACCCCTCTCGGCCGCCCAAGGAGGGGAACCACACACCAAGGAGGAGAAGGGACCCTTGCGCGCACGCACACACACACACAAAGTCAAAAGAAGGGTGGGTCACAACTCAGCCAGCACCTGTATGCCGGGCCTCGCTTGCGTCCCAAAATCAAAAAAACAAAACCCAAACAACAAAAAAAAGGACAGAGTGCTGCTGGTGTTCTTGGTCTAGACCGCTACCTCCAGACGCTGATGTTTGCTGCTTGTCATCCTCACGCAGCTCCGGGGTAGGAACCACGACCGCACTGGGGGGGAAGAACACAGCGGCACCAATCACCCTCTCTGTTAGGCTGGGCAGACTTACAAAGGGCATGCACACACACTACGATACACCGCCAGTCACATCCCTTACTGCGATCCGCCTCCTGCCCAGCCTGGGGCTCTGTTGCACCGCTGCTCTCAGGTCTCTCTTCCCCTCTCCTTTCCCAGCCGGCTGTTGCGTTGCCTGCCTTGTGCGTCGCTCCAGGAAGCGGTCCAGGTCTGCAGCGCTCCGCCAACACACAGTCCGCACACACACACTGTTGGTTAAAATGAAATTCCCTTCCGGGGTTTTCCCCCCAAGTTAAACCAAAAGGAAACAAAACAAAAAAATGAAACTTAACATTAACAAATTAATCGTAAACAAAAGAAAAAGAACCGGCCGAAAACGCAGAACAAAACCAAAATCGAAACCAACCAAGAAAAGCAACAAAAAATATCCAAACGAAAATAATTTTCCCCCGTAAAATCCGATGCGCAGGGCCTTCCTTTTCCCGAGCCATCCAACTCCCGACTGTCTGAATTGTAGCCTTTTTATACCTGCACCCCCGGTAATGACAATTCAGAACAGCCACGAGCTCCGCAAGTACGGCGGCGGTAATCATTCAATAACCCCCGGCTCAACAACACACCCGCGGTTCCCATTTAATATCCCTCGTTGAGAGGCTCAACATGGCGGCAGCTGTCAGCTTACCTCCTGACAATGGATATACTGGATTAGAAGACAGATATAATGTTCAGTTTTAATTCAAAGCTCCATGCAAGGTACAGAGATCCTAGTCTTGTAACACTCTTTAAAAAGCACTTCAATTATGTGCAACATTACATAGGCCCACTGTGTCCAGTCTAACATACACAAATCATGTTCTTTTTAGATTTTACACCTTTTAATTTACATTACGCTTTGATCCCGAACCTCTTACAATTGCACTTTCCCACTTTACATAAGACATCCCCAGTGGGCTTCACGCCATTTAACCGATATTCTTGTCGTTCGGATACGCCGTCCATAGCAAGCTTAATAAACAACACTATTGTGATCTGCTCACTGACAAAGGGGAAAATAAATGAGGCCTGTAGTTTTGTGACCGCTGAGGAGGCTGTTCTGAACGTAATTCAGCTCCACATGTCTTTGATATTGCGGTCTTGATACTAGATGGAAGCAGCGGGATGCAATCAATAGCTCCTCAAATCAATCCCAAAGAGATGCAGCTTTGAACACAATGGCACCCCGCCTTTCTGCACTCTCTTTTTTTCAAGGGCCTAATTTATTTATTTATTTATTTATCTATCTATCTATCTGGGTCTGCTGTTTCATTATTCCGGAGATGTCCGCATAATTAATTCCCCAAATGCAACACAGTGCATAAGTCATTTGAGGGGAGCAGAGAATAAACTTGTGAACTAAAAGAAGGGACTGTCACCCGCAATAAAAAAAACACAGACTTCATACTCAGATCCAAAGCTGTTGCTGATGGGCAAAAAGCAGAGCATGCTGGTACTTTTTTTTCAGAGGCTTCGTTAACTTCAAAGCTTATCTTTTCTTAATTACTCCCACACTGCATTCACCCTGCCCTCCTGTGAATCTTTACCCAGCTTAATTTCTGATTCATTTTTGCATATGTATTTTGGTTGTTGTTGTTGTTCCTGTTTTAGAAGAAGATTATTTGTGATTTTTGTTTCAGGTGGGAAACTAAATATAGGGCCACATGTATCAACGGTGTGTACGCACTGAAACCGGTATTTATGAAAAGATACTTCCTGGGAAAACATGCGTACCTCTGCGCATGGTCTCGAGGTGGCGTACACATAAAATTTGTAATTTGCAGATTGGTGACACCAAAATAAACTAATGGTGATGCAAGTAAACGGGTCTTGTGTCAATCATTGATGAGTGTTATCATGCCAGGTCCCAGCGCCAGGATGAAGTGACTGAGGGGGCAGTTAAAAATGGCGAGGGGGCAAATCTTTTTATATAGTAAAACAGTAAATTATCATCCTGCTGTCGCCTATTTCTGCATTTTTTTCATCCTGCAGGTGGCAATATAGTGGCATTTTGACTAGATGCGAACAATTCCCTACTTTACCTTTTCCATGTGTTTGTGCGTCATGACCATTATATGAAATAGGAATATTTGGGGCAGATTGCCAGGTCACCACCTGAAATTGGTCTGGTGGTAGGTTTAATGAAATTCATTGATTTAACCATGCAATAGCCTCTGAAAGGGTAAATAACAACAACACAAGATTACTGTTTCAAAATCAAAAAATACATTTATTTCATAGCAGTGGTAAAGCCAGTATTAAAAGAGAGGCCAAAAAACGAATAAGCACACACAGGACCAGTGTGTCCGCACCCTGCGCCATGAGGGGGCAAGAGGGGGCTTTGCCCCCTCAGTTGTATTTTCTGCCCCCCCAGTTTAAGTTTTATGTACCCTATAGAAAAATAGCACAAACAAGAAAAATACTGCAAACACTGGAATACTCAGGGAAGTACAGGGAAGTAAAGTTTTGGTCAACGAGAGAGAGGGGGAGAGAGAGAGAGAGAGAAACAAGAGGGCTGCATGGCATGAGCAGAAAGACAGACAAAACGATCTGATTATCTTTGTTTTTTTTTATTTAATGACCCTGACACTGTTGGGTATTATTTTGTCGATTTTAGCAGTCATCTATCAGTGGTTAGAATCGTTCATAAATTCTATTATTTTGCGTCTTGTAGACCTATGTTCCGAGTGCTTCTCCATGTCCGAATAATTTCTTTTCTTACGTCCTGCCATTGATCCTCAACATCAATCTCTGCATTTCACTCAGATTTACCTGGGATCTTTAATATGCTAATTTGACTATTAAAGGCGTGTCTCAGTCCATACAAGAACAATTGTGGGTGTGGACTTTAGCGCGTTCATGTGCACATAATTTCGCACTGATTTGATTTACGCTCAGATTTAGTAAGACAATCAGGCATACATGGTGTTTGATAATTCTGATGAAAAACCTCCGTACACAAATCGTGGGATTGTGCATACGCATGGTCCTACGGCAAGTTGTACACAAAGATTGATACATATGGCCCATAGACTGTGAAGTCATTGTGGCCATCTGAACTATGACCTGGGAAACCAGAGGGAAAGTACGATATTGTACATTATCCTCAATGACAGTGTACAATAAAAAGAATAGCTTAAGAATGCAGCCCCACAAGCTAATACTGCTAACGCAAAGACCATTCCAGAAGAGAGAAATCAAGCCTGCAGGTGTGTGATAGATGGAGAAAAAAAGAGAATCCAAAAAGACAATTGAAAGGGTTTCATGCAAAAATTGTGAGCACACCACAGCCCTGGCAAAAAAAGACACTTTAACTTTCACTCCCAGTCATGTTTGCTGCAGACCCAGAAATCCACTGTATTTGATTCAGTGATAGTAAAGCAATGTGTCCAGATTGCACTGTTTGCTGACTGGATTAAAAAACACTAATAGCTTAGTGATACTACTACTATTACTACCACCATCACTACTACTACCTACTACCACTACTGCTACTACTACTAACACTAATATTGAAAATAATAATAATAAGAAGAAGAATAAGAAGAAGAGGAAGAATGGATATGCAATATGCATGCTGAATGAAGATTTGTCTCATAATAGCATGTCATTTCCTGTCACTCAGAAATGCGGATGCACCAGTGAAGAGCTCAAGACCTGCTGTTGCTAATTATGTTTAATGTCATTTGTTATCTACCACATCTGATTCCTGCCCAACTATCCAGTACTGCCCCAGTATCCAATGCATTTTCATCTAGTAATAGACTTACCTGTCAATTATAGGTACATATGACATCCTCTGATTCAATACTTTACAACAAAAGCCTTTGGGAGGTCTATGGTGTGTCAGCTTCCTTCATTTGTCTGCCTTTCTTTTGAAGATCTTGATTTATCTTGTTAATATTGATGTCTTCATTTGAAGAGGATGGGTGGGGGGGGGGCTCTGGCTCAGAGCCCGCGTGACTAAAACTCAGAGCCCGCGTGACTGACACGACCCCCATCTGCATTTCCAAAGGAGAATCCCATCCACTTAGCCTTGGACCCAAATCAGACAAGACAATTCTTTGTATTGTTCTGCCCACACAGATATGAAATCAATCTCACAATCAATGCGAATCAGCTTCAAAGGGCTCCGACGGCCTTGCCATGCAGTCTCCTGGAGCCTGAGCCAGCGCTTGATGAGCGAGGTCCTTCGCACGTCCTTCAAAGATGTCATCATCCGATAATAACTGAGGGGGGGAAATTGTTAGCAAAGACTTTAAAATGCACTGCAGATAAATCCTTTACCCATACAGCTAACCTACCCTGTGCTGATGTTTAGGAAACAGGAAATCTTACTTTAGTTAATCCCAGACAATCCCATTCTACCTCCACACATACACTTGTGTGTTACGTTATATGACCATGCAGTTTTTCTAAGCAGATGTCCTCATTCAGGATGACCTACTGGACTGTTCAATCCTCCTGCTTTGTGGTTAGTCCTTAATTTGGCAAAGATAAGATAGCCCTTACTGTGCATTTACATGAAAATATTGTAAGATAGGCACAGCAACATACGTAGAAAACAACAGATAAAATGCAATTTGTGACAATGAGAGCAACACAAAATTATAACACTTAAGCAATAATAAAATGTTAATAAAAAAAGATTGCCATCCACACTAGCAGCTCCAGTCATGATCACAGCAATTAATACATTCAGTCAGCCATCATTAAGAACACATAGTCCATTCAGTCATATGTCATATTAAATTATGCGCCTTGTTATTATTTCATGTGTCCGGCATTCAATCATAATTAAGTACCCTTTACTTTCAGTTATGGTGCCAGCACAGCACATTGCACAGTTTGAGCTGGCAAAGTACATTGGTTAAATAGCTGCAATCCAAAATTTCATGTAAAGGCATGTGTGGTGTCACCAGTAATGAATGCAGCTTTTTCAGAGCATGAGTTTCACACAGCCCCTGGAACCCCGTCTACTGTAGCCCACAGAGTTTAATTCCCTGAGTAACGATTTTTCCTAAGCTTCCTCACACCGCTCACTGACAGTACCCCCATGCCAGGCCGGCAATGAAAAGGTCATAAGACTCTCGGCGTGGTGCATATTTCAAAAGTCTGCCGTATTTTGGGGTCAACATTAAGTTGGTAAATCTGGGCAGGAGCTTTTTTCTGCAAACAATAAAATAATTACAAAGCAATGATGTTCTACAATCCATTCATGCAGCTGTTTCCTGCTGCACCAGCTCGAGGAAAACACCACATGCACGTTTGAACAAAAGTCACTCCTATCTAGAGTCTAGTGGCCTAACAACTACTCGCTACTGTTGTTCCCTTGTCCCATTCAAAAGGCCAGCCCAATCATTTCTCACTGATACCCTTATTCCTTGGAGTAGTAATACTTCTCAGTGCTACAGCTGTTCTCCAGTCATAACAATTCAGCTTCATTTACAATTCCAGTCACTTTCCTACAGCCAACTTTAATGTCAACTTTTGGCTGCAGAAATCTTTGCTCACTTACTTTCCCCAGGCAAGGACCAGTGCACCTGGGATTATGGCATGTAATGAGGCTGTAAAAAGTTCAGTTTGAGATATGAAAAGGGAAAAAGAGAGCCAACATTTGCCAGAAAAGTCGTAATGCCCCCTGCCCCCCCTTTGTCCCAGAGGGCTTCTGTCTGTTCCTTAACCCTTTGGAAATGCACCGATGCACTGGTTCAGTAGTCAGCTCTTAAAATACAAAACACATAAATATGCATTTAAATATGCAGTAGTATAACTATTTTCTTTCTCCTTCTATCACCTTATTATCGGACTATCAAACATTTTTATATCTTAAATCCTTATCCTTTTTTAACTTCTATGCAGCCCTTCTATTTAGCCCCAGAGTCTGGTCATTGTGTACATTCATAAGAGACTGCTGAGGAGATTAAGAAAATATACCTGTGTTGTCTTCTGTGGTATTAGTTTCCATGTGTGATAGCACTGTCCTCCTTTGCCCCTCTGTTTCTGCTGTTTCACATGGTGATAGACGGAGATTGTATACCTAGGACTATGGCCTGTTTACTCCAGGTTAATTGTTGTCTTGCACGCATACAAATCTGTCATATTATCTGTGGTGATGTGTACCGCTCCACGCCCCATGGAAACAAAGAGGACAAATTAATTTTTTGTTGTTAAATCAAATAGATATGCGAATTATATTCCATATAATGTACATCCAGGTTTTCCTCAAATAACTCAAGGCCAGCTGAAAATTGCTGATGAAGTTACTTTGAAGAATTTCCTGTCCTTTTCATGGTTTATGACAAATCAAACAGTACCAAAAATAGCTGGAAAACAAATTAAAAGTCTGTGCACAGTGTTGAAAAGTACATGAGTGAAGTAATATATTTTGATTGCTGACCATCCAACCTTACAATATTGAGGTATGGCTCATCCAGTGAAGTGGATCAGCCCCAAGTAGAGGCTGAACCCATGAACTTTTCAATTTTTTCTAGGAGAAACATTATTAAGTCAATGCACAAGAGAGCCCGGTACCTTGTACAGGGGGATTAATTATGTTGACTCTAGGAGTTGCATCATTGTGCATAATGGATTCTCTAGCTGAAAGGCATTATTAGTAATCTCCACTGTAAATAACAGGCTGATAGATTACGTGAGGAAGCCAATAAATTTATAGAGAACCCTCTGCACCCTGGCTACCAAGCTGGCTGGCTGGCTGAAATCTTTCATATCTGCACAATTCGCAGGCTGGTGTAAAATAAGAAAAGTACTTGACTTGTAATTATAAGTGTTGCCAAAATTGTGTGGTGATATTGGTGTAATTGCAGTGTCAGAATTAAACAGTATTCTACATTAAATGAAATAATGAAAACAGAGCTGTTTAGCTTGTGTACTAATGACAAGAAATTGCATTTCAGCCTCCAGTTGTAGCTGATACAGCTGCATATTGCGAAAATTTGTTAGTATGTAGCTGAACTCCAACTTTAGCAGCCTAAGTTCCTGATCCAGTACAGCTGCTTTGTTTCTAGCTTCTGGTAATGTTATTCTGATTCTTGCAAAATATTATGAGTATGTAAGCCATTGAGATGAATGAAAGATGTGTAGTGAGCGCTGCCTTATTTTGTGTATTATTGACAGCAGATTAAACCAACAGGATCTATTGTCGTAGGACTGATCTGCCAAGCTCCTTGTCTGCATGCCAAATCACATAAAACTGGTTAGTTTTACACAGAATGAAGGAGGAGTCTTCCCTTGTATTGAAAGGCTACCTATCCCTAAACTGAATTTAAACCGACTTTTTTATTTGAATGTTGTGTAAATGTTTATTTTTGAGGGATATAAATACATTTAAGGATCCTGTGTTTAGTAACCCCCATTTACCATCTCTCCAATATCTGGTTAATTCCATCTGCATCATGTCAAACTGGGTTGTTGTTTGTTCCTTGCAAAGAATCTGTGAGAGGCTGGCCATTGGTTAATGAGTCTGCTTGATTAAATGACTTAAATATAGATATATATGGCTGCAGATCTAGTCTTGCAGTCACTCTGCTGATGCTGGCTACCCCAAGTAAATTACATTATTATTTGTGTAATTTCAGTAACAGAACTAAATCTACACAATGCAGAGAAAGAAGGGGGAGAGGTTTGAAATGGAGCTGTCTTTAAATTTGTGATTGATATAAAAGCATAAAACTGGAGACGCACTGAATTGCTCTTAATATTTTTGTTACAGTGAAACAGGAGACTTACTTACTGGTTCCCACCGCCTCAAGGATGTGTTAATTTCTGCATTGCAGTAATGGCATGCCTGATCTAATTCACCTATCCAAAAATCATGGTGACATGTCAGGATTAATGTCTTTTCAGGCTTTAAAGCAGCGGGGACAGTGCCATTTGTGATACTACCATGAAAAGCTTTTTTTACTTCCTTTCCAAGGAAATCACACTCAAATCACTGTACCTGTTCGGAAATGGTCCCCTTTGAATGTGAATAGTACCATTTATTTGAACTACATTACAAAATCCATAAAGTCATAGATCAATGCTTAATGTGCAGTGTATACATTACATTACATGCATTTAGCAGACACTCTCGTCCAGATCGACTTCCAGCACAATAAAACATAACTGTATCTATTCAGTTAAATGAGCAACAGTGTCAGACCAGGCTAACAACACTCCCAGACCAGTGAGAGTGAGTATAACACTATTCAGTGTACATATAATAAAATAAGTATTTCATTAACACATTAAATATTGAAAATAATTCTTTAAAATAATTATTTAAAATCCATTTTGATTAAATTTAAACAAAATATTAGATTAGTGGGGTTGCGGTTGGAATAAATTGGTTTTAGATATTAATGAAATTAATTTGAGTTTTGAAATTATAAATGAGGGATAAATTTTTTATCAGTGGACAGAATACATTAAGTTGGAGAAACAAAAGGAAAATACTGTATTTTCATGTGAGTCAGAAGACCTGTGAGTTTTAATGGGGACATTTGGGAAAACTAGACCTACTTTATATGACCGAGATGGTGACTCCTTCTTTAATTATCTATCATATAACCTACATAACAGTGTCGTAAACATGGTGATATCTGTCACGACTGTGCATAACCAGACACCATATAACACTGTCCATTTAACATTGTCCAATTCACATTCCAGGGTTGTGCCTCTCAAACACAATATTCATAATGGAGAACAAAGTGGTGGTAAATTTCTCGATGATGGGATTTCTAAACAACCTTGGAGAGTTGATTAAAAGCACAGGCTTCAGATTAAAAGCTTTATCTGTCACTGACGAAGCTTGGAATCAAGGCAGGGAGTAAGTGACTGAATTGTGTAAAAAATTAGTATCTTTCATTCAGCAATAAGTCTGCTTGCCTCATAGCAGCAAAGAACTGTCACTGGTGTAAATTGTATATTGCGTCTGAAAACAAATGGCAGCTTTACGACAACATTTTATTCTGTCCTCTTCTGTTCAAATTTGTCTAACCTTCAGCTAGGGAAACTTGCTGAGAAGACTATGTTAAACACAGAGAGGAAGCAGCTAATTGGCCACATACTGATGAGAGCTTTTTCACCCTCTTAGCCCTGTCTTGCTGGGTTTCAGCCTTTAATCCATGTTCTGTTGAGTTTTACCCTCTTCCCCTCACTGTTATAGTTCATCCTTTCTCCTTTACAGGTAGTGTTAGATGTAATCCCTTACCCAATATATCACTAACTCTATGTGTGGTTGAATTCTTTTTATTCACTGAGCTGTTGGATTTAACCATCCACCCAATATACCCTTAACTCTGTGGGATGTTAGATTTTACTCTATACCCAGCATACCCTTTAACCATTGCTATGTTAGATTTAACCATTTAACAAATATACCCTGGACCCCACAATTATCCATTGCACTGTTTAGTATTGCCTTCTTACCCTGATTGTCAGATTTTATCAACCCTTAACTGAGTGCTGTTTTGTTTTACCGTTTACCCATTGTGCTGTTAGATTTTGGTCCTAACCCAATATGCCGTTATATTTTACCTTTTACCCAGTGTGCTGTTCGATTGAGTTTGATAAACTCAATATGCTGTGATATTTTACCATTTACTTAGTGTGTCATTAGATTTACCTACTGTGCTGTTGGCTGTCCTTTTCTCTTGCTGGATGGGACTTCTCCAGAATCAGGAACTGACGTGCTAAGCATACTTTATACTTCTCATCAAACTGACATCAGCCCTGCATACAACCCTGTGCATCCTTTAGCTCAAAGATTCCATAGATTCATGCCAAATGTTTGAATGCACGCCCACTGAATTTAATATACTGTAGGTAATATTAGTGTGTTGCACTGGCTGGAAAGGGATTTACAGCCAGCTTGCCAAGACTAAATGGTTGGCAATAAAGTTGAATTGGCAGGATTTAGATGCGGATGTGCAACTTTACTGGTTACAAGTGACAATTGGCAATCAGCTTTTTCAGAGGTACCACGTGGCGTGAGATTCAGATGTGGAAGGGCAGAACTTGAGGACATAGCGTAGCCAGTGGGCTTCATTAGAAGTTGCATTAACCAATCTATGCCCGCATTTATTCTCTTTCAAAAAGACAAGACTCGAGCTCTCACAGAAATAGGCACTTGGAAAATGGAGCAGGGTCACAGAAGGATAAACCAACCCTAAACTCATCACGGCGGCTTCTCTGCTGGGTCCCAGCAGGTGGAGTTATGTGGTCTTTCCATCGACAGTGCTGAACAGATTCCCCCCACCTTGACAGGTCTCAGTAAGACAGATTTCAATAAGCCTGCCCCTCACCCTCGAGTTATTTAGAATATGTAACCGACACTAACACACGTAAAGCATTCCTCTCAGGAAGCAGGTCCCCTGTAAGCACTGACGAGCCCTGACATGAAGAAGGAGAGCCTTTGCCTAACGTGTCCTTTGTTTCCTGCCAAGAGCTTTAGATGCCTTCCTGCGAGAGGAAAAAAGGCCAATTTTTCAAAATGCGTCCAATTTATATGATAATTTTTTTAAATGATCCACCATCCTGAGCAACTCAATTTCCTCTCAGCTGTTTGTTTTGCAAGTGCAGGATAATTACGTTGAAGGAATGTGGACTAATTACAGTAAACAGCTTGAATATTTAGGAACCACCATTAGGCGCCACATGCAGATCATACTAGCGTGCAGAGGCTCCAAGCCTTCTGCTGACAAAGGCTGCTACACATCTGCAGCACCCACCCCCACACACACACACACACACACACACACACACACACACACACACACAGTCACATACACATATCCACGGCCTCGTACCGATGCATACAGAAACACACACATACACCCACACAAGCGCACACACACACCAGCACACTGACAACAACACTCAGAGCAAGGCACACACAAGCAATCACAACACACACACAGCCAGCCACACACACACAGACACACACTCACACACAGGCCCATAACCATCTCAGCAGTGTTCAATGCCCACCCTACACTCCTCCTGTATTTACACCCTCCAGCCTCATGATGAGCCTGTGAGATACAGCATGGATCCATTCTCCATTTATAATACATCACAGCTTTCACTCCCAAATCATTCTGAGGATCCCCTTCACGTCATACACTGAGCTTTGGCTGGAAACCCCTGCTATGAGTTTACATCTGACAGAGAGATAGAGAGAGAGCCTGGCTGTTTAGATCATCCCACTCACTAGGGTAGACTTTCCTTGTTTGCTGACAGGTTGGGAAAAGTGTGGTCTACTGTCCCAGAGTGTAGGAAGTATGACAGTGTGACACCCCAAACTTAGCAACAGTAACAATGAACACAAGAAGTGGTGAAGCCAATTCATGACATGTGTTTTTCTTAAGGAAACCCTGTGCTTTGCGAAGGTAGTTACTGTGGTGACTATGGACACTGGACTCAGGGGCCCACAAGTAAAAATGCGACATGTAAAATGGACGCACGACATCAACGTAAGGCAAACAGCGCAGTTTTGTCCACAGACTGCCCGGGCAAACATGCCTGCGCAGTCATGGAAACCATTCCCTCACCATAGATACCAAGGAATACCAATTTATAATGATAATTATCGTTTCAGTGGACTGCTATTCTGAGCCATTCAATTTCCTCTGAGCTGTTTGTTTTCTATGCACAGGATAATTACATTGAGGGAATCTGGACTAATTACAGTAAACAGTTTTGGTGTTTGGCCTATGGCATGGAACTGCAAGCCATACTCACGCCTTTGATACTGCTGAATGCTGCATCTCTGCAGTGTTTATTGTACCGTTCTGAGAAGGTCAATTATTGCCCAAGCTGAGCCAATT
Organism: Megalops atlanticus; assembly: GCA_019176425.1. Taxonomy (NCBI): domain Eukaryota; kingdom Metazoa; phylum Chordata; class Actinopteri; order Elopiformes; family Megalopidae; genus Megalops; species Megalops atlanticus. The sequence continues at coordinate 50,559,552 of CM032876.1, forward strand.
ATGTAGAAGCATAACAAAGAGTTCAAGTGCTCTTATTTTTGTGTGAAATGCAAACAGCACATGTCATTCTGAGGAGAGTAGGCACCACTCAAACCATCTTAGTTTTCCTCAATACGGCCTTTTTAAAAAAAAAAGTCTGGGATAAATAAGTAAATAAATAGATGAATAAATAAAGTGAATGCTTAATTTTCTATTGCTTTTATCTCCAGCGAGTGAATAATGCAGAAACCGTATACCGAAGCGGCGGCGTATGCCAAAGCATGACTCTTTGGAGTGCCATTATTCTCCTCGGATATACCTGCATATTAAATATGAATTGAATAAATGCGGGCCTCGGGCAGAAACCCCGGGAAGAGCAGCAAGCCCCGCGCTGAGCTGCAGGCGGATGCCCCGGCCGTGTAAAACAAAGACGCTGACATTCGGGATCAAAGCGGGTGGGAACGGGGGGAAGCGGCCTTGGGTTATTAAAACGGCGGCAGCGCTGCAGCAATGTTGTGTATTATTCAGCCCCCGCTTTGGCCACAGGTAATGGAATGCACTCGGAGCGAGGGGAAAGAGGACCCCACTCTAATAACCCGCAGTGTGAAACAGAGGCGCAAGGAGATGACAAGTGCTAGTGACTCTGAGTGGAACAGTGAGCTGTTGTTGGGGGGGGGGGCTGAGTGGAGCAGAGATGTTGTGTGATTTAGAGGGAAAAAAAAACAAAGATCTTCCATTTTTTTCTGCCTCCCGGTTGTCCCTCCATTTTCCTCCTGGACGTTCCATTTGCACTGAAAGCTGGTGGTGCCACACGCCCCCATGCTCAGGGACATGGTGACATCTGCCTGGATTCTCATGCCATGTTGCGTCACACGTCACATGTGCGCATCATTGATGGAGGGCACAAATTTCTGTCAACTTTTCTTTTTACTGAAAGGAACTCCGGTAGGTGAGTGATAAGGAAGGAAATAATTTTTACTGTGTTTAAGATAAAAAAAAACAGAAATATGCAGTTAAGGGAAACAGACTGTTGATGCTATTTGAGTTTTTGAATGACACCCCCTCAGCCCCCCACGGACACACACACTCACACCTACCAAAGGCAAATGTTTGCTTATATACTCTACGCTGATGCCATTTGCACAGCAGTAGGGTCTGGGATGGTGGAAATCAGGAAAATTAAAAGCTCTTGTCTGGGACTGTTGTCATCCCTCCACATCAATATGCCCTCCACTCAAAGGCACGCGTGTGTGTGCTTGTCTGCAGGCATATGTGGTTATATCTGTGCACAGGTGCTCCTGTGTTTGTGCATTTATTTGTGTTTCTGTGCCTGTTTGTGTGCGTGTATATGTGTGGTTTTGTGCGCATCCGTGTGTGTGCTGGTATTAGTGTATGCGTGTGTGTGTGTGTGTATGCGTGTGTGTGCCTGTGTGTGTGTCTGCATGTGTGTATTGACATGAGGCTGTGAGAATGTTTGTGAGTGTGTGACTGTGTGTGTATTGGCGTGAGGCTGTGAGTATGTTTGTGAGAGCGTGAGTGTGTGTGTGTGTGTGTGTGTGTGTGTGTGTGTGTGTGTGTGTGTGTGTGTGTGTGTGTGTGTGTAAGTGTGTCGGTTGCTGCTTAAGATGTGCAGCGGACTTTGTCAGCGCAAGGCTTGTGCATGTGTGTCTGTGACTGTTTGTATATGTGTGGGCATGTGTGTGTGGGGATGGAGAGCTGTGAGATAGTTCCCCCCCTCATATTTGCCTGATGTAATGAGGCAGGGCTGAATGTAGCAGACATAAAGGGATCATTAGATGGATTTATATGGAAGAACTAGCTCTGCATCAACAGTGCATAATGAAGTGGATGAGCAATGATTGCATTTGTGTGGGTGTGTGCATGTGTGTCCCTGTGTGTGTAAGTGCATGTATGTGCATGTGTGTGTGTGTGTGTCTGTGTGTGTGTCTGTGTGCGTGAGTGTGTGCGTGTGTGTGTCTGTATGTACGCACATGTCTGATAAGTGTCTTCAATAAGACACACGTCTCTTTACAGTATTGTTGCTAGAGCTGACACAAAGTGAAGAGACTCATTACCAAGGCACAGAAACAGAAGTCCCTCTAATCAGTGCTCATTTTTTGGAAACCTTACTTGACCTCCTCTGAGTGTCCCAATAAATTTACACTCTAATTTGGGGCACAGAGGGAGTGCAAAAGATGTTACAGCCATACATTTTTCTCCTAGTTTTCTGACATATAGCACTTTCTCCACTCTTTTTGTAATTTCCTCATCTTAGAACAAGTGAAGATGTTAGCCATGCATTCATTATATGCCATGAAAGTGTGTTAAATCACAATCATAAGCAATACTGCAATTACAGTTAAGGGGAAATAGTTTAGGGAAAACATATCTTATCAAAAGTGAATCATGAAGAAAATCAAAGGATCACTTCTTGCTGGCTGTAAACTATATGGGGCAGGGGCTAAGGCACCTTAGATACACTATTTAAAACTGTGTTTTCAATGTATATTGATACTGTATGTAAGTATATTATTTCTGAAACCCATTGAATGAAACCTGATACATGTGTGTTGTTTCTTGAAATGAATTAGTCCACAAGATTCCAATGCAGTGTTCTGATGCAGTAGTCTCTTTGAACTTTGACCTTGCAATGCTCTGCCTAGGCACAGTGGGTAGCAGACAATTCAGTGCAACAATTTGCCAATCACTTCATTTTAATGGCATAGGTAACAAACCTATTTAAATAGTTGAGGTGACATTTTCTGCACCATGTGACTGTGTTCACTTCTGATGCAATATATTAAACATCTTAATCAACACTCTGCCCACTTATTCAGTGGATTTCTTGTTTGTTGCTCTTACTGAACTTGTGCACTGGCTTGAACACTGGCTAGTGAGTGATAACTAGAAGCCATTTATCACTATTTGCTGTCTTCATCTTGAATGAATGCGACAGGTTAAAATGCCTGTTCTTTGTCATCAGAAAGTCAATGTGAGTTTGGGTGGGTTGTATTTGTGTGTGTGGTTCATCGAGTGTTGGTCAGTTAAATACTCAAAACCTTGATTCTGTTTTAGATTTTGCATTTTTTTCCTTCTTTTCCCTCACAAAAAAAAAAAACAAAATGGTGGCTTAGTATGAAGCATTAAATATTTCTGCTGAAAAATGCCATTCTTAAAAATGAAAGCTCATATATTGGTGTGTGTTAGAAAATCCAATTAATTTGCATTTTTTTGAGCTTTGGGTATGATCACATTAGAGAGAACAGTACTGACTGCATGAACAGTTCTTGTTGGTCAGTGATGCTTAACAAGTTAGAGAACCTAGTTTTCATCTCCTTTTCCGACTCTCCTACTGGAGAGATGGCGCAAATTCCATATTAAAAAAAAAACAAACACCCTACAAACACCCAAAAATACAAAAAGGTTTTTTAGACAGTGTCATAGGCCACATTGAAAGTCTGAACATGTACTGAAGATATAAAAAACAGTTTTTTACTTATCCTCATTTCAGCATTTGTATGTGTAAAATGTGACTATGTTTACAGTGTTATTCTGCCATAAGACAGGGACAATATATTTTCATTCATTCATTCATTCACAGAAAAAGAAATAAAATAAAAAATGTAAAAATTAACAGGCTGAGCACCTGTTAAGGGGTGCACATTGCCCAAAATACACATGAGAAATGTCCATTGCAGTTTTTTTTTTTTTTTTTATCTAAAGGGGCGTGTCTCTCAGGGATATGCCTGCTTGGACTGCCTTAAAGTATACAGTACCAGTCAAAGGTTTGGACTTTGGGCACACCTACTCATAGAAGAGTTTTTCTTTATTTTTAGTACTTTCAACATTTTAGAATGATAGTAAAGGCATCAAAACTATCAAATAACACTAATGGAATTATGCAGTGACCAAAAAAGTGTTAAACAAATATAAAAATATCTCCTATTTTAGATTCTTCAAAGTAGCCAAAATTTTTTTATTACTTTTTTTTGGAAAGAAATCCATACATAGGAATCAACTTCTCCATCTACATGCGTCTAAGAAACAAATTTCAAGCATTTAAGCATAAGTCTTTAGATTCAAATGTCTTTGAATGAATGATTCCCATTATGTTAATCAGGTGTGTCCAAACATTTGCCTGGTACTCTGTAAGAAATGTCTTTTAGGATACTGGATCATGGTTGTGTCGTTCTGCCACACTTTGCTCCAGCTTCCATCAAGTTCAAAGATATAACAGTGCTTGCCTGAAACCTCTTTTTGAATGCCAGTTGCACTGAAGAGCAGCACTGAGCCTGCTGTAGAAGATCACACAGTGGCAGGGTGTATGTGAGACAACCTCTACCTGTATGTGTACCATAACACTGTGCTGCAATAATTCAAATGCCTAGCAAAAAGTGAAAAGTGCATTTTCTTTTACTCATGCATTATATGAATGATCATATATTTGTTATTTTAACATGCCATTTTAATCTATTTAAAAACACAGATAAGGACACATAAGGCATGCGTGCACTGAATGAGGATTATTTAAATTAAAAACAAAGATTTGGGAGGAGAATTTTTGACAACCCCTATGCAATTAAAACCATCCCATCCTCAAGTACAAAAAAACCCACTTACCACTTCCTTTTTGTGTCAGCTGTTCAAGCCATCCCTCCTCCATCCCATCTCTTTCTTATTACTTTTCCTGTGTACAGTGTGCAATGTGGGGTTCACCAACCCCAGCCCACAGCAAGGTGCAGCCCCTTACTCAGACTCCAAGCCAAAGAACTGTACCGCTGAACCCTCATCGACAGCAGCACCTCTTTGTATTAAAACTCATACCTACTGAATTAAGTATTACATAATGCAATGTGTCATTTTCTTCAGGAGGTTGACATGAGAGTGTTGGCGGTCAACTCTTCTATTTGCATCAGATGTGTTGCTGGTTCAGATACACTCAAAAAAGCAGCAACCACCACAGAACAATCCTCCAAGTGAAACATTTAACACTTATGGTAAAAGAGTTAACAATTGGCTCTCACACAAAAGCTGAGGGTGGGTTGAAGTATATAGATGGACATTAGGACACTGTTTTCAACCAGGTCCAGGTGTGATCTTTTTAACGTCTGCCCTGTGAAATATCTACTGACAGCTGACATAGATCATACAGCGTAATCGAATTACAGGTTGAGGTGGCGTGCGGAGGGGCGGGTGACATGGTTGGTATTGATATTGATGACTGGGAATGGCCAGGAGTGACATCTGTACAGGGCGAGTCTTGTTGATGAGTTGCACCATCTAGGAAAGATAACAGGGCTACAGATCACCGCGTTTGTGGCTGGTGAGGGGGCTCTTCTGTGGTGTTGGGAAAAAGGAGATACGTCTGTCAAAAAAAAGCAATAAAATGGGCAAAATGCTGTTGGGCTGAAACAGTGTTCATTTGGCATTTCAAGGACTGTTTTTCATCTCCTATCTTTAAAAATATTCAGTTTAGCCCTCTGTGTTTTTTCGAGGCTAAATGAATCAGAAATTTAACACTTTTTTTCATTATTTCTTTCACGCTCCTCTTCGGTTCAGGTTCCAATTTAGCATTCCCTTTCTTTGGCATCCAGCAGCTCCAGTGGTTTGGAAAAAAAGGGAATGTTTAATATCTCCGAGAGGATGCTTCCAGCACACAAATAAATTAATTAAATTAATTGTGGTGACAGACCATTTTTCACCTGGGACTGCTGTTTCTTTTCAGAATCATGGCGGATGTGCTCATCGGATGCGCAAGCTTGCAGGAGATGCAGCATGGAGGATTCCCATCATATCGGAAGCCAAACTCTTATTTATCCATTTTGTGAAAGGAACCCTGGTTGTGACACAAGCAGTCACACAAACTGCCCTGAGGGAAAGTTGCCACATGTGTGGAAGTGCTCAACAATATGACAGAATCATGTTAATATGTGCTTAGTGTATCCATACTATACCTACGTGCAAGCATAATTAGGAGGGATTGCATGCCTTTGATGTGTATAAATTGCCCTTGATTTTATGTCATGATTAGCTGTAATGATGGTATGATAAATTCAGCTCTGAGTGTTTAATGCTTGTTTTTGCAGCATGTTTTCCAATTAGACCATTGCATTGATTATTCTCTTAAGAAAATGATACTCTATCTACACTCTTGCCTAACTATGATCAGTTCCCATTGTTGTGTAATGTGAACATGGAACTGGAGTTTTCCCGAAATAATACAATAGGAGATTAACAGGTAAATCCACAGTTACCTTGTAGACCCAAATCACATGGCCACTATGAGGCTGAATGATAAACACGACACATCCAATAAAACTCTTTACCTGCGCACATTCTGAAATCCTTGCTCTCAGCTGAAGGAACAAAATGTCCCCTTCAAGTTTCCAGGTCAGTTAAACTGGCGTAATGCAATCAGGTGTCGAGAGCTTTCATTATTCATGGTTACATCTTATATCCATGTCTAGAGCACAGACTTTTGCAGGAACCGCATTTCTAGGTCTGAATGAGTACTTTGCAATTATGCAAATAAGACCTAAATGATCACTGTGTTAACAATGACTTGATTATTTTCAAGTTCACCCACTTGCCTTTCACACCCTGCGAGCTACAGCTATTTATTTTCTTTGTGAATCAACTATCTTTACTTTCTGAACAGTGGTAGTGGTCCAATCAGTCCCTCACTCTCAGAAGATTGTCCTCTTTGTGTATGTTTTTTTTAATGGAAAGACCCACGGATTCCTTAGTTCCTTACACCCATGTGACTGAACTGGTCATTTCTGTTGCTTTGAGACTGTTCATCTGCAGTGAGACACACCCTTAATTTATTTTCAAGGAATTTAAATATTGCATTTTTGTTGTAGTTAACTTTTTTGTTGTAGCTAATTACAACATTCATCAAAGATATGATGCTGTGTTAGCACTGACTAAGCAAAAAAATCGATTAAGTTTGTTACTCAAAGTTACGGATGAATTTTGTTGATAACGTTGAATGGAGGCCTTGCAAGACTGGTTCAATGTTTCTTACAGTATGCCACTCTGATAGAAGTACTCAGCAGGTAAGAGCTGGTGTGTAATCGCTCCTGTTACTTGACAGTACATCTCAGATGTAAACTACAACAGCCTCAGTAAACGCATTCATTCTGTTATGTGCAAGGATGAAGACGATCATTTTCTGTTTGGTTGCTTGTTTTGCTTGTTTCCCCACATGTGTTTTATTTTCCTGAGGGTATGTTGGAATATCCAGGACTTTAATGTCACAGGCATTTAAAAAGATCATGCCCTCTGAATCACTCATTAAAAATATTGTGTGTTTAACCACATAACTGAATCATTTAGGTTTATGTCAATTTGTGTATCGAATAACTTCTAGCTGGCTCACCCTAAATAAGTCCTACTGCTTCACTGAACAGAATTTTGTTTGCCTGAAGAATTTCCTCACAGCATTTCTTTTACATTGTCAACTATGGTGTTTAGTTAGTCTCGAGGTTAGAGCTGTTAGATCCACCCAAAAGCAAATGCAGCCAGCATCATATACCCCCACCCAACAGGAAATCTCCATGACAACACACTGATGGCTCAGGGAGTCCTCTTGCCACCAGGTCTTTGCTCTTCATTCCTTGTTCATCCTGAGTATCTCAGTCACTCATTTCTAAATTCCTGTGTGACATTTTTACATAAACATGCCTGGGAGGTTGGAGGTGTGGTCGGACTCAGATTCAGCCAATCCCTCATGTGTGTGCCAGGGGAACCAGGTTTATGCCATTCTGCAGTTCTGCATGCAAAGAGAATCAGAACAAGGGAGAGAGAGAGCGAGAGCGAGAGAGAGAGAAAGACTGCAGCTGAGAGAGGGAGAGAGAGGTGGAGGCTGAGGAATAAGAAATAGAAAATATATAGAGATCGAGAGCGAAAGAGAAGGGGGGATTCACAAATTCAGCCAGTCAGTGTGTGTCTGTACCAGCCACTCTGTGCACCAAGCAAGTCTCATCTCATACAATACTGGGACGAAAGAAATCAAGGACACATAGTGCCCTCTAGTGACGTGTGCATGTACTGCCTCACACTATTGCCAAATTACATTACAATCATCATAAAAAATGATATTGTATGTAATAGGAATAAAAAAAATATTTTGTGGTCCATATGTGATAAGGTGCATTTGCACAATATGTTATTGTTGTAAATATTGAGTATTACTTATTGTGATGAATCCCTTGCAAATTTGCTCCATCGAGAAATAATTAATTTCTAGAATTTCTAAGGCATTTTAGTATCATTCATTAATTCACATTGCATTTTTAATTAGTGTAACCTAAATACTAGTGTGCATCCAGTAGCTCAATGTCTGGCACTCTGTGCCCAATGGGCTCCAGGGATGAATGTTGTTTCAGATGTGGATTTTTACTAAGTCATGCCCTATTCAAGGTGATTCTTATCTCACTCTGCTTAATTGCTTCAACATCTCCTCAAATGGATTACAGTGTGAATTCTCGCACTGTGCCTTAATGCCTTGGCACATAAATGAATCTTATTGCCCATCTCCTATTCCTCATCTGTTTCATTTGAATTTGGGCACTGTGGGATATGATAACCCCATTGTCTGGTGAGTAATTGCTTTCCATTTGGTCACAGCCTGGTTTCTTGATGTTAAACTGTATTTAACTGACGCACCCAAGCACAAGCTGTGTGTTGTATGCAATCTCCTCTGGGTGAAAACCGCTCACCTCTCTATTGTTCTATTGTCTAGAAACATTGCCTCTTTCTATTGTGCTTTTGTCAAAGGCTGTTAAATTTAATGCATTAATTTTTTTTTTCCTTTCTGTCTCACTCTTTCTCTGTTTCAGAACAGAGCGCCGAAAAACCTGTGGCAATCCTCTCTCGCGCTGGGGAGCGTGGCGGGGGAGGGCCCTTGGATGACCTTGTCATCGGGAGGAATTACGCCAAGGTAACGGCGCACATCAAAAAATCACTGGGACCAAAAAAAAAAATGTTTGAATCCATTCACTTCAAACAGAGAGGGATCACGGAAAAAAACAAGAACCGCCGTCTGCTGCTGAGGGAGGGGGGGAAGGAGGGTGATATTTCAAACAGACGGAACGTGCCATCGTGCTTTCAGAAGAGTTCCGCTTTCCGCACACAATGGGGAAGGCTATTTCTGGGGCTGCGGGAACACAAACCACAAACAGCTCCCTCCCCACGACCACCACCACTAGCCTCCTGTAAGTATGAGCCATGTTGGATCACAGCCACAGCAGGAGACCTGGGCCCCTCGCCTCGCCACCCAAGACCCACTGCCTGACTGACTGAAGAACGGCCGTCAGCTCTTATCACAGCCAGCATTGTCTTCAGCTTCAATCCAGTGTCCTTCACACACACACACACACACACATGCGTGCACTCACACACACACACTCTCTCTCTCACACACACACACACACACACAGCCTATTGTATATGTACAGCTTGTTACAAATTCCATTACCATTTGAATGACAGTATCAAAGCCTCCTCAGAGAGGTAGTGCAGTGTCATAACGGGCCAAACAGCACCTGTCACACTGTGCTGTTTTTCACCTGCCGCGCAATGTCTAAGAAAAACACCATGTATTATGATCGTCATGACACGGACAGCTATAGGCATGGGTTGTGCTCAAAGCAAATCTGTAATGCTTCTGTGCAGTATCAGCATTTTACAAGAGCCAATTTTGGCCTAAGCCAGCTTACTGCAGGAGGAGAACAACATGCATAATAGCTTATGTGTTGCAAAAAAAAAAAAAATACATGACCTCTCCCATGTTCAAAACATCAAAGGATGGCACCCTTGAGACCCTTGTGCATACGTGTGGATGTGCATGTGAATGAATGTATACATGTGTGTGTATGTGTGTTTGTGGGTGTGATTGTGTGTGTGTGTGTGTGTGTGTGTGTGTGAGTGTGTGTCTGAGAAACCGTGCATTATGGGGAGCTGATGTAAAAAGAGCAATGAAAGCTCCAGTAGCATGTTCATATTCTATGCCTTCTTGTCTCTCCACAAGGGGAATGGGTTACAGGTGTGAAGGAGCAGACCACTCCCTCACAAGATGGAGAGCCATCTTTAGGCTGAACTGTCATGTAAAACCTCATAACTGTGCTAGTTATTAGCATCCATCTTCACAATGTGGAAGAAAGCTGAGTGTCATTATTCATTACCAATGATTTTTTTTTTGTTTTGTTTTGTTTTTTGGTTGTTGTTTTTTTACATTTTTCAAGTCTCCCTTAAGGAACATGGTGAATGTTAAATTAATTTAATATGTTTGCTGTAAATATATACAATATACGAGTATAGGTAAAATCTGTTTCTGATTAATTCAGGGAAAAATGAATAGACTAGAGTCATCAAACTCTGAATACATTAAGTTAGAGTAGGCTTTTAAATTTTAATCATGAAAACCTGTTATTCATCAATATAAAATAATATAGAGTGCTAGCTAGTGCTTTGCATTATTAGTTTTGATTTACTCAGCTTTTTGATTAACTTATTTAGCTTCCATTTCTTTTCATTGCATCAGTCATGCATACCGCGAGCCATTTCTGTAGCTTGCCAGCTAATGTAATATATGAACAGCATGTATCTGCACAGCGTTAAATCGGAATTGGGTTAATGTAATACCACTATAAGGCCAGAAATGGATTGCTTGATTCACAGTCTGGCTTGTCTTAATCATCAACAGACCTTCTGTTTCAGTCACGGAATATTATGGATATGGTGTGACATGATATGAGAGAATAAATGCAATATTTTATAAGTTAAGTGTGTGCATGCATGTTTGTGTTGAATTCAGATTCTGTAAAGGTAGTATATTTCAAGAGGGGAAGCAAAATTTACCATCTGTTTTGACATAATGGTACTCAGTAGGCATGCATGAAGTTTGAAGTGATAATTCACAATGCATACATAAAATAAATATAAAATTTAAAAACATATAAATAAGATAAAATTACAGATAAAGTTAAGATATACTATTCATTCTTTCACATTGTACATAATAATTCTACTCACTATTTACTATTAACCAAATGACAAAGTGGCTTACCTTTACAGATTATATACCTATGATTTATAACGATATAGATTATATATTTAAATTATGCACTTACAAATCAAGTTTAGGGTACCTCCTGCTATTGATGTGTAGATTTTAATTTCTTTCTGTCTTGACAGGAATACATAGATGGGCTTTGAAACAACAACCTCCATCTTGAATCCTGCCCTAGATCACTAGGGGTGATAATGATCTGTTATATTTCACATCTGAAAGATTTATTATCTGATGTATGTTTTTTGTTACCATGGCAGCTCATACAGTATACTGTAAAAAAATCAACTTAAAAACTTAAGTTCAATTGCTGCCTTAAAGTTTGAAGTAAAATCAAATTAGATTTACTAATTGTTTCAACGCATTGTTCATTAAACTGAGTTAAAAACCTGAGTTGGAATACTGAAGACTCATAAAATTCAGTTGAAATAGCATAAATCATAATGTTAAGTTGAAGTAAATGAAAGATAGAAGTTACTATGACTTATTGATCAAATTCTTTTTTTACAGTAAGGCTACAGAATTAGAACGTGAATAATCTCCATCTTGAGAGCTCCCTACACCAGTATGAGTGCTGTACACCAGATACTCAATTTTTCTTTTTCTGTTTTGTGTTACCAGCAAATAGAATATCCAATAACTCCATCCTTCTGCAGAAAACCAAAGAAATAATAAAATGCAGCCTACCCCAGGCCTACCCTCTATTTGCAAATGAAACTAATCCATTTTTACCAAATGGGGAAATCAGATTATTATTAGTAATAACAGTAGTAGTAGTCATTGTAGTAGAAGTAGTAGCAGTAGGACTACTATGCATCAGAGAACGTCATCCTCAGGAGGAACCGAGATTTTGCTATCAAAGAATTCTTCATGAGACCAAGGGAAAAATCTATTTTGTGCACGCGTGAGAAGGGAATGAAAACATCTGAAAAGCGTATGTATCCACATGAGAGTGCATACGCTGTTTAACACTCTGCCAGCTTCTGTTTTGCAGTCTAACTTTCCTTGCAGGAAACCTCAGGCATGAACAGATGCTGTTGTCCGGCAAATGGGCTGGCAAAAAAGGGCTTAAGAGATGTTTCTTCTGTTGCAGTTCCCGCTTAAATGCAGCTCGGCACCCCCCGAATGAGCCCTGTCCCATACGTTTCCCCCTCCTGCTCCAACACTCGTGTGGCTCCGGCCAGACCTGGGATGAAAATCCAATTAGACAGATGGAAGGCGGTTTGCGGATCAATGTGGGGCTGCAGTCTTTGCCAGTGAACGCTGGCAACTCTTAGATTTAATTACATTCACAGTATGGTGAACGGAGATCTGCCGTGGGCCCCGACACTTTCGGCTGTTTCAGCAAAACGGCAGACACACTACTCTCCTTTAGAAGTGCTTTGAGATGCTGCCATTGTCGCCAGACAGAACTCCTATCAGCAGTCTATGTGAAAAACTGTGGACACTGTGTATATAAGGGGCATATATTCAAAACAGAGCAGTACCGTGAAAGACGCCTTGTTGCCAATTGCTATTGGCTTAGCAAACGCCCTTATCTGTGATGATATACATTGAAACTAAAGTATATCATAAGTTTGTCCATTTCATACAGCTGGATGCATACAGTGGCAGTTTAGAGTAGCTACCTTGCTCAAGGGTACCAACAGCAGTGCTTCAGAAAGGATTTGAACCTGCAACCTTTTGGGTGCAAGTTTAGTTACCAAACTGCTGTGGAACATATTGTGTTCCTCCTAGCCACATGCCTACAATGGAAGCATCAATCGTTGCTTATTTGCAAAGCAACAACCTTAGCAGGAGGTTTTATTCTGTAGTGCCATTGTGCCACAATGCCACAGTCATTCACTGCCATTCTCTTCCTTGTCACCTTCAGTCAGGCATTAGAGTTCAGGTCATTCATTTCACACAGCAGGCCAGGTTGAAAGTCAAAAGGTGAGCAATGCTTTCTTTCTACCTTGGTGAGGTTGTGATGTTTCCCAGACAGATCTTACTGTCTGGTAATCACTACATGAGCTTGAGCAAGCTTTTCTAATGCATCTAATTTGATGGTTTCAATAAGGATTTGCAACTCAAATGCAGGAATGATAAAAAATCATTGATCCCCCTGCCAAGAATATATGTCTTCTTGGTTTCACTTTTTATACTTGTTGAGCATGGGACTATTGCAATGTGAAGTGTTACGTGGATATATTCATATTCCGCACACATGTGCACGCACATGTATGTGTGCATATGATTACCAGTCTCTTCCAGTCTGTGGTCCTTGACCACATACCTTCCATATGCTTCTCCTTAAGGCATGTAGTAAATATCCCTCCTCATCCCTTACTGCTCTGGAGAACTACAGAACAGTACGTCCCTACAGTAATTACCATGCTACAGTGAATGCCTTATAGAAAACCAGATTATTAAACATTATTTGTAGCGATTCCGCTTACAGGTGAGGCGATATTCATAGGCAAAACCAGTATGTTTCTTTTCTTTTTGTAGCTTCTTATTTTTGTTCCTCCTCCTTTTTTCCATTTGCCATGACAATGTGGCTTGCAGCTAATAAATAACAAAACTACTTTTATCCTTTTTTTTTATTCTGATCTGCTCTTTTGCACCTTTTCATCAAACCGCACAGCTCTTTTTTGTGCTGTGAAATTATTGCCGTGTTCTGATTAGCGCAGCTGAGTCCTTGAACTTCTAATTGATTGTGTTCTGCGTGTGTGCCTGTGCAATATAAATACCCTCCCACTCAACAGCGGATGACACACCTGTCACATCAAAGCTGCAGAAATGTACATTCGGCTGGTAACAAGCCAGACTAATGTGGTTTTGTTTATTCTGCTTTTCTAACTATTGGACTTTGTGCTTTTGAGACGGTCAGGACCTTAAACAAAAACATTTTAATTGTGAGCACGGCAATGAAAGGTGACAACACATCAGCACAAATGCCCTATGAAGTGATCAGTGCGATTACGTGAGGAAAGCAGCTATTAGCTCTGTTTAAACTCAGCTCTTATTGAACAAAGTTTTTTTTTCCCCCCACAGAAAGCAATTTGTGTGTCGCAGTCGCATGTCAGGGTTGTTTATGGAAGTGCAGCCAATGGCAGTAAGTAAGTAAGGCGATCTACAGTGATGTCACACCCTTACTATGGGGTGCTAGACTACCATTGAGATTAGGCGGGATGCGTGTGTGTATGTGAGTGTTGGGGGGGGTCACCTTTACCATGTTGTTTTGCTCCTTCTGTTTGTGGGCAAAATGGGAACATTTCCATTGTTCTCTCAGAACCGTTATGTCGTGAAGTGTCAGGGCCGGGGGGGGGACAGCGAGGAATGCCTGGAACGTGCAGGGATCCAGCCGGCAGTGATTTCCACTTCCCCAGGCCTGGCCATCCTCAGCGTCTCGCTTCCTGACCTTCAGAGGGGCCTCAGCTGGCCCCAAGGCCACTCCAGCAGGGCTCCTCTTCACATTTCCTTCTATCACAAAGCTCGCCGTAGAAGTTGTTTTCTTTCTTTTTGTGCGCCAGAGCTGGGAGCTTCCTCCTCCTGTCGTGAGGGGCACATAACCCATCCTTCCTGGCTTGGCCTGGCCTGGCTCTCCATTTTTATCGTGGTGAATAGTGATCATCACGCTTAACAGATCAATGAAGGTGTAAATACAAATGCTGGCTCTAGCCATGTTCATGATCTTTTCCAAGATACATACAGTACCGGTCAAAAATTTGGACACACCTCATTAAGATAATGGGAAGCATGCATTCATAGACATTTTGATCTAAAGACTGATGCTTAAATGCTTGAAATTTGTTTCTTAGACAAATGCAAACAATGAAGTTGATGCCTATGTGTGGATTTCTTTCAAAAAAATAGATTTTTTTTTTAAATTTGGCTTCTTTGAAGAATATAAAATATAAGACTATATAGAAGATTATATTTAGAAGATTATATAGCCTTAAATGTTTCTGAAACATAAATGCACCATACTTTAACCAGAATGAACATTTTATCTGTGCGCTGATATGGAGTATCCACATAGCTGTGCCCAAAGGTGATACAGTTATTTAAAACACAAAACTGACATGTCCATTATGCACTGTAAATAATAACTCTGGGTAATAATGCCACTGAGAAGTGCAATGTAAAAACATTACGGTGTTTGTAAACGTCTGCATACTCAAGACAGGTTTCAGCATTTATTTCTAAAATGTCACACACAATTTACAATAGCTGTCTTTCAAGAGAGATGCTGTTGTATCCCTCCAAGGATTTGTTGAAACATTTATGGAACAAAATGGCTGGCATGTCATATCTTCCCTCAGAACCACACTGTAGCTATGGTTTTAAGATCAAACAGTGTCTTCTGTTCTTTTATGTGTTTCTAGATATTTCAGGTTTTTTGTGTTTTGTTTTTACTTTATAGCCTTTGAAATCACTTTTTTATTTGATCAGGAGTTGACAGCCACTTCATCTGTCAGTCTTCGAGGGACAAAAGAAGGAGGAAGGTTATTGTGTTGCACTTACAGATAACAGAGCAATTGGGTCAACTAGTCTAGGGATGTCACAGATGCCTGTACTCGAACTAAATACAGTGCATTTAGCCTTTAATAATAAAGAATTTGGTGTTTCTCCTTAACATTGATCAACTAATTGATGCAATTGTTAAACTTCTTTCCTAACACTTATGCTAATATTTGTTGCTGTACATCAGCCCACACCAAATCCCTACACTTGAGAAGCTGATGGTGTACAGAAAGAAAGTATTATTATTATTGTGAGTATGACTACTGACCACAGTAATGTTCTCAAATCTGTTTGAAGTTGGAAATATAAATGGCTGAACAGCAAGTTTGGCTACATGTGTTCCCTCTTTTTAAATATCTGTTCTGATGTTTGTTCAGATGTGATTTGATAAGCAGTGGATAAGAGTTGACATTTATTTCTCAAATATGTCCTGCCCATAAATATGCTGACCAAATGTAAATTGATCTGTTTTGATGAAACCAATAAGATGTATTCTCGGCAGAGAGAGAGAAGAGAAATTCTCTAACTGAAAAAATTCAGTGACAGAGAAATGAGAGATTACACAATAACATGTGTGCATAAAAACATTCCATTATGCTTAGCAGATGCTCTTTTCCAGAGCAGCTTACTTCTGGAAATTTAGTGAAGCAATCTGGGTTAAGTACCTCGCCTAAGTGTACAACAGCAGAGGCCCACCTGGGAACTGAAGCAGCCACATTTTAGTAACAGGTTCTGCCCTTGACCACAGTGCCACACTGAACTGTGTCACAAATGAAAGCCCAGTTTGATATTTACACAGGATGTCCTTCAAAGGACATAAACATGTCATTTCCATGTCCTTTTTTTTTACAAAAATAATAATTCATAATTGGATCTTGCAATCTGATTAGGAAAACCTAAAGAGTGTCACCTGTGTTTGCAGAATGACAAAAATAATTTTTAAAAAATCAGCATAAACATCTGTTGGCATTATTCAGGCATAGATATTGGCTAAAATCTGTTCATGAAAACACTGTTTATGTCACTCAGTGTCTATCTGTATCGTCATAATAATTTTCATAATAACCTTCATAATTTCTCCCATACCCTCTATCCCCCTCCTTCCCCAAGTCACACCCCACCTCTGTCCTCACTATTTGTCATCAATCCCCAAACCCCTAGTTTCCTTCTCTGTGTGCCATACAGACAGCTACAAACTTCTTACTGCCTCTTCCTCTCTTTCTTTTTTTTTGTAAAAAAAGTCTTTTCCTTCCTTCTTTTCTGCTCCAGTCGTCAATATTTCTGCTTCAAGGAAGACAGCAAAGACAATCCCCCGAAGTACGTGACCCTGATGGCTCTAAAACAACAGGGTCCATGATCCCTCTTCAAATATAAATGAAGAGAGCAAGGCCATATATCAGACAAAGTGTGTGTGTGTGTGTGTGTGTGTGTGTGTGTGTGTGTGTGTGTGTCTGTGTATGAGAAACAGAGGGGTCGGAGACAGAAGGGGAACAAGGGGGAAGCTATTTTTGTACCATATGTATGTACATGTTGGTAAAGGGGAGTGATATTATCTGCTCAATAAATGAGTCCAGGTGTGATCAAGTGATTCAGTTCTTAATAGGGCGCTGGAAGAATGTGTCTGCACCTGAATCCT
The DNA here is from genome assembly GCA_019176425.1 of Megalops atlanticus. Lineage (NCBI taxonomy): Eukaryota > Metazoa > Chordata > Actinopteri > Elopiformes > Megalopidae > Megalops > Megalops atlanticus. The sequence continues at coordinate 50,576,750 of CM032876.1, forward strand.
ACGGCAGATATTGTAAAGAAAAGACGAGGGGTGAGAGAATGTCAAATAACATTCAAAGGCATTTATTGGGCATGCAAAGCATTGCCCTTGTTATTAGGAGAGACAGGAAAGAAGATATGAGCAGCAATGCAATGTGACTTGAAAATGTGTTTGGCAGTGACAGAGGATGGGTAAGGTTTGAGCATTGCATTTGCATGCATCACAGCCACTCAATTGCTGCCAACAAGCTTGTTCAGTGCTATGAAAACACACAGGCCAACATCAATACGCTCCATGTGATTTCAAAACACACTCTATCTCCTTCATTGCTTCTTCTGAGTCTTGTGTAAGGAGTCAGTGGGTGAAAGCTTTCTTCAGATGAAAGACCCCACTAAACAGCGTCTATAGGCATGTTGTTTCTTTCTTATAGATGATTCTTTCTTCTGTCTCCAGCGATGTTAATCAATCCTGGGTTTTCTCCACCGTGTGTTTTCTTTGTGAAATATGGTTTGTCTCCTTAGAGAGTTGGAATATTCAAGGATTTCAACAGATGGACAAGTCAAATTGATTGTGGATGCCTTCAGAATTGACTGACATAGTTATTCTATATTGTATTTAGGGATGACATCTCACCATTTAGCCTTAATTTCCCTGATTTATGAAAAGGTAATTTGGTGTGCTTTTGATGCCTGCATTTCCAACCTTGCTAGTGATAGCATTTTGTTGGGGAAACAGGGATCAATTCACAGCAAGGTAAAATTATGCCTGGTTTCGCCACAGGTCAAGCACAACCTAGAAACGTTTTTAATGTACTTGATGACCGGAGACTTCAGATTTTCAATACTCTTTTAGCTATACCTTATTTACTGCCAATTAATTGCTTTGTTGTTTTATGCCATTTTTTCATATATTGCCCAAACTAATCTAACCCCTCTCATTTTGTGTTTTACCTGTTGTTGATGATAATATATTTTGTGTGGGCCTATCTTCCAGAATAATTCAACAGCCCTTCATAAGTAATAAGTAACAATGTGTGGACCTCCATTAAAGAAGCTGGACTCAGCGAAATTTCAAATTTCAGGTGAGGCACAGCTGTTGTAGCAAAACACTTTATCTTTGCGTGCTTCAGTAACTCACCACATGCACAATAAGTATGTCAGGCTGCTTTTGTGCCTTTATTATGCCATTCAAAAGACTAAACTATATTAACCTAATATGTAAAGCTAAAGAAATTGTCTAATAAATTGTATTTTTTTTATGAACACAGTAGTATGCATAAAATAAGGAAGAGCTGTTTGAACTCCATTTGAGTGGGATTTTCAGTGTCAAAGTTTTGATTATTAAACACCTATACACAAATGTGTAATCATGTTCAGATCCCATTTATGAGTCTAAAGAGTTCTTTTGTGAAATGCAGACCTGGTTTCAAGTTCTCAGACTCAAAACAATAGTGAAGAGGAGACAGTGCTCTGTTTTACTGGTGTTGTGCAAATTATGTGGTAGTGGGGCTATGTGGACTTACCCACTTAGCATGAATTTAACTGTGGAGGGATGGAACCCAACATAATGCTTTCAGGTACTACCTCAGACCTACCAGATCCATGCTTTCCTCCCCTCTTAATGTGCAATATATATACAAAACCTCAGAGCTCACATCTGTGATGTCACAGCTGATAGCACTGTCAGCTGGCAGACTTATTACACTGTACAGGTGCCTAAAGCAAACATGGACAGCAAATAATTTCAGCATTACCACCATAATTTATTTGTGCTGGCTGAGATTAGAAAATGTGTGGAGGCCTCTGGATATGTCCTTGCTCATGGAGTCCACAGAAATGAGCTGACCACACACCCACACTGTTTGATGTTCCAGCCTTCCATACATGCTCTGTTTGTCACAGCATTTGGACATTAAACTGTCAGGTTGTTGGAATCTATACTTGGGAAATTCCTATATACTGTACATGGGGAACAGACCACGTGCCTCAGACCCATTCAAACAAGTGTGTTTGTTTTCCGAACTAGACCTTATGAAGATCCACCTTGGATCGAAACATTGTCAAGAGTGCCCCTCTGAAATAAATTGGTTTCTGAAGCACCCAGTGCAGGGACATTTAATTCCTTCTGCCCCACACAGGCAGGGCCATTGCTGTCTGATTGAAAGTGCACTAGTATTATCTTCTGTCCAAGTGTGAAAAGCTTTTAAAGTTAAGAATGGTCCAGGAGGTGGCCAGCATTTCAAGGGCTACACCAGTTCACGCCTGCAATTTCATATTCCTTTTGGAATAACATCCTTCAGTTATTAAAAACAAACATCCATTGTTAAAAGAAAAGTGTATAATCTCACCCACTGTGATGGAACCGCTTTGATCTTGTGCTCATAGTGGAAGGCTGGAAATTAACCTCCTCTCAGAAAAGCCATGCACTTATTCCACACTCAAAGCCATAAAAATTAAAGTTAGACATTATGTTCTGAAGAGTGTGATTGGCCCTTGGCCACTTTCATGATTCACAGTGAAGAACCTTGAGAGAGTGCCCAGCAGACTCGTGCAGGTGGGAAAACAGTGAAATGTACATTTAATATAGCCATGGTAGAAGGGCAAGTGAATTACACATTTTGTTTCTCCATGATTCACAAATTGTGTGAGAGCTGTGTTATCCTTTAGTGATGCTTCTCAAGAAAAACTCCAAAAACTTGTAAGTGCTGTAGTTTTTGCGGCAGGGTATGTGCTGTGGTTTTTGCGGCAGGGTGTGTGTGTGCGTGCGTGTGTGTGTGTGTGTGTTTGGAGGGAGGGAGGAGGTAGGTACCATGAAATAAAATCCAATTGTTTTATACAGCCGTCGATGCATCCCCTTTCAGTTACGCCGCAAACATGCTATCATCCCCATACAAAGTGACTGTAAAAGTACTGCAGAACACAGGGAGTGCTACCATATGTGTTAGCTTGGAAGAAGCCAGTGGCACCAATTACAGCTAACGTTTTTTTTTCCTCCCTGCTCTGAATTATCAGTTCGTTGACACAGCAGTGAATGCTGTCGGGTTAGGGGGGAAGAGTGGGCATCTCACAGTCAGGGAAAGTTTCCCATAAAATGAGTAATTACTGTTCCTTTTCATAGTTGGCGGGAGTAAAAGCAGTCAACCATAATCAGCCTTCCAGGGTGAATATGAACTTGACAGCACCAGGCGCACTGTGTTCTCCAGCAGTCACTTTGAGTCAGTACCCTCCCCCAAAAAAAAACAAAACGTCTCTGTGAGGGCTACCAGATCTGTTTACCCATGTTACCGTGCTGCGGTCTGTTCCTCTCCTTGGAGACGGAATGCTGTTCGGAAAGCAGGAAGGAGGGCAAGAAGCACTAGAGGGTGGTTGTCAGATACTTTTCTCTGCCTTATTATGCCTTAATGTCATACTAGGGAAAAAAAGGAGGCTTGAGACCAGCCCGGTGACCCCTGGTTTAATTGCATCATGTGACCATTAAGGCAGAGCAACATATCCACTTTAAAACATAGTGTTAGAACAGTGGGACTTCCAGAGGTGTGCAGAGCTTACATAATGTGTAGAATGGGCTTAAATAATCATGTTTAATAGACGTGGATTATGCTCTCATTTCATCCTATGGGTTAAGAACAGAGGTGCGTAGATCAAGGCAATTTCAGCGACTGTGCTCATAAGAAAATCGTTTGGCCTTATCTTTATTCAGAAACGTTGAGTGTAGCTCAATTAGGAATGCAAGGAATTAAATTCATTTTAAAACCATTTGCAGGAAATGGACATCTACATTATCTTGATGCTCTTTCTCTCTCACATATTGGATCCATTGAGGTAATGTAAAAGCCAACACTATGAGCCTGGAGTATCCAAAGTATAGTGTCAGGACTCCAATTAATGATCTGGTAAGAGGCATTTTTTTGCTGAGACAGTGCCCACAGATACTAGAAATGAAAATTTTTAACAGTGGCATTTAAATATTTTCAGTTGACCTAAGGTCAACTAGGTGGATGTACACATAGAGAGGAGTTAACATAGCTAGCTAAACACAGGCAATGCACTGATGCCTCTCGCAGCCAGCACACCTGGATCAGACATGATAAAGAACAAATTATGGTCCACTTATGCCCACAACTACCTATGTCTCCATTGTTTAACATTTAGTTCTATGACACAATTGCTTACGTTGAAAAAAAGATCAATGATGTGTGCTGCGTGACTGGGGTTAGACCATATCTCTTATTACCCTCTGATCAATGTCCAATCTCTTAAAGCTGAGTTTGAGGCAGAGAGGCAATAGGTACCATTTACAATATAGCCTAGAAATTGTACCTACAAACCTCCATGGTTTAGGAAGGACACTGTTCAAAAGATATCTGAACCTGGAAGAATAAAAATTATTTCCTCAATACAGGATGCATATCGTAATCAACTGATTATCAATCAACTGTAAAACATTATTTTTGACGACAAGACTATTTTCAATTGTAATATATTAGAGGATAATGAATTAATGGATCAACTGACTTATTGGACAAATGTCTGTGTCTTGGAGGCCAGTACGTAGTGCTATTCTCCAACAGGCCCCCAGCTATTTGGTTTTGATGTGCTGCAGAATGTGAATGTTAAAAATGCTTTGACAGTAGTAAACCAAAGAATCTCAATTAATGTCATATTAGCCACTTTCAAAGTGGACCACACACAACACTACAACTACTACAACACTTGGCCTACCAGTACTGCTCCTGCTTTGCATGAAAAGAAGAGAAAAGGCATGTGGATATGTAAGTATGAGGGAGGTGTGTTTGTCTTGACCACTGTTGAACAGACTTAGTGTCTGGAAAACCCAAGCACACAATCATGAGTCAAATGAATTCTCCACAAAAGAAGCGTGTTGGGGTATTGTTAGAATCAAAGCGACATAGCACAGTTGGAGGAACCACAGTATCTTCTCTGTGATAATGAAAGAAAAAAGAGAAGGATAAAATGAGAAAAGAGTCCTCTGGCCATCTGTCATCATGCAAGGGATGGACAGCGAGATTAATCTACATTTAAGTACTATGACACAAGCACAGATACCCACTCAACACCAGGAACGAAAATTTCAGAGAGAAAAAAAACAGTGGAATTAGAAAAGGCTCATTGCCAACCAAAAGATTCTGGGAAAAGGCATGACATACACATTTCACACCAATAGAATATTCCTGTGAATCTTAAATTCCTTGTCTGGATTGAGTTTGATCCTTTAGGGTGCTTTCACACCTGCAGCCTTTAGTCTGTTTGAATCAAAGTGTTTGACCCCTCGGTTTGGTTTGTTTGCGTAGGTCAGAACGCCAAAATAATCGGCCCGAGAGGTGGTCTCGATCCACATAATCTGGCGAACAGTGCGGTCCCACTGGTGAGAAAGCAACCCAAACCAACCAGGACCAAAACTATCCAACAGCTATGAATCATGGGAATTGAGGGCATTGAATTATGGGCAACAAATTCTGGGTGGTTGGCAAAACTGCTATTAAAAATGAGTCGTGGGTTAACTTGGAGCAGCGATGAGGTACAATGTCTCATTGAAATTTGGGCAGACGATCACATTTGCCAGCAGCTGGAGAAAACGCACAAGAACAAGGCATATAATATCACTAAGCTTACCTGATGCATCTTCGGAATAGAAATTGTTGGGTGGTAAATACCCGGTGGCAATTGGGTGCTCCCCCCTACCCATACCTGCCAACATTTAGGTTTCAAAATATGGGAGGTTTTTTCGGGGGGGGGCTTGGGTGGATAGTAAATAAATAAGTAAATAAATAATTGTATGTAGTGTGTGGATTGTGCGTGTAGATTGTGTTTCATAGACGATCCGGCAACTTGGGTAACGTCAGACAAACATACAAAACTTATGAATACGTGTATGACGATTATTCAAAATAAAGTTTGCCATGCAAATTGCGGGAGTTTCCTGGAAGAAATAATAAAACGGGAGGGCGCTGGGAGATGGCCTTGAAATACAGGAGAAACCCGGGGAAAACGGGAGTGTTGGCAGGTAAAAGCAATTACATTATTTTGTGTTTATTTTTCATACAAAGTGGGATGTAATGTCAGCCTTATGTCGGAGACAATGCAGAAATTTGCTGTGATTTCAAAGCTGGATTACTCGACAACGCTTTGTCGCACAGAGAAACAACTAGTAGGCCTATCATCGGAAAGGGTAAGGGTAAGTGTTCCATATCTATGCAATGACGAGTTCATGAGTAATTCAAACAAGAGTAATGGGTGTGGAGATGGACGCACAGCTGTATGCATAGACAAGCGATGAATACTTTGTGAGCAATTCAGCCGAGAAGAAGGGATGTGAATTTGGATGCAGGCTGCATCTGTTGGGCTTTAAGGGTTAAAAGACATTTTCAGTGACAATTGCAAGTGACAAATAAATTTTTAATGATTTTTCCAGAGACCCCCCAAAATTTTGCTGTTGAGGCTTTCAGGGGGTCTCAAGTGTCAATCAAGGGGTCTCGGACCCCCCGTATTTCACACCCTGGTGAATATGTCACTGTATGCATTATTTATAGTGCACCTTTTCCTACTGAAGTGTCTCGAAGCAGCGCGTCTTTGTACGAAATGCATCAACACATTATTTTCGAAGTCTAGATTCACGTTCAAAGTGAATGTGATACTCGTACTGATAGCACTGGTATAACAGTCAGAGAATCGCAACAACTGCAATGATGAGCTTGTGAGTTTGCTCCATTTTCAATGCGTTGTTCCCGTGTTTTTCATTTCAGAAGCCAGTGATGAAATTCCCGCACGAAAATTCTGGCCAATGAGGGAACAGTTTGCTCGCGCATGGCGTTTGTTTAACAATTTTGGTCCGTTTTTAAATACTGCTGTGTGAAAACAAACCGAATCAGGGTGCGAGTGCAACATTGTAACAAATTAGACCCTGATTCGGAACAAAGCAAACAGACTACAGGTGTGAAAATGACCTAAGGCAGCTTTCCGCTTCTGTAGATTGTGGTGATTTACTGAAACCTTCACACATCCATCCATCGTGTGGTTTGAATCCAACCTCTCTCAACACTGAGAATAACGTCTTTGTATAATTGTCTCACTCCATCCCCAGCTGCCAGCTCCAATTATCGGGCATTCGTTAAAGACTCTGTGGCAATTTGGCCAGTTTATTGAGAAACCGAATTCTGACAAGAGGCAAGAAGTCTTCTCATCACTCACAAGCATGGATGACCAGGGACATAACACTGGGGATGCATCAGCTACCCATTGAAGAGAGTTGTAATTTTGGAGGAATTCAAAAGAGGAGCATTCAGAATGGTTGTGAATTTTGCAACAGTAGGTTTATGCAGGAGAAACCAAATATGTGTATGCTTTTCCTACAAATGGATGGAAATGAGTCCTTGCTCCATCGCTGTGCTCACTGCAGAAAAAACATGCTTTTACTTGTGTTTTAATTTAGGAGACTCTTAGTTTTCACATGGAATATTCAGTCCATTATACATAAACTCTACAACACATCTCACCACTCAACACATTGAAAAACACCACCCCCCACCCACTTAGACACACACACACACACACACACACACACACACACACACACACACCTGCATCATCTCCACCATCAACAATTTTTTTTTCATCACAAAAAAAATCGTAGAGGAGAAATATTAGTTGTCGCCAGCTGTTAAACAACCACAAGTCTGTTTACAGAGATAGCTGTGAATTGCTGTGGATTTAAAGAAAGTAATAGCAAAAAAGATTATGGCGGAATAGCATGGAATACATTGCATGTGTTTACCTGACTTCTGATGTTGTGTTGTCAGTTTGTGACCACAGAGACTTACTCTATATAGAATAAATAGGGATGTGTCCTTGTTAAGATTTGAAAATATTGCTGTGATTTTATGTCCCATTGGTGGGACCTGCTCTACCACCCAAAAACAATTAGACTGATAAATTCACAGGGTACATTCAAAGTATTCTTGACAATATGTGGATTCAGTGGCTGACCTTTTCGCACTTTGGGATAACACTTCTTGCCATGGGCCAGTAACCAAATGCAATCTGTAAAAAAAGATGTATTGTACAGGCAGTAACATGAGGCTCTGGGGCTGATTTATCAAAGAGTGTATCTGTAGCCATTAATGATGTGCTACTTAATGTGAGAACCGTCTTTCTCAGGACTGTGGCTTATTTATCAATAACAATTATGTTGTCATCTGTTGTGATGTCAGCCGCCAACAGCAAATTGAAATATCCCTCACTGATTTCCATGTGTAGAGATCAGGCCAATGAAATATGGGCAATGAACCACGAGGGGACAGGATGCAAGAAAAAGAAAAGAAAATCAAAACAATCCAGACTTGAACCAGACATTTTGACTGAAGACACAAACAAGAATTGCTTTGAAACAGTGCAATCTGCCATTAAATAAATATAGAATGAGATAACAGAGACAGTTCATTTGGCCAGAAGTATAAGAAGTAGTGCATATGAACTGAAAAAGGTATCAGGACGTGAGGCAGACAACAGACAGAACTGCCACAATGACGCATCCGCCATTAGGAATGTTGGAATGGGTTAGGAATGGGTGCTGCTCCCAGCGAGGAGCAGATTTGGCAGTTCCTGTGTCCACAGCAGATGGCAGGTCTTAGGGCTTTGACATTGATGATGTGGGGATAGGAAAACCTCTTACATACCTTTAAGGTAATGTTTTAGGGTTCATGATCTTTTTTCCATAGAAAAGGCCTACACAAATCGTGGCACAAGCTGAAAGTGTTAATGCTGAAGAACAAAATCTTGTTTGCTGCCCATGTTAAAGGTGTCTATTTCCAATTTCCAGTTGGTTGTCTATTATCAAGTTGGGAATAGGTCTTTCAGTGATGATACCTGTGGCATTCAACAAGTTCATTTCAAAGCGCCTTCCATCAGATAAAGGAAATGAACATGTGAAACATGAAAGATTTCAAAGGTTCTCTCTTTGAACAAGGAGCTCAAGGTTTGCAGAGCCATTCAGAGGAGGGAGAGTGAGCATGTGATGCCAGAACCTGGTAGCGGCTCCTTCCCCCCATTGCTGTCACTGAGCAGGTCCATCTCCCAGAGCTTTGTCCTCCCAGTGCTGCCGTCGACAGGCTGCTTCAATGAGGAGAGCTCCACCTTCTCCTGTCACAAGTGTCAGACACTTTCTGCACCTTGACCGGGGAATGAGGTGGCACTACAGCTACTACTCATAGTACATAACAAAGCAAATGGTTGGAGGTGCTTGGCAGGGTCGGGAGAAGATTGTCAGATTGGCGAATCAAAACAGGCAGTGACGAGGCTACAGGACAGGACGGCTGTCACCCTTAAGAGAGATCTGGCCACCACTGTCAATCCATAAGAAAACCAAAACAATCCACCTTATTGGCAGCACCCATTTGACTGTGGTGATTTTCAAGCTTCACCTGGTTTTTGCACCTCTGAAAATAGAGTGTGACATTTTTCTTGTGTTAGGAATCTGATATTACAAACTTGATGAGATGTATGTCCAATGTTTGCATAAGCCAACTTTGTTAGCACAGATATGATAAAAAAGTCCCTTTACATTAGATCTACCTCTTGAATGTTAACATTTTTGCTCTTTTTTGTGCTCAAAATCTTGAGGTAAACTACTCAAATAATACTTGAATTAGAAAGTTGTTTTGTCTCCTTGTAAGCCTCAGTTGTGGATTTTTGATGGTTTTACAGTCATTTCTTATAGATGATTTGTTGATATACAATTCTGTCGATTCGTGGCAGCTGGTGTAAAGTAAAAGGTTTGGTTATTCATCAGTGAGCAGAGACTTTGTCATTCTGCCTCTTTGTTTTCTGTGCCTGGCCTTCAAACCATAGCTCAACTGAAAGCATTTTTTTCTCCATTTAAAGAAAGTACAGCCAGAGAGAAGAAGGGGGATGTATTTTCATGCTCCTTCAACAACAATAAAATGCTTTTCTTTCTCATCAAATAAGCAACCTTGTGTAAGCACAAGTCCTTACCACAAGCCCCGGGAAACGGATTCCACTCCACACAGTTGACATACCCTCATGGTGTCAGTCTGGCTCGCAGCGCTAAACAGCTAATGCTAAGTGGTGGTGAAAGATTGCATCACTGGCCAAAGAATCGGAGAGTGTTCAACAATTGCTGCATATGTTTATAATGGCTGGAAGATGGATAAGCCTACCTGCAGTGACCATGTCGGAAAAAAAAAGAAGTGCATCAAACCTGGGCAACTATTCAAGGGACTGAGATTGAGCCATGATGCCAATTTTCAGGCCATGATAGTTAATGAAGTGGAAGCATCAAACAGCTGTCTTAGAAAAAACACTGTCACCAAAAACAACAAAAGACAGCGTGGGTAAAAAGAGCAGCTTTTGAGTAACTCTCGGGGGGAATCATTTCATGCAACAAAACACACTTAGTGTGAAGAGAAAGACAATGAGGTTTCAAACGAGTCAAATAAAAATGGACAAAACCCATACAGCTTCCATTTAATATATCATTAAATATCAGCTGGATTTTTGCAATGGTTTGCATATTACATACTCTATCTTATGGACCTTGTTATGGCCTATAGCAGCATTATAACATTCAAACCTGTGACCATACAGTGTCAAGTTTCTATAACTATAAAACTTGTACTTGGTATGATCAGCACCATGGAATAATTCACTGTTGTTACTGTCAATATAAACTATTGTGTTAAGGTGTAGTTAAAAGATACGGTTTTCAAATGAAAATTGTAAATGTGACTGAAAAACCTTTGGAAAGGCCTTTTATTTTCAGCATTTGCATGAATGTAAGACTTAATCCAGCACTTCCACTGTATTGGCCACTATTGGTTTATTTAACACACAAAATATATCCTCACAGTTTGTCCCCCTAACTTCCAGAATAGACAAAATAGTCCCTGAGATCCCCTTTAGATTCACCCCGTACCCCTTTTGCTCCTACACCCTAGCTGTATCACCCCAAGCTAGATTTGAAGGTAAACATCTCAAATTGATCAGTTTGGAAGAATTAGATTTAGTTTGAAACTAGTGAATGTTATTATTAAGTTGTTTTTTTTTTAAGAATCAGTGTATGATAACCGGTACCTGGATTGACCATGAAGGTATTTTAGAGCAGAGATGTTGCTGAATTGTGGGTATCCTACACTTTTCTTTATGCATGGTCTGAGCGCTGTCAAAAGAGCCACCTTTGAAGGTAAGTATTGATTTTTCTTTGAGTGGTATTCACCACAGTATACACTAAGAGTCTAGTTTTGTATGTTTCACTATCATATCTACACACTTCACTGTTATTTTTTGTAGTTTTCTGTCGGTAGCAATCCTTCCTGGTGTGGCTCTAGAGAATCTGAATAAGGAATAATAGATTAAATTAAGGAGTACTGAATGCAACATATTTTATATGGCATTATTTTCTAACAATGACAAATGCAACATGACAGCTACACATAAGAAACACTCTGAATTTATTCTCCTTACTGTTTTTATCTTCCAGCTCTGTGAATTACTTTTTTCTGTTGGTAGCCACTTTGTCCTCTCCCAATTACCATCACTGCAGTTCTCCTCTGACCTTGAAAAACTGAGTGATTCTCATAATATTTCCTGGCTGCATTTCTCTGTTCCGTGGCCCACAAGACAGTTCCCTTGTGCAAAGCCAAAGCTTTCAAGCCAAAATCCGACCAGTTAGATTTCTTTCTCCACCGAATGCATGTAGACTCGTATTCCCATGTTTTAGTCCACTGTGAGAGCGATCAGGACAGTAATGAGTTTCCGTTCGCAGACTGAGAATCTCTCAGGATTTTGTTATTGTCAGTTATGATTGCTGTTGCAAGTCATTTTTTTCAAGGACAGAGCTAGACAATACTTTTTAATTCGCCAACAGAAATACTTTGATAATGACCTGATACAGAAAGATGTTGAAATTTCTGTGCCTCTGGTCCACAGCAGATGGATCTGAGCCTACATTCTCACTTGATCTAGTGGAAGATGACAGGGACGAATGCATAACAATCTAGCTGAGCTTCCGCTAAGCTTCTCCATTTTACACTGTTCTTAATCACAAGGGAGTGAAGCAGCCCTCTGTTCACTCTTGAAGATAATGTGCTGGAAAAAAAGCAGCAACTCAGGAAGCAATATTGCAGAAACTGACAGTAATTGAAGTCTTTTCATCAGTCTTTCATAGTTGCACCTTATCCTTGATCTTAAAAGCTGCAAGGCTAAAAATGCCCTTTCGAGAGGAACTAGATAACCATCTCACCAGTCTTTGGAATTCAATGCAAAACAAATGCATAATGAGAAATTTAGCATAAGTTTACAGAACATGGATATGCAGATTGAGTTCTTTGTTTAAAAGTAAACTATTCGCTTGTTTGCTACTTATCTAACTAATTAACTTTGCTGCTTTTAAATGTCAGATGCTGACAGCTTACCTGAAAGTGGTAGGGGGAGCAGGGGTCATGTGTATGCAGGCTGTCAACAAAGACAATGAGGTACACCTGCGCCTCATTCAGTCAAGTGGGGAAGTATGAGCCTGGGAGCTTGTTTAAACAGTTAGAGAGCATCACAGACAAAGCAGTATATGGTTACTGAGGTAGCTGACTCACAAACTGCTTACACTGTTATCAGGGGGAGTTGTTCATCTTTTATGTGTATCTCGATTGTTGAATTTGGGGGTTTGTTTAGTAGTGGCTGAAGTAAAGATGAGCGAGAATGAAGCTGTGACCAGGGAAGCTAGTAAATGGTGTGGACCAGGGAGTTACCTGGAGCGGAATTTCCAGACACGTCAGACGACCTATGGGGATAGCTGAGCCATATTACAAGGCAGCATCCTTGCCCAGTGAAGAAAGTGTTTGATTCAGAAGCTGACTGTGTGTGTGTGTGTGTGACCAGTGGGTCTAGTGCTGTCTACACAGGTAAGTTGCCTCACCTGTGGGCAGAGACTGGCTGACGGCAGTGCTGACAGGACGACCTAGCAGCTCCGCAGACCTAGACGAAGCAGAGAAGATGGGCCATTCAGAAGAGCTGGAACTCTTATTTTCTTCTTGTTTTTTTTGGATGGAGATTCTGGCCCGGCAGTGTGATGCAGGCCGGAAGACTACCGTCTTGTTATGTCTTGCTGTGTAAGTCCAGACACATGGGGGAGTACTCTATAATTCTGCTCTTGGGCACAGATAGAAGTAATAGGGGATCCCAATCATCAGTCATAATCTGTAGTGGGGTCTCAGATAGGCCTAATGGTGGAGTGGAGTTTATTAAAAAAAATGCTACTGTCCGATATACAGCCCAATGTAAAGCTAATTAATCTTGTAGTGTGTTACCTTAGTCAGTAAGGGGTTCATGGAGAGTATAGCCATATTTGTGGCTTGTTGAAACAGGCTTACCTATAAGAGGCAGTTTCTGGGCCAGCAGGGACCTGGGAGGCATTAGGCAGTCCTTCCTGTAAACTGCATTCAGCTGAACAATTTTTCCAGTTACTTAATACTTTTACTTAAGTACAGGAATGGGTAAACATGCATTTGGGCATAGGTGGTTGTGCAGGCAGCCCACAACTTGTGAAATTTACATAGGCTTCCTTCATGTGTTGATCAACTTGCTTTGATGTCTTTTTTGTCTACCACATAAAATGATTTGTATTTGTCATTTCCAGATAAAATCCATTCTTAGGAAGAAGGAAGCCTGGAGTGAGAGGTAGAAATTGAATCAATCCAGAAAAACAAAATAGTGGAGGCTAAATAAAGGTCTCCATACTTTCACATTTCTGCATTTGGTTATTTGCTCATATTTTTACAAGTTGCACAGTATACAAAAGGACAGCTCAGTCCGGGGTTTATGGGACCATGCAGTGATGGCACTTTCATGTTTGACATTATTTAGTGCATTGCTCCACAGTAAGAAATAATCAAATGCTGAGGCAGCCAGCAGAGGAAATACTTTGTGAGTCCCATCATGCCTTTAAAGAAGACAGGGAGACAGAAGAGACAATCTATTCCCAAAAGACGCCTGGCAAGAGCCACATGCTAATTACTTTAGCTTTCTCACCATAATTGTCTGCTGGCTCCTATCACATTATCCTGCATGGGTATAGGTCTCTTAGGTCTCATGCACACTGTGGCCAGCCTGTGTACATTAGAACCAGTGATGTTCACCCCAACCACCCTTCCTCATAGGCATAGTAGACACCATGCTTTTCCAAAAATGTAGTGTATTTAAGTGGGGGCTGGGGAGGGGTCTGTTTTTCCCAAAATTCTCCTACGCCTAATGGCCAGATAGAATGAGAAGGAAAAGATGGAACTGACATCTTATCAAATACATAGAGAATGCTTTGGAAAAAATGTGAAATTTAAAGTGGATTTTTTTTTTCAGTGAAACACACCAGTCCATCAAACCAGGCCTGTGCTAGGCAGCAGAGAACATTCCAAGCGTGTTTGTCAAGCCCAAGATGGACTTGGGCGCCAGCTATTCTGTTTGCCTCAGACAGAGGCCGCTGAGCCCTCAGTACAGGAGCCAGGGCAGTCACAACTGTCAAGAAAGGGGGCTGAGCCATGTTACACACTCCCCAGGTCTCCAGCCATCTTGTTACAGCTGCAGGCCATGGGTCTGCATCCAAAATGCCTGTGGGCACAGGGCACAGAAATCTCTTTAGGGCCGGTTCCACCGGCACTAGGCAGACCTCCATTCAGCACTCATCCACAGAGGCAGCCCTACTCACGCCAAGATTTGTCATGCACTTAAGTGAGACTCAGTGCTGTACTCTTGAGGTGGACTGAAAGCAGTGGGAGAATGTTCCTTTTGATTCATCCTGTGTTTAAGGATTGTAGAACTTTTATAATATGCTATATTATATTACTATGGCATTTTTATTGTAGGTGTCTTGAAAAAATGTTTGCATAATCCTGTGTTGAAATGTGAGTTACTTGTTGGCATTCTCATTGAGTGTGATACCTTGTGGAGAAGCTCACCAACACACCTGTATTTAATGTGCCTTCAATTAGACAGGTGTGGCTAATTAACCAATGGTTGGCTCACACAGAAAATTGGAAAACTTTACATTTACATGTATTCATTTGGCAGATGCTTTTATCCAAAGTGACTTACAAGTGAGGTAGAGTACAACACAAGAAAAAAACCATGAGGAGTCAACAATATTAGAAGTGCTGCTTGACCAGGTGTCAATGGTTGGCCAGACAAGCTACAAGCTAGCTGGTAGAGATAACGAGTAAACCATTATATTACTTTTTGTTGGTCATCCTGTACGCAAGCATCAAGGCCTTGAACATGATGCGGGCAGCTACAGGGAGCCAGTGGAACGACACCAAGAGAGGTGTAATATGAGCCCTTTTCGGTTGGTTGAAAACCAGAATTGCAGTCACATTCTCTATCAACTGCAGAGGCTTAATAGTGCATGCAGGTAGGTCAGCCAAGAGAGCATTGCAGTAGTCCAGTCTTGAGATTAACAGAGCCTGGACAAGGAGCTGCGCATCATACTCAGATAGGTATGGCCTGATTTTCCTGATGTTGTACAGTGCAAATCTGTGTGATCTGCCAGTCGTCGTGATGTGGTTGGTAAATTTTAGCTGGTCATCAATCACTACCCCCAGGTTTCTTGCAGACCTGGACGGAGTTAGTGTCATTGAGCCGAGCTGTACAGTGATGTTGTGCTGGATTTACGGGATGGCTGGGATGACTAGGACCTCAGTCTTGGTTATGTTGAGTTGAAGGTGATGATCCTTCATCCAGGCTGAGTTGTCTGAGAGACAGGCAGAGATCCGTACTGAGATTGTGTCATCATCAGGTTGGTGGTTGGTACCAAGGTGGTTAGTCAAAGGAACTTAGACTCCCCACCCCTCCAAGATACCTTGAAGGATCTGCCTGTGAGGTAGGACTCCAATCAGCGAAGTGCAGTGCCGGTGATGCCCATTTCAGTGAGGGTGCACAGGAGGATCTGGTGATTCACAATGTCAAATGCAGTGGACAGGTCTAATAGGATGAGGGCTGATGACCTGGAGGCAGCTCTCGCCACCCGTAGGGTGTCGACAACAAACAGGAGGGCCGTCTCAGTGGAGTGGCCAGTTTTGAAGCCAGGTTGGTTGATATCCAACAGGTGCAGTACAACACATAAATAACACCACATTAACATGCAGCCATTTTGGGGTCAGGTGAAGGCTCCTCATTCACAAACCTACAGGAGAAATGTGTATGTTGGACACTTTATTTTATTCCATACAATTTTATGCCTTATCTCTTAATTTGCTGTGATTTCAGCATGTAATTTTCCATCTATCCACTGCTACAATTAGAGTTGAAATTTTGTGCACATACACTGAAATCATCCATCAGATTAACAGTATTGAACTTGTAGTGTGTCTGATGTTTATTAGCTATAATCATTGTTCTTGCAAGCACCTTAAATTTTTTCACCACAGGCATGGTCAGTGATGGGTTTAATTGTAAAACTGGGAAGAACTCCCAAGAACTACTGAAAAATAGCCATTCAACAATGGAACTACTTCCAGTATAATTCAGAATGCAAAGGTTATGTATGACTGCAGAGACCCTAATGTTCTGGTATTCTGTTGCCTCAAACACAGCAAGAGACCAATTGATGGCAACATCGGAGCACCAAGGCAGAAACAGACATTGGACAGGAGCTGAAAAGGTGAAGCTTTTTACTCTGGTAAGAACATAAACGTAAACTCTGGTAAGAACATAAACGCTCTTTTGACCAGGCTATGATAACATGATGAGCTGGGAGAAATGTCTTGGTCAACAATCTGGTCTCATTGACAAATGTCAATTTGTAATTTATGATACTTGCATAGGGTGAATGAAGCATCAATATGGGGTCGTGTCACATTTCAGTATTAGATGTTGAAAAACACAGTTCAAATAAATAGGAGAAACTATTTGGGTCAGTATTTCCCTCGTCAAAGAAAATGCAGTGATATGAATATGATCAGGGAGACAGATCCATTGCTTCTATTTTTAATTTGGCATGAGCCGTCAAATCTGGCTGTGGCATGAGCCAACAGCTTCTTCAAAGAGACATCTATGCAGGATGCAACAGCATCTTCCCCATCAGGATGATATGTTCAGCCACCGCCTCTTGCTGCTGCCTCAGTTGACAGAATTGTCTCGGAATTTGGCCCAGAAATGAAATGCTCCGTCAGACCCAACAGGAAGGTTTGTGTCAATTCATTTTTCAAATCCTGGTGACTGTATCAGTTGGAGACATGCCTTAAGTGTCTAAATCTCTGTTCCTATGTTCCTGTGCTCCTATGTAATTCAATGTTTCTACCATGACAGAGAGCACCTTTTTGAGCATTTTAGATGCAGTCTGCTTTTTACATGTTTTCGTACCACAGAGAATTACAGAAATCAGGAGCCATATCCATTCGCTCTTATCACCGTTATGCATTTAGTGAGCCTGTTACCTAGTGATGGATTCCTACCAGGCAGTTGAACTTAAACCTCTGGGTTTTATTCAGCTTTGCTTGCTTTGATCAGTAACCTCTCTCTAGTTCCAAAATATGACTAAGTGCAGCGGCGTTAGATCACACAAAGAAGGCTCTCTCAGACTGCGAGAGCATTTGGTGTTTCGCCTGAATTTTTTCTAGAGGTCACACAGCCTCGTACACCACTCTTTCCACCACGCTGTTCTGATTGGCCATCCCTGCTCTGTAGTTTGATAAGAGATCAGACAGATGTCCTCGAGCATATTACACCCGTTGCACACTTAAAATATATGGGCCCTTTAGTGCACATTTTGAAAATCATGGCCCTTTTTTTGTATCACTTTCAATGTCTTTGCATGTGTGCAAAGCTATGGTGAAACCTGTTAAAAGAGACAGAAATGCAGGTGCTTGACTTTTTCAATAAGGAACTGGTAATGTGTTTTGTAATGCATTGGTTATACTTCACAGTAAAAGCCATTACGTTCCCCTGCACCCTGCACTCACGCTTCACTTAAATTGCCTTTTTTTTCCCCCCTCACTGCCATCCGTTCCGCTCTCCACTTCATTGCACCTTCATCATTTATTTTTTTTGAAGCAACAAGCATATAAAAACAAAATAACCAAAAAAAAAAAAATCACGGCAGCATCTCTCCCAGGTTTATTCAATAAAAGTCGAATGTGACGTTTCTGTGAAAGAAAGAAGAAAAAAAAAGGTGTGAAAGATATCTCTGTCCGTTGTGGAGTGAGTGATTCCATACCCCATTAATACCAAATCCCAATTTTCCATTCCTTTTATCCCACCCCATTACTGACACTCTGTTTGTTTCAAGGCAGGAAAATGGACAGCTTTGTTTAGACTATTGTCAGCCTTAATGAAAAAGTGTCACCTACACAGAGCAGAAGCTGACTGCACACTCACCAGATAATAACTATTGATTGCTCACAAGAGACAGAGAAGGGGTAGACAGCTCAACTTGTGTGTGTCTGTGTGTGTGTGTGTATATATATATATACATATATACACACATTCACTTTCAGTTACAAGTGTAACAAGACACTGAAGGCTGAGGGCAGGTTTGTTGCATTAAATTAACATTTTGTGTGATATGGTTTAATACATTCAGTTGAGTAAAAGGTTAACAGCATTTTAATTGTCCATTTTATTTAATTCCCAAATACCTGACAACAGGTTATGGAGCTGATCAAGGATAATGTAAGGATAACACATATTAAGGATGATTAAGGACTGTTTAATGGATGCATTCATCTGCAACAGGCTCTCTTTATACTAGAGTAATGTTTCTCACTATTAAAAAAAATAAAGTATTTAAAAAAAATACATTTGTCTGTGTGTGTGTGTGTGTGTGTCTGTTTGTGTTTGTTTATGTTTATGAAGAAGACTGACACCGAGTATGCGGTTACACATTGCGTTATGGCAATTGTTGAGCCTGTCCTACCATACTTTGTCATTCACCAAATAACACATATTCACATTAAAGCAAATTTAATAAAGGTTTTCTGGAAGATTTGTAGACTATCGTTCCATTACACGCTCGTGTAGCCACCTTGCACGGTGGGGCCAGGCATATTTTCATTTGTTTACCAGGACATTCCAATAAGTTCAGCTTCAAGGGTCTCAGGTGTTGAAAGACCAACCAATTAAAGGCCTGGTGTGTGAATGGCACCTCCCCCCAGGCTGGCTCTGCCTTAGAAACATCTACACAGCACAGCGAAGCGAGCCTTTGGCCAAGTTTGTGTCTCATCATGCTGTTTGAGCCACCCTGCGCCCAGATTTAGGGCTCAGAGGGTACCTGGTCCGGGAAGGACGACATCTCCACGGAACAGTGAGCAGGGGATGGTGGATGTGACCGCTGTCACGCATGGCCGAGCCGGAGCAGTGGGGGGGGGGGGGAGTGGTCGCACCTGGCCGTCCCATCACGATGTGACACACAAGCTGACACGGGCCCCGGGGACGAGAAACAGCTTTGTGAAAGGCAAGACAACGTGAAAAGAGAGAGGGAGAAAGAGACGGTAAAACTCTCTCTGACTTTTCGCCGAGTCTGTCAGGGCTGCCGACAGAAGGGTCCTAATGAGTGGTCACTCCCCTCTTGAACTTTCGCCGTGACACACAGTCGAAAAGCAGACGGGCTCTTCATAATTTGACATTGACAGAGTGCCAGCAAGCTGCGTGGACACTCTCAGCGGAGCACTGAGGGAATGAACTACTAAAGCAAGGGAGGTTGGTCTAGGACAACAGAATATCAGTAGAGCAGAGAGAGGCTGGCAAATATGTCTCCGCCAACAAACACAATGGTGCAGGCCGTGGCCCAGTTGAGTGTTGCTTCATTGTTGAGATAACATCGGCATAATGCAATGGTGTGTTACGTTGTCACTGTTGGATTAGTCAGCGTTAAAACCTCCTCAGGTCGTCATCATATCATTTAGCCTTGTTATTCTCCTTCAGGACTCCCAGACACAAGTGGGCCATCACCACTGTTTCCACTGCAGAGGGAATTGCTGTTCTCAAATTTAAACCGTGATGTAAGGTCACAAGAATCGAATATCCAGCTAAGCAAAGGTTAACGTAGTGCAGGTAGGGCAAGGTTAACGAGGCCTGGCTTTTTTTTTACAGTGTTGTTGCTGGCAGGCATCATTTTTTCATACATAAATGAACAGACATCCCCAATATAAAATTGCAAAACAAAGAGGGAAGATGCACAAAGTGACTTGGTTGAATATGTATGCCTTCTGAGAGGTCCATGAGATTTATCATGCAATAAAAGAGGCAAGTTGTACTTTTAAAGCAGCTTCTATGTTTAACTTTTAAACTTCTGTGCACACATGAAACATCTCTGAATATCCTTTAATGCCTATGAAGTAGAAAGAAGGCATCCCAGGTTTGAAACCCCAGGTTTTAAAATAATTACAGCAGGTGCAGCTCTCCAACATTTCCAACACCATCATTAACCACATAAACACAGGATTTATGAAATATCCAGCTTTGTCATACACATTTTGTTTTTAAAAAGTAACAATTCTGTTGTTTTACATTACATTGTTTGCATTTACTAGATGCTCTTATGCAAAGCAACTTACATAGGTTACAGTTTTTTACGTTACCCCTTTATACACCCGGATATTTACTGCGGCAATTCTGGGTTAGGTACCTTGCCCAAGGGTGAAATAGCAGTGCCCCAGGGGGAACTCAAACCGGCAACCTTTTGGTTACAAGTGATGTTCCTTACCACTATGCTACACTGCCACCCCACTTTTATACACTGCATACCCATACAGAACAGTATATAAAATATAAAATCATGTCAATGGAATCCACTGTCCTCTGTAGTTGGTCTTGATGATTTTCATTTTCAGACTATCACTTTCCTCATTAATACGCTAGGCTGTTGGCCATGATTGTTCTAGGAAAAAATCCAACTCTGATTTAAATGTAAGTCATTAAAGAGTGTTTTAGATAAGGATTTCCATAGCATTATAAATTAATGAAGACACAGAAATTCATTTATTGAGATGCTTAGCCAGAGGTGAAAATGTGAGGAATGGGCCTGGTTAGTGTCACCTTTGGCCTGGTGTCAGACCCGCCTCCAGCCAACTCCCTGTTCAGCCACGCCCACGCTCTGAGTCACCTGAGTATTAACCACACCTGCAGCATATTCACCTAATCACCACTGGGGGATTTAAGGACTGCAGTTCAGGCACCTTTTTGTGAGGTATTGGGTCTGCTCTACCCTGAGGTTTCTTTGTTCCTACTGGTTCCTCTGCTCCTGTATTTTTGACCTGTTTGCCTGTCTTTTTGACCTTGCCCTTTGTCTTGCGTTTTGGACTGTTTGCTCAGATACCTGTTTTGCTCTCCCTGGCTTGACCCTGGACCCTGACCTTCCCAAGGACACGGATGTGGATTTCTTAAAGTACCAGAGCTCTGCACTTGGGTCTTCTGTCTCTTTCATTACACCTGGATTCTTGGATTTGACGGGTTGGATGTAATGGGGTAGATTATTGCAGTATGCGGTGCTGATTGGGTGAAATGCTGGACACAGCATATGCAAAAGCTGGGATTCTGGGATTTTCATAAACGTTGCAGAAACCCTGTAGGCTAGGTGAGGTATTGTCTGAATGCTTCTCTCAAAAAAAAAATAAAATAAAATAAAATTTGCATAATTGTAAAAAGCAAACACTCTGAAATAGAGAGAAATGGGAGAGGGGACTTTTTTGTAGTGGTAATGCAACTGGTCAAGCAGAGCTAAAGCACAACAAAATGCCAGAGGGATTTTTTTAAAAAGCTCACATGAAATATTTAGTGCCTCCTCTGGGCAGCTGCCTCAGTCTCTGCAGGAGACCAAACTGAATAACTGCAGCACTGTAGAGAATCACCCATCTGATACTCAACCTTCTCAGTAACATTATAGCATTTGTAACACAACTCTCTGACTGAAGGGCTGGAAAGAACCACAGTGGACACCACTGATATTATGATCCTGCTCAGCTGCTACAGGTAAACCAAAAAATAAACCATGTTGATGCCAAAAAGCAGCCTTAATTAGATGTGTGGATGTAAAACTCCCAATGCAAAGGATCCTGTGGCAAATTTAAATTTATCTGACAAGAAAAGAAATCCCCTAAGCAGTAACAAAGCTGTAAGCAACTGAAATGTTCATTCTATGTTCTTTCCTATTTCATGTCTTAAATGATATTTAACAAAGACATTATTCCTCATTCAGACAAATTATGTGTCTTATCATTGTTCTTACTCGTTGATTAAAATAAATGAGGAGCAGTAAACCACTAATGGATGGTATTTGCAGGATCACCTTGTGCTTCAGCCAGGTTTTGTCTTTTCAACGCCCACAACCTCACTCTAATTGGGCAGAATCCATTTATGCTTTAAAAATCCTTAAAAATGGCACCTGATCCCACATTCAAGGCCTTTGTGGAAAAGGTTTTAAAAGGTTTGCATTCATAATGTGTCAGTGCAATATATAGCCATAGCCAAGAAGGATTAAAATGTATGTTTCTCTCTTGTATGTCATATGGAAAATTTTGAGAAAAGTGTTTTGCATTTGCATTTTTCTCTTCTTGGCTTCTTGGTTCTTGGCTTTGCAATCATCACCTCCACTCCCACCTGGCAGTCAGTAGCTAAATGAAGAAAAGCAGAAATTTGTATTAAGGCTATATGCAGCACAAGTGTAAATCCAGCTTCATTATTATAAACATACATTAGAGCATATGAAGAGAGAGGATTGTCAGTGTACCTGGGCTACAACCTGCCCCCTCGACCCCATTCCCTCCACCCTCCTCCAGTCTGTGTCCGGTGAGATCGCCCCGTATCTCTCCTCCATCATCAACACATCTCTGACTACTGGCCTTGTTCCCACTGATCTTAAAAATGCTATGGTTACCCCCCTGCTAAAAAACCCACCGCTGACCCATCTGACATGAACAATTACCGTCCAGTATCCCTCCTGCCATTTGTATCCAAATCCCTTGAACGTGCTGTACTTAACCAACTGTCTCCCTTTCTCCACAAGCACAACCTTCTGGATCCCCACCAGTCTGGGTTCAGACCCGGGCACTCAACCGAAACGGCACTCCTGGCAGTGACAGAGGCCCTCCACACAGCCAGAGCCTCTGACCTGTCTTCAGTCCTCATCCTCCTTGACCTCTCCGCTGCGTTTGACACCGTCAACCACCAGCTGCTCATCGCCAAGCTCTCGGAGCTTGGCATCTCTGGGACGGCCCTTTCTTGGTTCAGGTCCTACCTGACCAGTAGATCTTCCCAGGTCTATTGGAAAGGCTCCACCTCCACACCCACTCCCCTCACTACAGGTGTCCCCCAGGGCTCTGTATTGGGACCCCTCCTCTTCTCCATCTACACCAACTCTCTTGGTTCAGTCATTGACTCGCATGGTTTCTCCTACCACTGCTATGCTGATGACAATTAATTTTTTTCTTTTCCCCCCTCCACCCCCCAGGTCAACGAAAAGATCTCTGCATGCCTGGCCGACATCTCCAGATGGATGGCCTCCAACCACCTCAAGCTTAACCTGGACAAGACTGATCTGCTATTTATCCCGGCCAGGACCTCTCCTCTTCAAGAGTTCTCGATTACTGTTGACAGCACCACAGTAACTTCGTCCACTTCTGTGAGGAGCCTGGGTGTCACCCTCGACAACAGGCTGGACTTCACCGACTACATCTCCCAGACGGCACGCTCCTGTCGATTCCTCCTCTACAACATCAGGAGGATTCGCTCTTTTTTGACCACCTACTCCACCCAGCTGCTCGTCCAGGCCACCGTGCTCTCCCGCTTGGACTACTGCAACACCCTCCTTGCAGGCCTCCCAGCCTGCACCATTCAGCCGCTGCTGCTCATCCAAAACGCAGCTGCTAGGCTGATCTACAATCTCCCCAAGTTCTCCCGCGTCACCCCCTTACTGAGATCCCTCCACTGGCTCCCAGTCGCAGCCAGGATCCGCTTCAAGACCTTGACTCTCACCTTTTCTGCTGCAAGAAAGACTGCCCTGACCTACCTCCAGGACCTCATCCTACCCTACGCACCCGCTCGTCAACTTCGCTCTGCTACATCCGGACGCCTCGCTCCACCCACCAACAGAACGAAAGGCCCACGCTCCTCACAACGACGCTTCTCCATCATCGCCCCCCAGTGGTGGAATGAACTCCCCACCCCCTGAGAACAACTCCTTGTAACTTTGACGTTGTAAATCTGACTCCTGTCTTGTACTTGTTGCTCACTTACCTAGGTAGTATAGCGGTACTTTATTGTTCCTGTAATTGCATTTGATATGCAATCCTAGTTCAGATTAGTTGGCTCGCGACACTGACCTTGCGCTCAGCATCAGCACTATTTGCATTGTATGACCTGTATACATCTTGCTCTTGTGCCTGTTGTTTGCCCAGTATTTGCACTTTTGTACATCGCTTTGGATAAAAGCGTCTGCCAAATGAATAAATGTAAATGTTTACAAAGGTGATCATTTCTGCACTGGTCTGCTGGCTGACACACACCTATACACACAAACACACTTAGACAGAGGTGAATAAAAATGGCTATACAGAAATGGATGGCTGGCCTCCTCTTAGTCAAAGTCATGTTAAACCAGTTTTGAAATTAAAAAAAACAAATCTTGGCGTCATATGAAGTCTCCTACCTTGAAATGTCTATATATGTGTCTTACACACACACACAGCTATCTCACGCTCTTCATTGATTGATTGAAGTTTGTATGCAGCACACATAGACACAGCAATTGATTCATGTCTTTTAAATGTAATCAGAGCTATATGTTGTAGGTCATGGGATTGCATTAACACACATGTAATAGGGTAAAAAATGGTTTACCACAGCATTAACTGATTAATCAGTAGTGTGAGGTTACTACAGTGTCTCCTAGGGGCTGTGTTCTGCATGCCAAAAAAGTCAGTTTTTGAGTGGGAGAATGGCAAGTAAACAAGCAACAGTAGCAGCAGCAGAAACCAGCCCGACATTTTGTATATCCTACAATACACTATGTGACCTCAGCTTCATTCCTCAGAGAAGATGGGGAAAGCATGATGGAGAAACAGGTCAATTATGAAATGTTTCAATGGAAATACACTGGAGACCAGCAGCTTGTGCTGACAGAATACAGTTGTAGGAGAATAGAGAAGGAGGGAGGGAGAGGGATCCTTTGTTTTGAGGGCAAGAGACAGTTCAGACATAATATCTATCTAAGGTCCATTTTGACAAATTTGACAACAAATTGTTCATTGTTTTAGACTTGTATGCTCTTTATCATTTTGAAGATTACATGAAAGCACAATATCATGTGACAAAGAGCAACCATATTCAGTCACACACAACTGCCAACAGGTCCCTGAAATGTAACTGAATGAAACCGGATTTATATGCAATAACTAAAAAATACTTTAAGCTATTTCAGAAGGCTTTGTGAATTTTGATTCACTTATGGAAGTCATTTTGCTGAATGTAAAACTTATCTGTGAATAACTTTAAAGACGAGCATCAAAAGCAAACATATTTAGTCTCATGTTAAAATATCAAGCAGTGTAGGAGGATATGTTGTTTAAGTGCTAAACATTGATAGTAATCACCAAAATGAATAAAATTCAATGATGTGTGAAAGCAATGTTCCTTGAAAAATTTATTTGACTGACAGAAAAAAGAACAAAAACAAAGGGTTTAGCAAGTAACAGTTAATTAATTATTATAGTCTGTAACACATTCTAATATGAGAGCATAACGTTTAAAGTCATTAGTAGTCATGTATAATAACTCTACTGACAACATAGTCATATTATTCATAAACATGTAAGGAACGATGTTTTTAATCATAAAAGACAAAGAGTACTGGTTTCAGAAATGTCCACATAAGCCCTACCTGTTTTTTTTCATTATTATTGTGTATTCTAATTACTAAGAATGGTGAGTCCCCTAGAGCAGCTCTACATTCATACACATTGTGTTTATGAGACACGCATAAACTATTAATACTCAATTTATAAACAGTATTGCTCCTCTTTTTCCATCAGACTTTGATGTTAAGTGTTTCCCTTGTGTAATAACCTCAGCCAAAACTAACAAAAACCCCTCCGTGTTTGTAATCAGCTTGTTGTGTTGAATCCTCCTCCAGCTTTGCCTCAGCCAGGCTAAACCCTTGGATTACCCAAGCTGTGAAAACTCCACTCCATGACATTTGCTTTCACTTAGTTCAGAAATTGTAATACCTACTCCATCGCTGTTATATTTAGAAGTATGTTTACCTTAGAGTGAGTCTCCGCTTTGAGATACAGATGGTTGGCTCACTGGAATATCACCTGAATAAATGACCTTCTAATAGACAACATGATTACGATAATGCTGCAATGCTGCATTGGTGTGATAAGATAGCATTTTGTATGTATCACTCCAAGTCAAATGCTGGCTCTATGTGGTAGCTGGTTAGCATAAAATCTTGCGAGGCAGGCTCACCATGGTGTCTGCCACTGTTTCGTTTAAATAACCACAATCTTCAGTCCAATCAAAGACGCCAAGATCCTGTGGTGCAAAATGAGTTATGGCTCCAAATGAGAATGCAGCATGGTTAAAGCTGGAACCACGTACCAAGCAGAAAGAAGAAAGAAATGACTGCATTTGAGCACAATAATATAAACACACTATTCTGTCCAACCTTGGGCTGTCTCATGAGAATCTCTCTGAAAGGGGGAATGATCACAGTAATGGCCTATTTAAGCTGGCTTAGAAACAACCTTGAGCAGTGACTGCGGCCCCCATCCCTGGGGCCATAACAACGTGTGATGGGAGTGGGTGGCCCAGGGGGTGGGGGGGTGTTGTGTGCCTGATAGTGGACATGAATTTCAACATGAATAAACCACCCGTTTGCTGACTTTACCACCTTCCAGATGTATGCATGTGTGGAAATGTACATATCCATACCCATACATTTGTATACTGTATGAACATTTGTACTGTGTACACAGTGTGACGGGGGAAAAAATCTGCTCTCTATTGCAGCAAAATGCACAAAATTAATCTGTTTTGTTCAATAGCAGTTTTTTTAACATGTCATGAAAGTATGAGACTCAAAAAATGATAATGAGGTTCCTTTTTAGCATGGTATTCATTTTTAGGTGCCTTTTTTCTACAGAAAAGAATCCATCACATTTTCAAGGGTAATCTACTGGTAAAATAAATATGAAATCCTCATATGCTGGCAAAGGAAACATGACATCCTCATTTTTAGCATTTCTCACATAATGGCAATGTTCACAAATAGTTCCTGCTTCCTCATACATGCCAGTCCTTTCTATGTGCATGGTGAGTGATTCCATGTTACACATTATTGATTTCTGCAGCCTATGTGGATGTCCACTGGGTCTGATCTGAAATAAGCCATAGTAATGCCTGAATAATCAGAGACTCTTCTTTTAAATTATTTTTTTTTCTGTGCTTTTCCACCTTTATGTAACCCCCTATATTTTGGAAAAGCCGACTATGTTGTGACCTCATCTCACTGCAATAACAACTGTTCTCATTATTTTCTGGACGGCAAGCCACCTAGCGCACTACAGCAAAATGGGTGCTTATTGGAGGATAGGCAGTCCTCCTTTGACATTATTTGAGCAACTCACAGGCTGCTGGTGGGTCACTGGGTGTCTGAGAGCAGTGATACGAGGAAGCCCCGGCTGACCTACCCTCCCCTATCTCTGGTGGAATGAAGTCGATTTGTTCCGCTGCTGTGGGCTCCCGGTGAACATTGGCTGATGCCATAGCTGAGATCAAACCCAGGTCATAGAGCATCCACTGACATCATCAGAGTCATTCATACATGAGGGAATCTTGGCCTTGACTACAGACTCCCAGGCATTGCCAGCCAACAACACAGCCTACACTCGAGTTGGCAACATTTTTGCCTCAGCCTGCGCTCAAAAAGAGTGCCTTTAGCAGCTGAGCCGCTCAGGAGCCCCTCAATCTATGTATTCATACTTGTGTTAAGAGTTAGTGTAGCTCTGCTGTCTCTTTCTCTCTTCGTTTGTGCAACTAAGGCGAAATGTTTTTTGACAATTTACACTGATCTCATCATGGAGGCATAAACTACATTGATTACATTATGCAATATTTCCCAACTTTGATAAAACTAACTTAAGAACCAAGCCATCATTAAGGTCAAATGCGTCTGCTGTTTTGTGTATAATTGTAATTGGTGATTCCTTGAAAGTCACCTTACCTGGAAAGTTCTGCAGTCTGTAATAGCACTAACTAATATGTCTCCAATATCATAGGTCAAGGACATATTTGCAGCCTCCTGCGGGATTAGCTTCCATGCACATATGCACAAATGATACCAATGCTAACTATTGCTATGATGACCTTGCAAGTAATATGGCTCAAAAAATTACCAATAGTGAGGTAGCTTTTTAACTGTAGCATGTAAAACACAAAAAACAATTTGGAATGAAAACTACAAAGATTTATTGATGACATAATAGCAATGCTATTTATAGCACTGAATTCAGTTTGTCAATGTCATTGAAGTTAGATTAGAGTTTTAATTTTCTTCATAATTCTTCCTCCTATTTTTCCTTCATATATATATCTTTCCTAACACTGTTCATGACTTATGTGTTTGTGGTATTTTATACCTTTGCGGTCTTTTTGTCAAATGAAAATAAGGGAAAGATGATAAGGGTTAGCACAATTCATATTACACAGACATATTATGTGTTGTGAAAATTATAATCACACATATGTTCCCTCCATTCCAAAGGGTCAATTTGTTTATAATTATACAGTTGCCATGGCAACTGCTATGGCTGTCTGGATGCCAGTTTACAATACCAAGACCAAGAGGAATCAGACAATTTACAGCTAGAACTTTCAGGAAACTCACTGGCTAATGACAATGGTCCAACTCTCTCAGGTAGAACACTGGGTCTATTGAACTCTTGATGATTTTGTCATTTTGACTATGGCTTGAAATTTGAATCTTTCATCTACTTAGTATTTGATGGGGTGATAAATTATGCTTTATATTTTCATATGTTCATATTTTCATTTGTTTCCTTTGTAAACACCCCGTACAACATTGTCATCCCTTTGTCTGAATTTTCCCCATGTTCTGCTCACTGTTAACGTGTGTATTTATATCTGAATAGCTCCTCATGAGCACACCTCTCAGGACATCTGTTGCCACAGTATGAGATAATTATGTAACATTTAGGTGGAGTGGGAAGGCCAGAAGTCAAGGGTTATGGGGCAGGGGGGTAGGTTGCCAAGACAGATTGAATCTGCTCACCCATTACTATTTGTTTCATCCACCTGCTTATACTGTACAAGTGATTGATACTATCATTCCACGAGGATCGCTCAATTTTCACTTGATGATGGCATGCTTGGTGAGAAACCATTACTCTCTGTCTCTATTTCTCTCTCTCTCTCTCTCTGTCCTATTTCCGTAAGCGCTAAATGCCCCATTCACAGGCACTTATCATATTCAGGAGCTGCCGGCTATTGAAATGTAATGATCCTATTTGTTGCCAGGGGTCTGGTTCAGGCCTGAGCTACAGCTGAATCAGAACCAGAGGCAGTGGGAGCTCCCCTGTGTTCTGACTGCAGATGATTCCTCCCCCTTCCCCCCGACAGGCAATACAAACACAGGCCTGCAGTCTGCCATGATGTCCGTGGAGAGTAATGACTGGCCGTGTCGGATGGTGGTGCTTATGATCCCCGAGAGTCAAAGCGGTCCAGGGGCTTCTGATCAAATTGACAAAGGGTTGGGGAGATTTTCATGAGTGCCAACGTTTTCATCTACACTGCACTATTCCACTGCCCCCTTATACAGATAGAAGTACGGAATGCCTTTTTATCCAATGCTTCAGATTCAGAGAAAAACAACAGGAGCAATAGAAACTGGTGATTCCTTTTTTTTTTTTTTTTTTTTTTTTTTGCAAAGGCATCTTCCTTGGGTACTGCTATTCAACACATTGTACTTTACATTACGTTTATCCATTTGGCAGATGGTCTACTCCAGAATAACTTACAAACAAAGGTATATAAGTGCATATAGCATTGGCGCATGAGCAGGCCTGGCACTAGGGGGGTGCTTTGGCATGCATTGCACTCCCAGACGGACCTCAGTGTACCCCCAGATGTCTCCTTACATCCTGATGTCTACGTAGTATTTATGACCTTTTGTGCACCCCCGTGGATTGCAATGTTACCGGTCTGTGTTTTCTCCTGGCGCCGAGCCTGCACCTGAGCAACAGTACATACAGAAAACATCAGAATACATCTGAAACATAAGCAGTGACATAATAGTTAATGTCATACTTTTCACTATTTTTTGTTGAATCAGACACAATGATAAAAGTACTGCAAATGTTGGACCCCCTGCAATGAAGAGCCCATAAACACTTAACTCCCTGCAAAGGTAAGACATAATTAGCTTATTTTGTCTAGAATAGACTGAAGAGTTGCGCCTCTTCTCCAGAGAGCAAGATAACCACATGCCCATCAACTGCTTTTTTCAGTTCTCAATCACACAGATTATTTCGTAATCAAGGGGGAAATTAAACATTGAAGACTCTTCTCTTCCTTTTTTCCTGTTCCTTTTCTGGTGTGTGTGTGCGTGCGTGCGTGCGTGTGTGTATGCAGGTGCGCATGACCATACTCTTGTTCTCCAATGATTTAAACTATTTCTCCGATTCAAATCTCTTTCTTGAGTGAACGTGTTTGAGAAGCCATTTGGTCTGTAAAACCCAGTGTCAGTGTGATGACACTCATCAGGATTCAGGTTCAAAAGAAATGATGCATCAAATGCACACTACTCAGTCTGGGTATCAGATGCTTCAAAAACAACATCACAATATGTGACCGTCATATGTTGTCATGGAAACTGCTTAAAACTATTTTGTAGAAAAGCAATACATAGATTTTGAAAAAATGTATTTGAACAATAAAATGCATGAAGAAACAGCCACACAAACACACACACACACACACACACACACACACACACACAGTGATTCTGCATGCCCCTCTCTAATGAATACACGCTCACTTCCGGAATTTACCTCACAGAATCGTCCCCTGAGAAAACAGCCCCGTTAATCATTTGAAAGCTTTGCTGTCAATTTTTGACTGAAAGCTTAGTGCAGGTGACACAGCTCCAAATCGCTGCAAAATTAGTGGCGGGACTGAAAGCTTTTAAAGGTCTACTTAATCAACAGGAACACCTGCAACAGGCTCACTGAGGTGTTGGGAGGAGGGGGAAGTCTGACAGTTTCACAGAAAAACCGGGTTGACCATTCAATCTCTCAGTTTGAATGGCTTCATAATGCTTTCCACTCTACTTTAACTGATGTAAGACACCCTGGCACAGAACCACTGTGGCATGGCTACACCTTAGCTGTGGATAGTGAGTTACCCCCTCTGTGTGAACCACTTTTGAGATCTTTGGGTGAACAGAGCAATGCAACTCCTTTCATAATCTATGATGAGCAGTGTTAGACAATACTAAGAAAAACCTTTCCAGAAACGGAGCAGATAGTGGTGTTCTTGCATGGATTTTAGACATAAACCATGATGAAATGGCATAATTGAGGGAAAAAAGACGATTTAATTTTTACACATGTATAACAACAGGTAGATTTTGTTTTTGCATGAAGAAAGAAAGTGTTGACATAAGCAGACAGTCATTGAAGGTTTCCCAGATTCACGGTTTCACACCAAGGCCAGCTCTTGTTTGCTGCAGGTTGCAAGATTCGTTTAGCCACTGCGTTCTCCTCCGAGGCTATTGGCATGTCAGCACATCTCCGAGGATACAGATTCAATGCAAATGACTTCCACTTTCATATTCAGTTTGGCATCTAATTATACTAGTGGCACATAAGTCGCAGAAATGTTAATGTCGTGTGGGATTTGAGAAATGATATGGATACTTGAAAAAGGGGAAATGGGAAATGCATTAAGTATGAAGGAACTTTCTCTGGGTATAGCAGGTCTTCCATGTTTTTTAATGACATTTAGATCAGGTGTGCAACGGCTGTGTGTGTGTGTGTGTGTGTGTGTGTGTGTGTGTGTGTGTGTGTTTGTGTGTGAAATAGGAAGAGAGACAGAGTGTATATGTGTGTTTGTGTGTGTATGTTTGCATTGGGGCATCTGTAGTATAACTGTTTCATCATCTTGGGTGTGAATGGAGCTGATATTTTGAGGAAAAAGCAGAAGCAAGCAATGGGATTTTGCTTTACTTTGCAATCTCATTTCTCTTTGCATTAATAACTGTGATTCTCAAAGCATTTTTTGCAGCAGCTGCATACCATTTAAATGTATGGGATCTTGAAAGATGTATTGTATTGAGAGATGACTTTTTATATCAACGCCAAACAGATCTGACAGATGACCTTTGCCTTGGACATTACCTTTGGTTAAAGTGAAAAAGGTTGTATTTTTCAGCTGAATTAAGTAGTGTGTAAATCCATATAAAACGACAGGGGACAAGGATATTCAGTTACTTTTCTGTGAGGGGAAATGAGAGGTTTGCTACTAACAAGGTAAAAGATCCTTCCTGCATTTCAGACATCGACAAAGTCCAAAGTCTGTGGAATGATACAAATGAACATGTGTGGATCAAACATTCCAGCTCTGTTTAAGTAACCCTCTAGGTTCATTGAGCTGTTTAGAAGAAGTCAATGATCCTTTTATTCTTGCCCTGTTGTACTTCGTATTACTTCAAGCAAACTTGTATCATGAAGTGCACTTTTAAGTACCACCCTATATTTAGGTAAGCCAAATCTGAATTGTTCGTACTGTAGACCAGTTGCTGTGGTTGATTGTTTGAAAAAAAAGAAGTAAATGTTGGGACAAAAAATAGTACACCCTGATGCAATGAATGGCAGTTGACTGTAATGTTTCCTCACTGAAGCAAATTAAATGTTTGCTTCATTTACAAAGGAAACCAGTACCATTTATGCTGAATTCCTGATTTATGCTGTCATTGTCAGGGTGTAATTGCACTGTTCTTGTCATTGTACTTGTCCTGATTATTTACAGTAAAATAGATTTGTTTATTCTTATAGGGGGTGGACATCTTCATGTAGTGTCAATTGTCAGCTGAGGAGAACTGTCAAAATATTGATCTTGAGCGCAGTCATTCAGTAAGTCCCTGGCAAGCTGGCCCTCTCCCAAGAGTATGCCCAGGGGTCTCATTTATATAACGTTCTTACGCACAGATTTGATCTTCGAATGTGCGTAAGCTCAAATCCACGTCAAAGTTCAGATTTATAAAAACGGCCTTTGAAGAGTATTTAGCTCCACGTCAGGTTCCAACCTGGCGTATGCACGTTTCCATGTGGCAATGTTGGAGTACTGCAGGTATTCGGAAATCGGCGAGCGCCAACCATGGTTTCCGCTAGGATTTTTTCTTGCCAGTCCGGTGTCCGGAAAGAATTTATTTTACGGGACAAATTTGAAACTTATCGGTCACGTTTCAATAACAGTCTATGTTACAAACGCAAATATAATGTACACGTAGGTTGACGAAAGAATGACAACGACCTCAAATCAGTTTGACTATTTAATGAACAGCAACGATTAAGCAAAACGAACAGTAACGATTGAGCAAAACCTCAACATTAGCTGCTAAAATGTAGGCTATGTTTTGTATGAGTATTATTACCGGACATTTTGACCGGCAAGTTTTTAATTTATCAGTTTTTTAATACATTTTACCAGGCAAAAACCGGCTAACGGAAACCCTGGCGCCAACATGTCGTCTGCTGCCTAATTGTTTCCTCATCATCATCAGGCCTATTATTATTATTATTAGTAGTAGTAGTAGTAGTAGATGCTGTTGTAGTTGTATTTCCAGACTGAACACATTGCTTAGGCTATACGTAATTGTTTGCACAATGAAGTTATCAATAAATTAAAACAACATAAGCTAGGCTACTTGTGGAAAACAAAACAAAAACACACATTGGTTTTCCAAAACTACCCCTATTAGCATAATTGACACATCCTTGAAGGAAATTAATTTAATATGCATATTATGGTTCCACACGTGTAAAACATTTCAGTGAATCTATATGCTATAAAATGTCCAATAATGCAGTGGTTTGCAAGAGGAAGAATGGCAGCATTGGCACTTCTCGAAGATATCGCCAACCGCGCAATAAGAAGGGAACGAGTTTTTACAGATCGGGCAGACGTCTTTGCGCATGATGACGAGTGGCTGATAAGCAGGTACCGTTTGCCGAGAGCTACGCTATTAGAGCTTTGTGCCCAGATGGCACGTACTTGGTTTTAGTGGTAACGCCACTGGAAAGGCTCCCAAATAGCGTCCCTGTACGCATCTGCACCTCCACCAACAGGACCTCGATTTCGATTTGGGTTTTGATTCGAGCTCCTTTATATGCTAATGAAATTCATTAGGAGCGTTTACAAGGCGGAGATCTAAAACCATTCCGCTGCGCACTCAAGATCACATCTGGGAGAGTGGCGTACGCACGTTTTTTTGTGCGTATGTTCATTTTCTCTGAATCACACGTACGCACATTTCAGAAATGATCTTAGATCAAACATGGGATGATTTCTATGCAACTTTTTTTATAAACGAGGCCCCAGGAGTACAAATGAAGGTGCCCAAAAGAACCCTTTATTTTTGGCCCTTTGATGCCATTTCACACCCGAGTTGTGACAACATTGCACTTAGTGCTGATTAGAGCTCACTGACCTTCCTGCCCACAAAGAAGGTCACACAGTACTACCAGCTCAAATTCAATTATTTGGTGAAATTAATCCACAATGTATAATTATAATTTCACATCCGTCGCTCTGTGAGCAGCACCCAACCCCCATTAAAAAAAAAATAATAATAATAACATTAATTTTCTTATCACACAGCAACTCACAATTTTGTTTTACTCAGTCCCTAAGCTGTTTTTATGGATGGATTTCCACTGAAGCAATTGTGGTAAAAATGCTTTGCTCAAGGGTATAACAGCAATGCTTCACTTGAGATTTAAACCTGTGGCCCTTGTGGGAAAGAGTCCTACTTTCTTACTAAAATGGCACATTTTACCATCATTTTCAGTATCTGGTCAGGAAGTGAATAAAATGTATTAACATGGGTTTGTTTTTAAACCACCTCCTAATGTGCCGCATAGGCAAGGTTAAATTCAAAACTTAAATCATTTGGGCTTTTATAAGCATTTCAATTTCACACTGACTTTTTTGTTGTTTGTGTCATCTGGCTCTGTGTTCACAGAGTGTTTCTTAAGAAAAGTGCTTCATGTGATGACCTCTGTGGCATTATCTCTTTAATGCTTTCCAGCTGATTAATCTTCCCTGTTTTTTCAACTCAGTCTCAGAAAATGAGTCAATTTCACAAACCGCTGTTGTTCTGAAATACATAATGCCAAAGAAATTCCACAGCTGCATTTAAGTCCCCCCACATCTTCACAGCAGTGCCATATAGTCAGCCTTAGCCCTTGACAACAAATTGAAACCCAAGTAAAATTACAGTGTAAATCCAGCTGGTTATGTGGCTAAAAGATATCACTGGGACTCTAGATCATGCTGTGTAAGTGGGTCTGCTTAAACACTGGATTGTAATGTAATGTATCAGCTACTGCACACCATGGATACTAAGCTGAACTCCTGCCTC
Organism: Megalops atlanticus; assembly: GCA_019176425.1. Classification (NCBI taxonomy): domain Eukaryota; kingdom Metazoa; phylum Chordata; class Actinopteri; order Elopiformes; family Megalopidae; genus Megalops; species Megalops atlanticus. Next base: position 50,612,393 of record CM032876.1, read on the forward strand.
AAAACTGCAGCAGTGGTTTCCATACATGCAGATGGGTGGTGAAAGAGGTGAGTCTGATCAGCTGTGTGCATGCGACACATTGCAGCATGTGCACACTCAGAAGTAGCGTGTGCAGGTTGGTGACTGGTATGCCCCAAACATTTCTATCCAAAAACAAACGGCATTGAATTCCATGGCATTGTGTTCTTGCTATCTGGAGATAAGGGTAGAAGAAGTGCTCATTAATTATTATGTGCGGTGGTAATACCTGTAGTGTGGTGTGCAACCTGTATGACTCCCATCCCTTGTTCCCCATGGCCCCACTCTAAAGACACACACACACACACATACATTCCCACAATGTGGGTCCCCGTTACGGAAGGAGCAGTCCCCCAGAGTGCATGATGATGCATGGGATGGAAGAATATCTATTACATTATTAACACAGCGGCCCTCTGCAGCCTGATGAATGGACCCTGGGACCCACTCTGTAAATGATTACAACAACAGGCCATTATATTCCAGCCCCTGTGAATTGAACTGTGAAAACCCAGGATGCTCTCCCAGGTCCAGGCACAGAGGGTATAGCCCAGATCTTCCCAGCGCTGTCTGACGGGTTGCACTGTTGTTCGCCCCTTTTCAACAGAGTAGTCCACTCAGCAGATAAGGGTGTCCACCCTCACAGCAAGTTGCTAGTTCAACCCCCGTCAGATAGATATCAGATGTTTTTTTGGTTGTTGTTGTTTTTTTGTGCTTGGCATTACAGAGATGGATCAGGGTGTTTGTACTGAGATGATCTTATGTTCCATCTGGAGAGGACTGTTATATACATATTTGTCAAACTCTTCAAAGGGCAGAAATCGAAGTCTGCTCAGGCCCTGTGAGCTGCTGAAGTTTGGACAATTTTATATTGTTTTCTCATGTGTGGTCAGAGACTTTGAAGTCACTGCAGCACACTTGATTTTCTCTGAAAATCATGAATTGTGAATGTTTTATTTGACTCCTTTTTTTTCTTAACTTATTGAAGTGACTCCATCATGCAGAAAAATAGATTTGCTTCAAAACAATGTCTTAAACTTAATTTGACATTGAAAATACCCCTTTTAAACCAAAATTTAAAGTGCTGTTTTACCCACACTGTAGCCCTCTATCTGCAAGATGCAGCAGTCTACTTCAAAAAGGGCTTTGAAAGACAGAATTCAGTTTCTGAGCTTGTTCGTCCTCCTGTTATTTGATTCATACTCATTGCAAGTGGAGAACAGAGAGACCATGTTATTTTTAATCTGCCTTTGAACCATCTCAATGAAGGGCTTTTGCGTTTCAGAACAGCTACATACAGCAAAAGGGGAACTGAGCAGCGTCTGGCAGACGCCAACAGAAAGCATTCAGAAAATGAGCTTTCATGAAAATGCTGGGATTCTGAGACCACACTTCAAAATGAAAAAAGAGAAAAACTAAAAGAGATAAAAAATGAAATTAAAAACGTCTCTCAAAAGTTGCGTATGAAATTCAAATGGAAAAAAAGAAAATTTAATTTGAACCGCTTCGTTTCTTTCCTCCTCCCTGCTATAAGTTTAAGGACTGACGAAGTACAGTGGAGTTAACAGCCGAAGGGCTTCATTCAGTCATTCAACAAAAACTTTTTTTACCTGAGGAAAAAGGTTTTTTTTAATTCAGGTCCAGGAATAGGACCTCCATAATCCCGTCTCTTGTCAGTTAATACATCGGCAGTCCCATGAACCTTCCACCGCACAGTTTAGACGGCCCGATGAAAATTGCGCCTAAATCCGCCCCGGGGAATGCTCTACATCAACATTTTTACTGTTCCAATAAAAAAATCAATTTGCAGGAATGAGGGGAAAAACGCTTAGTTTGGGTTGCGGTGGGGGGGTGGCAGTGCTCGGCTGCATTATGTAGGGCCTGTATTTCAGAATGAGTCCGTGCAACAAAACAGTTGAAATACATGATCCCTGCATCATTGGAGTGAGCAGCTCTGCTGACTTCCCCCACATCCCATCCCCCTGCCTCCCCTCCTTTCTCCTCGCCTCACCTCCTTTATATGTTAGGCTGAGTGGCCAGCAGGAAGATTGAATTTAAGAAAAAAAAAGTTTTTTTCCTCTCTTTGTGTGTGTGTGGGTGTGTGTGTGTGTGTGTGTGTGTGTGTGTGTGTGTCTGAGATAGAGAGGGAGATCTTTTTGTTGTTGTAATCGAATATGCTGTTAAGGCAATAAAGCCATGGCTTCCCTGACCTTTTAAGCGGTGCATTGAGCCAGGCTATTCTACACAAGCCGAAAGACGGGTGCTAATTTTAGGGGAATTGTCAGTGAGGCTTAGATTCCCTCCACGGAGGGGTTGACTTGGGTGGGAGGACTCGCCAAGCCATTTTCAGGAAGCGGGACAGGCTCGCTACAGCCAGCTTCTTCCCCCATTAGTTCTGCGTGGCAAAACACATGTCTATTCCAGCAATCACGTCTGTCAGGTGGGTTGGTGAAGGTCACCCAGTGTCTATTTCTTTATTGTGACAGTGACCCTCTTTCTCCACAGGGTGATGAATGGAGAGCCGAGACACGCACTGTAGATGATCCTAACAGCAGGCCATTATCTTCCAGCCCCGTGTGCTGTTTCTTGAACTGTAGAGAAGCTGTATTCATGGAACAGCACACAAGATACACCTCGTGACAGTTCTAATGAATATATTTATGATGCTCGTAAGCACATTTGTAAGTTCAATTCTTCTCATCTTCCAGTGAGCATCTTCCATATTTCTCTTAAGAATGACATCAGCTTCTTATTGCAAAAGAATGAAATTGCCGCCAGTGGTCTCACTGTAGTGCTTCCAGAATGAAGAAAAGCAGCCCTATTTAGCAACAAGCAAATCCTTTGCTATATTAATAATTAGGTTAGGCTGCTAGCGCACTGCATTAATTCATTTGTGGGGATGAGGTGAACTTGAGTTACATTTTTGTTCGGAATATATCTGATGATTGCTAATAGCAGCTAAGTGAGCTACTAGGTTCTATAGGTACAGAACACATTTAGAGTTTAGGAAAATCCTTTTTGTTAGTAAAATATTATTTGTTTTATAAGAACTTTCAGAGAATCCAGCCCTACAGTGCCCTCTTCAGTCAAGGACCATGTAGTACACCAAAAACTCCCAAAGCAGTCTGAGGAGCTGAAGTATTCATCCTGTTCAGTATACAGTGCCTCCACCCGTATATGGGTTTTGATTCAACCAATCAGAAATGTACCAAAGATTTGAAAGCATATCATTCCAAGAGGGAAGAGGAGGAAGGGCAGTGTGAAGCAGTGGGTAGGGAATTTACAGTGCCTTGCAACCATAAGATTGCAGGTTCAAATCCCTGATGGGATACTGCCGTTATACCCTCAAGCAAGGCACTTAACCTGAATTTGGTTCAGTGAATTTCCAGCAGTAGAAATGGACTATAAGTAAAAAATGTAAGCTATGTAAGCCTCCCTGGGTGAGGGCAGATAAATAATAGATATTGCCTCTGTCCCTATTCTGCAGCACAACATGGTGTAATGGGCCTGCAATGGTCTGGAGTTCTCTCTGGAAAGTGCACTTTTCCAATGAAAAAGCTGAAAGCATGTGTCACCACAGGAAACAGGAGAGGATCCCATGAGCTGTGAGTTAAAAGAAAAGAATATATACATATACATACATACATACATATATATATGTGTGTGTGTGTGTGTGTGTGTGTGTGTGTGTGTGTATATACACACACACACGGGTGACAAATTGACAAATTAAAGGAAAAACCAACATAAAGTGTCTTAGCAAGGTGTTGGGCCACCACAAGCCACCAGTACAGCTTCAAAGCACCTTGGCATAGATTCTACAAGTCTCTGGAACTCTACTGGAGGGATGGAACACCATTCTTCCAAAAGATATTCCCTCATTTGGTGTTTTGGTGGTGGAGAGCGCTGTCTAACACATCGGTCCAAAATCTCCCATAGGTGTTCAATTGGGTTGAGATCTGGTGATCTCATACTCATCAAACCATTCAGTGACCCCTTGTGCCCTATGGATGGGGGCATTGTCATCCTTGAAGAGACCACTCCCATCAGGATAGAAATGTTTCATCATAGGATAAAGGTGATCACTCAGAACAACTTTGTATTGATTTGCAGTGACCCTTCCCTCTAAGGGGACAAGTGGACCCAAATCATGCCAGCAAAATGCCCCCCACAGCATAACAGAGCCACCGGACACCCTCACTGTTGGGGTCAAGCATTCAGGTCTGTACTGTTCTCTTGGTGTACCCTACACATGCACTCGCCCACTTGTCGAGAATATGGTGAAGGATGACTCATCTGACCATATCACTTTTTTCCACATCTCTGTAGACCAGTGCCTATGGTTTTTGCATCACTGAACTCTCAAATGTGCATTCATATTTGTAATGAGGGGTTTATGCACTGCAACCCTACTATAATATCCCTCTCTATGTAATTGTCGACAGACTGTTCTTGCTGACACAGTCTGATCATGTCCTGCATTGACATGGCATGAGGAAGAGTTGCTCTTCTGTTTTTCCTTACATATTGCACTAATGCACGAGCATCACGGTCATTGAATGTACGCTGTTGACCACAATTTCCAACCCTATTTACTGATGTCTTTCCCATAGATCTAAATGCAGATGTCAGTTTAGTCACTGTTCCTATTGAAACACTAGCCAATTGAGCAGTCTTTGTGACTGAAGCTCCTGCCATCTGTGCCCCACAATGAACCCTCTTTCAAAGTCACTTAGATCTTTTCCTCTTGCCATCTTGATCCAAAATCGAGATCAACTGGGCCTGCTCAGCATTTTTTTACATGCCACAGAGCATGATTGGATGTTAATTGCTTAATTGTACCATGCAGTACAGCTGTGTGGAAGCATCTGCATTCGTTATGTTTCTCCACTCATTTTTTCAGGGTTTTCCTTTAATTCGTCACCCGTCTGTATATATATGTACTGTCTCTTGTCGACAGGTTCCAATGAACTCCAAAGAAAAGTTGTTACTTTGTTTTGCCTTCTTAACACTGCAGTGCCATAGTTTTGGACTTGAAACCCTTTATTTAAATAACTTTAATTAAGACATGTTTTTTTTCTATTAAAAAAAGACAAGAGACAAGAATGCGATGAGGAGACAAAATCAATGACAGCCTTAAAAGAGCATCAAACAACACTCTTCAAAAGGACAGAAATTTTTTGTCCTAGAACTGAAAAAGGGCTGCTTTTAAAGACTTTCTTGTCCCCAGACAACATTATTTCACAAATAAATTAACATATGCCACTACACTCCCTTTGAATATATTCTGCATCCAAATTCTTAGAGAAGTAATCAGTGCAGTGCTTCAAGACAGTGACGGTGCTTTCTAATGGCAATTCAGCTGTTTATTTTGAAATTCAGTGGTTTAATTACTTTAAGCAGAAAGGCAAGGCTGTTATCTTACATTTCTGGATAATCACTGAGGGGAATATAGAGGGGAATATAGACCATTTTAAAACAGTTTGGTATGACTTGGCAGAAATTGCACCAGAAAAGCTGAAACAATAGAGACTCCTTAAAACAAAAAGTCTGTGAACGGATGATTCTGATCAAAATGAGTGACTGCTTTGGTAGCACTTGCGTGCTCTGCATTAGTTATGAAGAGGCTCAACCTACCCATGGTCACACATAAGGATGATTTTGATCATTGTTGTTGCTGACAAATTATAAATTCACCGTATACATTGTAGTACGTGCAAAAATAGCTTTGAACATGCCTTATCTCCTGGAATAATTGACGCAGTACAAAAAAAGCTTTGGACTGTCACTCATGCCTTGTGATGTCATCACTCATTTAACTGATAAAACCAATGGTCATTTATGGTCATGTTCTTACAGCTAAATCCACGTTGTGCTTTCTAATACAAACACACAGAACTAGTTTCATACAAGCAACAATATTGCATAGCATTTAAGCCATTGAATTTCACAATGAGGCAATATTCTCATGTGTGTTAATATCATGCTTTATCCTCCTTTGCACCATGTTAAAATAAAAGCCTAAGCAAAAACCCCAACTCTTGAATGATTGAATATGCAGCTTTAAAAAGATGTTCACAAAAGAACACATTTCAAAGCCATGCAGAACTTTGAGCTACTTAATCGAAAATGCTACATATCATTGATGTGGTAAAATATTCCATCCTTCTTAATGTGCACTTAAAATTCTTTAGTCAGTTATGCAGGCTGTTGCTTTAAGAGGTTTGAGTGCTGTAGTTCTAGATTTAATGATTGTCATTTCAACAATGGACATTTTACTGTACTGTACATGTAGGAAAGAATTTGGACAGCTTTTTTTTTTCATAAAGACCTGAAGGTAACTGAGAAATGATACTGAACCTTCTTTGTAATTAAATGAGGTTACATTAGCACAGCAAATGGGTTTGTGAGGCATACAGATCTGATTAAAGACTGCAGCATCAATGGTTTTCACAAAAAAGCCCAGTTTGCTTTCCTGAATCTTGAATTTAAGTTTTTTTTTTTCCAACATCAGTTCTGATATCAAACAAAATAACTCATTGTTCAATGACATTTTCCACCTTGACAGTCAATGTACCAGATAATGGTCATTAAATAATTAAGCAAAAATGGTTCCTTTATTTTTGAGCATTCTCTCAGAATGATAAGGATTTGAGTCTATGATGGACTGTCATCATGTCAAATAGGGTTTCAGTCGTAAGCTGCAGTACACAGAATATGTGTCAGGGCTCAAGCAAGGACTCAAGCGCGGACACCAGGGCTTCAGGTTCCAAAAAGCTTTAAGACGTCAGGCGAAGTAGCAAAACCAGAACAGGCAGTGGCGGTAACAGGCAGGCAGTCCGTGGGCAAACCAGGGTCGAAAACAGGAACAGGCAGGGTCGGTAACCAGGCATGCTAATAATCAGACAAACAGAGCAAGACAGTGAGCAGAATCAAGGTCGAGGTACAGGCAGGGACAACAGCGGCAAGACTTACAGGCAAAAAGCACGGCGGGAACGAAACAGGAGAAATACTACAACGATCTGGCAAACAGGACAGAGACAAGCAGGGTAGATATAGGGTAGGGCTGATGAGGTGATGGGAAGCAGGTGTGCAGGCAGGCAGGTGGAGATGATCAGGTGGGTGGAGACAGGGCGGAGAGCGGGGCAGGGCTGGAACACAAGGAAAAACAAAAGCACATGGACACAATGACAGAAGGGTAGAACATAAACACAACAGCTAGGGGGCCAGAGTACTGACAATATGAGCAATGAAGCCCTCATAAAATATGTAAATCTAGTCATAAAGGCTACCCATCAGGAGCTATGTAGAGCATTCATAAGATGAAAACCTGTTGTAAAAACAAATTCTAAGTCTTCACTGTAGTGGCCATAATGCAGGGGCAAACCAAAGTGTTGCATTGGTCAGCCTCGAAATTCTAGTTATACGAAATGGTTGCATCTGCAGAACAAGCAGGACGCCTCTCAGTTTGTACAGGTAACTATGCAAAAGCAGAAATACAGAAATCACCCAACTCTTTTTCATACAAATCTTTAGAAACAGCAGTCACACGCTTTGACCAGACAGCCCCCCTTTGGCTCACTGCCACAGAACCTGTCCCAGACTCATAAACTGTTGCAGTGGGGTATTAAACTACTCAGAATGGCCTCAGCTTTGCAGCCAGTGCATTCGATCAGTGGGATCAAATGGATGTGCTCACCTCTTGACCACTCACAGTGGCATCAACATCACTGAGTACATGCTGATGAAGAAACTTCGTATAAAAATATATATATATATATATATATATGTAGTAAAAAAACGCGATGTAATCACTGTAACCTTGAAGCGTTTGGCTGCTCTTGGCATAATTCATATTTATGTGAGCCCGAATCCCAGTTTTGCGATAACTCGAAAAGTCATCTTATCGCAAGTGACATCACCGAAAACTCATTATACCTTTATAGATTTTCATCAGAAATGGTAATAAAAATGAGTCCCCCTGGCTCACGAGATGTTCAGATATATCGGTGCAAATCTGTATTCCATTAGCAATTATATGAGATTCCATTACAAGCCGACTACAGGAACAATGACAGAAATTACACATGGCTGGTGGTGTAGAGATCAGATATTATCATCCTAAACACTGAGGCTCACACAACCCAAAATGCTATGGAGAAGTTAAACTTTTTAAATTTCATCTATAAAATGTTTTCCAATTGTATTACTTTAAAGCTGTCAGTTCTCCAGTGACACTATTTTCACCTATTATGCACCAGAGTTGAAATTAACAAAGAGCTGCACTGTGTGGAGAAATCACTGAGGCATTTTCATGAAGGAAAAAAAATCACAATGTGGTAGAAGACAGGCTTTGAAAAGATTAATGTTGAAAAGAAACCTTTTTTAATTATGTCTGAAAAATGTGCTGATAGCATTCTTAAAGTACACTGTAAGTTTTCCAGTCAAACAATGTAGAGCTGCCTACTGGTATTTTCAAACAAATGTGCCGAGACCAAGCCACAGTGTTTGAACCTAACAAAAAAAAGGTATAGAAAGATCGAAATAACAACGCTAATGGAGAACCTCAAAATTTGACTTTGAAATTGTAATAGGATTAGCTGTTTTGCCTTCGTTCCTAATAGAACAAAGTGGAAGGTCATTTTTTTATACAAGGAGGCGACATTGAAATGAGGTATCGAAGACATAATGGAATTTGCTCAAGATTTCTGTCATGCTACTGCATTCAGCGCATTCCATGCTGCATCATTAAAGCAAATATAAGCATCTTCGTGAATGTGGAGACAAAGCAAAAATATAAAAAAGAAAAAAGAAAGGTGCAAAGGAAAACTGTGAAAAATGTGAAATGTGAAATAAGAAGACGAAACGCGCATTGGGGCTGGGAGGGGAAAGTCACAAAGCGGTAAAGAAGTGTGACTTAACGGCGGAGCGTTCTTTCTCCTCCCACTATAATTACCTCCGCTGCCCTGAACCATGGCTCCCCCAAGCTTCATTTCTGAGCTCGGGAGCTGACTCTCTGTTAATTGCTGTGAAGCCAAGAACTCACTCATTTACACACAATTTCATGGCTGGCGCTTCGTCCATGTTTTATTCATCAGCCACAATGCTTGTTTTACACAGCACGTAGCAGCCATTGCACAGCTCTTTGCTCGGCTGCCGAGCTCGCCTGTAATCGGCTTATATTTATTACACAGACTTGCTCTCCTTGGCAATTACAGCACAGCTCCTCGCAGCCGCATAGCATGACCCTATTGTGCAAGTCGATGTGCAATAAGACTTGGCCTACTTTCGGTCTTTGCTATGGCGCGGGATTTTCACATAAGTGCGTGTGGGGGAAAAAAGATTTTGAATTTCTGCTGTTTCTCAGTTCAGCTGCTGAATTTTTGTCATTTACATGGCTTATCAAGTAAAGCACTTCAACTGCTCTTCCTGTGACAGTCTGCAGTCTCTTCTTTCAGAGGGTACAGTGCCATTAAGCAAACCCAGGGGCAACTAGGTCAGAACAAAAAACTCTTTCTCAGACTTCATACACAGTGTTAGATATTACTTAACTAGAGTTTTACCTTGGTGTGAGCGCTGAAATGACCTTCTTTCCTGGTGGAGTTGGACTTAACCTCAAGCACCATCTGTTTGGGGTGTCATTTATGCATGCACAGGCATAAAAGAGCACTTCATACACATCCAATCACTAACTGAATAACAAAGTGCTTCTGGAAATGACATCCAAGAAGAAAAAAAGTCCAAAATGTGTCCTGCATTCTATATGGTGAACCTTTTAATGAGCCTAAACGTACATCACCCACATTACAATAGAGCGACAAAAGCCTTATGAGCTCTGATACATGAGCGGCAGGTATTTCAGGTGTAAAAAGAATGACGGTGGAGTGCAACCGACCAATACTTGGCGGTGCTGACACCTTGTCTCCCTCTAGGTGCTGACTTGAAGCTGGCAACCGCCACATGCACAGCTGTGCACTTGATGAATTCTGACGCACGTCACATACACACTCCATCTCCATCCATCCCTCCTCCGCTTCCGAGCCAGCGGGCCTTTGCCGTGGAAGTTTGGCCTGTGATTATCTGTGACGCACAGCACATCACAGGTCTCCTCTTAGGAACACGTAGGAGCGCATTCCCCCTGGGAGCAGTGTGTCATCGGTGGCTTTACCACCAGGCCATTTTTTTAAACTACAGTGCCAGTCAAAAGTTTGGACACGCTTTTATTTCTTTATTTTTACTATTTTCCACATTTTAGAATAATAATAAAGACATCAAAACTATGAAATAACACAAACAGAATCATGCAGTGACCAAAAAAGTGCTATAAACAAGCCAAAACTATCTTATAGTTTAGATTCTTCGGAATAGCCAAAAAATTGCTTAAGAAATACATTTCAAACATTTAAGCATAAGTCTTTGAATTTAGCATAATTCAAAATGTTTTTGAATGCATGCTTCCCATGATCTTAACCAGGTGTGTTCAAACTTTTGACTGGTACTGTATTTTACTCATATGCCATCATACCACCACCTCAAAAGCAGCTGAATTGTTTGATTATTATTATTTTTTTTTACCATCATCCTAGTAATGCATGCACCTTTTCCGCAGTGTGTCCAAAATAGGCTATGCAGGCACACCGAGAGCGTTAGGCCCACGCTGAAGAGACTGACATTAAATTAGGTCCCTAGAGCCACCCTGTATGATCACTTAACATCCCATTACACTAGCTACAAAGGCGAGCTGGCACTGTCTGCAGCTCAGCAAGGCGATCCAGCCCGCCGAAAAGCGCAACAGAGAGAGGAAATTTGGGTGACGGACTGCCTCTCCCCACAAGTCGAGTGCAAATGAGAGAAATCTGTTGGACCCGATGGCGCCCAATGCTCTCTGGCTTATTGCCCCATCATTTACACAGACAAATTGGAAGGGGAGTTGCTTGCATTATACATAAGTCACAACGGGGGGGGACAATGGCTGCGCCACTCATTTTACTGCACAGATTCTTTTTTTTTTTTAATCGAGCGTCATACACTTTGAGCACTGTCCCACGATGGATGGTGTTGTGTTGGCTCATTAAGCCGTGTTTGTGGTTGGGTGTGTTGTTTGCGTGCGCGCGTGAGTAGACACTGAGGCATGCATGCTTAATGCATCCTATCAATCCTTTGTGCTTTGTTAGGGGGTAGGTGAGCCATTCCTCACCAATGAACCAACACAGTGTCTTAGTCACTCAGTCATTCTCTTCTGTTTGTCCACTAGGTATGTGGAAGAGCCTGCATTTTTCAGTTTTTTCTCCATGGCCATGTTGTCATCAGATGTTGAAGCCACCCTGATGCTTCACCACCCCAGATGCCTCAGGCGTGTCAAGATGGAGGATATGTCTGATTTCCCATTTGACAAAGAAACAATCTTTCTAAAACAAAGCTCTCACCAATACTCAGGCACTGGCTGTCAGTGTAATCACTATTCAGAGCACTTCTTGTCGCTACAAAGCGATTAAATGGCATATCAGAATTAAAGATGCAGAGAAAAGAATGCCAAAACGTGTCAGACTGCTTATTTCGATCAAATTTACATTTAAAGGTGTGCTTTTGAGACTGTGCGCGTGACTGACGCTCTCCTCGCATTTCAGGCCGAGCGGCATCAAACACAGCATCCTGGGAAGAGCGGAGATGTGTTGCCAGGGAGCACTCACACGCTGAGACTGTGGAGAAAACAAAAACAGCAGAGCCCAGGATGCCATTCTGGTCCAAGCACTGCCATGCTTCACACTTCTCTCCTTGTGCTACATAAAAACCAAAGGGAGACAGAAATAGTTCCTCACAAACAGATTTTTTTTTTTTTTACTGAGAGTAGAGGGGTTTGTTGTAAATCAAACTGTCACTGGCTGTCACAGTGGCTGTATGACATCAGTACGCATATAAAAATATATAATCCAGAGTTATTTATTATGGACTTTGCAGGACTTTCAGGAGTCAGAAATTGTCAGGGCAGCTTTCACACCCTTCTCAGTTCAGACCCTCTGGAGAGGACCTTCAACAATTCCAGGCAAGGGGGGAAGGGGTATGCAAAGACAAACATGGGTATGACATGATTTTATGTTTGAAAAATACAACTTATATCTCCCAGCAAGGGTTCTTAATGCTTACGTTCCAGGAACTGCTTCAGACTGTGCTGTCTTGACTTGACCATTCCTCAGAAGCAGCCATGTAACAGTCACTGTCCCTGATGCTTTATGAATGGTGGTAGATGAAATGATCATAAATAAGGTTGTTTATTGGCATTTTACTTAAAACATGCACACACACACACACACACACACACATATGCATGGGTGAAAATGTACAGCATTAAAATAAATGGGAAGCCGGCCTGCTGGAATCTTTGGTTTCACTTGGAGTCCAATTCTGCAGGTAGGAGAGGAATAGGAGCAGCTGATGATGCCACAGGAAAGGAAGGGTAGTGGTCAGCTTATCAACATCATTGTGTGGTTTGGTTTGGTTTGGTTTGGTTTGGGGATTGTAGGAATGATATAAGAATCTTCTGACCTCCTGAACTTCAGTTATTAAACTTTCATTACATAAAATGTACTGTGTATACAGGTATGTTGCTTGCACCAAGGTACATTGCCTATGTAGGGGTTCACTGCTCCAAACAAGACAATTTCCTCTGCAATAACAATTTCCAATTTTGTTGCATTCAGCAGTTGCAAGTCCCCAGCGTCACAGACATTTTGTGAGGAGACGCTGTGCTCAAAACCAAGACCAAATAAAAGATGCACATCAGCACATTGGACATTTACAGCGACAGGATTTCACAGCTTCACAACAACAATCAAGATCCTACAGCTGAGGGAGTGATGTATACTGTTTGGGTTATGTAGCCTGTGAACAAAATAAAAATGAGTATTGGAATCTCATAGCTTGAAATGGTGTTGCCTTCTGAAGGGAAAGAAGAAAAATCTGTGGGGGAAAAAAGATGATTATTGAGTGTGGAAGCAATGGCTCTTATTTTAAATTCATACTAATTGTAGGTCTGACTAAGGGATGTACAATGGTAGGACAGCCCAACAGCAACCACTTCACCACTTGAAAAGTATCAACAAATAAGCCTGTAGCCTTTTGGGGTGAGAAAAATAAAAGCAGAGGCTGAATGAAATGAAATCATACAATTCCACCTGCTGTCATTCCACAACGGTGGTGGTCTGCCCACCTCAACATGTGCTCTCCAATGAGGGAGTGCCAGCACACCCCATTCTGTCCAGACTCCTCTACAACTCTCTCAAGACGGGAGAAGTCACTACTGTTTCCTCTTAACATCATTAGTGTTTTAGCAAAAGACGATCTGCATATCTACACAAAGATACACAACACCAGTAACAACAACAACAGAATAGCTCGCATTCAAAGTCGATAGCGGCAGGAGTCGTTTTGTTCCACAGGCGCTTGTTGTGATCCGGATGAGCGTCGCAGGTGGGCGACTGTGTAGACACAATAAGAATAAGAATGGGGGAGAGGATTATGCTATTATGATATTTTATCTCATTATTATTATGTTTTAAAGCAGTGCGATCTCAACCATTTTTCATTCTCCCTTTCCGCCAGCTCCTCGTGAAGATTTTAGCGCGGCTCGCGCGCTGAAGATATCTAGCCCCGTGCGCGTGTCGGTGTCAAACGCTGCCGCGCGGAGAAAAGATTCAATAATTAGCCGGAGCGCGCAGTCAGTTTTATCGCCTTTCATCATCCCCCGCCCGCCCGCCCTCCTCTGATTCAGATTTCACTCATAAACTCCATTTTTACAGCATGCGGTGCAGAATGGCACCTACTGAGCGCTAAACGGGGAAGGACTGACGGTCTTCATAAAAGGTGGCGTTTACATTACATTACTGTCACTTAGCAGGCGCTCCTATCCAGAGCGACAATTTTTGTCCATTTATACAGCCGGATAAGACGTTTAACAAGACTTAATGAAAGCATACATTATTATGAAGCATGGTAGCGAAGTATCCAATCGGAAGGACCAAATGTGTATTGGATGTCAGTAACATTCGTAGCTGTTACTTCGCTAACGTTAGCCAACTACCACAGCCAACTGCCATAGACTGCGCTGCAGCGTTAGCTACAGATTATCCATTTGCGGAATATTATTTTTGATAGCCATCCCTTCCAATGTCATTTATGTAATTTTTTCAGAGGGTTTTAAGATATATTCACTGATTCTTTTTTTTTTTAAGTCTTTAAGTTTGCACAAAAAGCTTTGCTAGCATGTACGTCTGCAGTCCTACTGCTAAATATCATTGGCATTCTCATCCATTATCTCGTGCTGACATGCACTACTTCGCTCCATTGCCATCATAAGCCTTAAAAACATTTCTTATTTGCAAACAATCAATGCCCCTCCCTCAGATGCTCTTGAAAAAAAAAAGATAAGCATGCTTTTAACTGTTCCCAAAACAACATAATTTTGATAATCCCAGCCTAAATTGCCCTCCTCAATCACCTGTATGCTGAAGAACATGGATAATGACCTGGGTTTGGCTAACACCTTACACCAAGTTAGACCCATTTGAAAGTGGTAGTATAGTGTAGTGGTAAAGAGGAAGACTTGTAACCAAAAGGTTGCCAGTGTGATTTCCTGCTGGGGCACTGCTGTCCTTGTGCAGGGTATCCAGCTGTGTAAATGGATAACATGTAAAAATTGTAACCTGCGTAAGTCCCTCTAGAGAAGAGTGTCTCCTAAATAACAATAATGTAATGTAACAAAGACAGGAAAAGTGAAAGGCACAATGAAGCTTTGACATTTCCAGGTCTGACGCAGCAGTGGAAATGCAGTAAGTAAGTTTTTGAGGGGCAGTACCCGGAAGGCTATCTGAAGGTCTTTCCCAGATGGTGCTGTCCATATACTGTCAAGGTTTCTCTTCATTTGCATGTTTGGTACACCCTTCCTATCAGACAGCAAACCATCCATGACTTCTAAAATGTCTCAAATGAGCCAGTAGTCGCTCACTCTTTTCCCATGGGTATTTAAAATAAGGCTAATTAATAACAAAGATGCACGACAGTGCCTGTAGGTCACAGCATCAGAACTTTTAAAGTATATATTACACAGCTGATAGCCCGTTATCCCATCTCCTAATGACGCAAATTCAATAATTTATTGATTCTGCCTGCAATTTTGATACATTGTGAGAAATGAAATCATTACAGAAGAGGCTACTGCAGGCTTTGCCTTTGTGCCTCAACCAATTAAAGTGATTCTAGGAGAATACAATATGAGGTTTGGACCTGTTCTCCTTCAATGCGTTATTCAAAGTGACGAATGAATGGCATTCAAAAGCCACTGTGAGGTCTTGATAGTCTTTCTAGACAATACCATCAGGATGTATCATGCATTATAATAATCCCTATCAGAAAAAGGGAAGCTCATAGTTGCAAGTAGAACATACAATGGCAAAAGAGAAATGGTGGTCCTTGAAACAACATCTGTTTATTAAATACATTTTGATTGGTTGATTTATGATGAAACCACACAGCAAATCAGGATGGGTTTGAGGCTTCTGCATTGACAGGGCAAGATAAAAGAGATTGGTGACCTTCAGTTGGGCCATTTACACTGTGTTTTATATGCGAATAAACTTCTCTCATGCAGAACGCTGTGTTTATTTCACTGGTCACAACAGGAGCGCCTGTGTGTCCCTGCAATGGGAGGAAGTATTTTCTACTGACCTACATGAGAAGAATTTCAACACATTCAGCTCTTTACAAGGGCTACACACCACATGGACACTGCCTTAACATGCAGACCTTGTAACAGTGTCATTAAGAGAAGCAGACGTCCATCATCATTCTTCAGCAGAATACTATTCTCAGCTTTTATTTCCATAAAACAATTGCATGTTACAAATGTTAAATGAAATTAAGCAACATCAGTAATGGCTGTGCTCTTTTTGAGGGTAATTAAAACTTTAAAACCTTGTATTTAAGAACACATTAAAAATAAATTACAGCCATTATAAACCTACCCACAAGATGCTTTCTTTGTCCTCAACTGTAAGTGATGAAATCATGCAGGGGTTATTTTTTTCCTTCAACTTGACCACCAACTCCTAACTGGCAATGTGTAACCAAAAAGTTACACTAGGTTAAATTCCTTCATTAAGGGTAAGGACAAAGCAAACTGTGGTCAGACTGAATCTTTCCCTCCATTATCTGCAAAAACTTGTGAAAATCAGAGCAGCTACTGAAATGAAATTTTAAAAAAATAATTACAGGGGAAAAATGAATATACAGAGCATCCTCCATTTATCAGTGACTACAACTACAATATCTGTGTGCACATACACATGCAAAGTGAGCAACATATATAAAACAATGTGGTAGATGAAAGCATAACTATTTACAATGTGTTGGGATTTGAAAGAGGGCCCTACTGGCAAGTCATCAATATAAACTGAAACTATGCCTCTAATAAACCAGAAATGTGCATGCAAACAACTAATTTCTTTAAAGTTAAACAAATGACATACAGAACAAAAATGCAGATACTCTTGTGTCTGTAATATTTGGTAAAAATAACAGTAAATGCACTTAATGCTACTTAGTTTAGTTTCATTTTTGAAATGAGATGTATGTACTGAATGTAGCTGTACATTTATAAAAACACTTTGTTCAACTTGCTAAAAAAAATTAAACATCCCGCAACATAGGTGCCAGATAACTTCTGACAATAAGAATAATAAAATACCTTTTTGACCAAAAGGGACATGTTTTATCTAAGTAACCAGTTACTGTAACTGCATTCATTCTGAATCCTCAGCGTCTATACAAAAATAAATACAATGCATAACTTATCCTCGTGTTCTGTGTGTCTATCAATTACAGGTAACCGATTACTCACTGACACTCTCTACTGTGCTAAAACAAGTCTTTTTACTAGGGGGGCTGGATTCATCACCTGAGTATGCAGCGGCCTTTTTGACTGTGGTCTCAGTGAAGAAACCCATGTGCTCAAAGCAATAGAGGCTGACCGCTGCCTGAGGGTCAAAGACATCTGGTTCGGGACCCTCCACCGAGATCCTGGTCAGGTACTCCAGCATGTGGACAGGGATCTTTCCCTTGCTCTCTGCCTGCAGTCGGCCAACAGCGGAGTAACCCCACTCCAGCACCACGCTGGACACGGGAAAGCAGTGGAGGATGTTGACGACATGCTGGAGGTTGGGAAAACGGGCCCGCTCCCGGGACAGTATATTCTGCCACACCTGCTGACTGGACATTTCCGCCAAGCTTTCGGTCCTGTGCTGCTTGAACTGCTCCCACTCCTCGAGCAGTTTGGTGACATCCACACCATTGAGGGCCAGCAGCCTGGAGAAGTGACGGCTGAACACCTGCAGCTCCACGTTGCCGTAGTTCTCCAGCTCGCCGGGGTCGTCCGGCCACATGTCAGTCTCGAGGATTTTCAGGCATTGAATTGGCTCCATCTGGTGCAGGGCGCCAAAGCGCTGAAGGATGCACTCGGACACAGTGGCGACATACACGGGAAGCTTCTCTCTAAAAGCCTGGGCAGTCTCGGCTTCGCACTGCAGCCGGATCCCACTGAAATAAACCATCCGGGGGTCTTTGAGGGCATCCTCCAAAACCTCGCAGAGCATCCCCTGGGGCTCTCCCCGACTAAGCTGCTCCAGCGTGCTGTAGAACTTCTCCAACAAGGACACCGTGTACACCAAATCCACATTGCTGTTTTGCAGTGAGCTGGAAAGCTTAGCAATGGGCTCCAGCATCTCAGAGAAGAACAGCAGGTGAAGGACGAAGTTGAGGCTCCGAAGGCTTTTCAGGCACTCCTGAAAAATGGCCTTTTTCTTCTGCAGGGCTGTCTCGGCGGATATGTTGGCCAGGCTGTAGACAATAGCTGGATAAGCCTGGAGAAGAGCCCTGGTGGCTCGATGCTTGTGCTGTACCCATCGAGTGCCATCAGCCTGCTGGGGCTTGGTGTCCACTTCCTGCATGACCTGGGCTAGGGCCTTCAGTTCCTGCATTAGAGTCGGGCAGGTCCAGTGCAGCTTCGCCAAGACAAGGAGCATCTCGTTCACGCTGTCGAAAACGGTGCCGTAGAAGACTTTCTTCACAGCCATCTCCAGACGGTGGCTCACGCAGCTGAGGGAGATGAGGTACGGCATGTTCTCCTGCAGGAGCTCCGTGACGTCCGCCTCGACGGTGCCCCTGTCCGCCATGTATCCCACCAGCTTCGTCTCCACATCGATGCCCTCTTCTAGAAACATGTCGAGCACTGTGCGTCTCAGGCACTCTGCATGCACACGCTCCACCTCCCGGAAGCCAAAGAAGCGCACGCAGGGGACGCCCGTGCGGTCCACGTACAGCACGTAGACCATCCCCTTCTCCGTCATCCCCGAGCCTACAGCGCCATCCACAACAACAGAAAAATAGGGGGTCTCTTGAATGGCCTGGACCAGTTCAAGCTTGGTGGCCCGTCCAATGTAGTCAATATACTCCCTGCATTTCTGCTCGGTGATGGCGGTCTGACCCAAGTCCACTCCATGACGCAGTTCCAGTTTAGCCAGCGTCTTGAACTTTGACAGCGGCAGCTCCAGCTTAGCTACAGTGTACGCAATGTCAAAGAGCCGGTTGAGGTGGCTGTCCTTGATGGTCTGGACCATCACGGAGGTCAGGTCGGGGGCGCCGCTCGCTAGCTTCTCCAGTGCCAACGCCTTCTGGTGCATCTCACTCTGAAAGTGCTTCTTGACATTGTCTTTCTTCAGGGAGTTGCCCTCGATGCCGTTTATAAAGGCCGGGCTGAAGTTCCTCAGGCCTTTGATCTTGACTTTATGCTTGTTGCACAGAGCACACTGGATCTTGACCACAAAGCAGCCGTCTACCCCAACCTCATACTGCAGCCAGTCCTGGGCGGAGTGCAGCTCCAGTTGCCATCTCTTCACTGTCTCCACTCTCAGTGTCATCCTGCTGCCAAGACCCATGGGCGCAGAGACCTTAAGACCATCACACTGCTGTCTTCTTCCTTCTCGCAGGCATTGTCAGGGTGCTGCTTGCATGCATCCGTTTTGCCGACAGGTTGCCTTCATAGAATAAGTCAGAAATAAAACATCAATACATAACGTCTGAAATGGCCACTGTATAAACACATTTCAGTCAATTACTGCAAATATATGAGTAACCTTGAGGATAGCAATACCAATTAAGGCAAGAGCAGTTTCTTTTATATGATGAATGTAAACATTCATACGTCTGTTTCATTAATGAAAATTCAAATTCTTTTCGGTTATTTATCGAAACTAGATGTGTAGCCAGAACAGCAATTTTATTGAGGAAGTGTGCGTATGACATAGCGGCAAACTTTTCACTCACACATAATCAGAATTAGGGACAAAGCTGACAAGGTGAGACTGTAAAACAAAGGAACAACGACGGTGGTTTGTGCTTACGTTTAATTTTATGCAATGTCTACCTTAACGTAATGTAAATAGGTAACAAGAACACATAGCGAAGTAGTATAACAAAATGAATCGCCATCATTAGCTAACAGCTATTCATTTACGATATTCTGTAGGTAGACATTTCGTGTCTGCCAATAACCCGTTTCTACGCTACCGGCTGTAACACGACTGTCTTTATCAGAAACTTCTCGTCCATTGCAAACAGAATTCGTTTGTCAGACTCGTTTGTTTCATTGTAAACTACATTAGTGTTTTCAACTTCAACAGAAAGAGGTGCACACTTACCCGTGTAGCAATACGTCCCAAGAGAGGAAACGACGATGTTGTCCTTTTTTGCTCCGTGTTTAAAACAAAACATTGTCTTGCAAAAGAATTACAATGACCGAATAATTTTGTCAGTAATATTATATAAAATATTTGAATTTTATTAAACGTATAAATTATTCTTATTATTTTCATATTTTCTTCCAAAGTCGTGAATAAAAATTAGGCATATTATTGCATATCCCAAAGTGGGTCCTGACAATGCTGACCGGTCCTCCCAACAAAACATACAATAGGACGTGTTTGGCTGTGCCAGAAGCAAGGACTGGCTTATAAATACTTTAAATATAAGTGAATATGTCACAAAAATTGGTTAACAGATATTGCTTGCTAAATATTTAACGAAGTGTACGCGTAATACAAGTTAGCTAAATGCGGGTAAAATAGCAGTCTTCTTGCTAACGAGTGTTACCGTGGCTACAGAGCTGTGTAGTAATGTGGGAGCAAGCTCATGTATTTATCTGGAAATTGCTGAAATGAACCAACATTAGCTAGGTAGCTGTATTATCTCCTGGTCTGTTAACGTTGGCTAATTTAGATCTTAGATTTTTATCTTAGATGTTTGCTATCTGATTAACTCGATTTAACATCATCTGTGTGTTGCGTTTAGCTAACTGGTTACTTGCGGTACTCAATGTGAATACAGTTTTTTTTTCTCAGAAGTACTATGGTTTTATTTGGTAAATACCATAGTTGATAATGTGACAGTATTACATGGCTTTCAAATTTCATTTGAATTGGAGCAAGGTCATTTCTGTAACGATTTAGACGTAGGGGGGGGATCCCTTTTTCCTTTTGCATCGTGCGTCAGCAGCACTCCCGCAGCACCCGCTAGCCAATGTACTGTATAGCAAAAGATCTTTTCGTATTCAATTGTAGTGTAACGAACAAACTACTTGGAATGTGACATTTCGCGTGTACGCTGATTAAATATGACACAACAATGTGTGGTTAGATTTATTGGGGTACCATATTGGTTTGCTGTCTGTGGTTCATTGCACAGTTCTTCGACTGGTTTCCCCCCTGAGAAACACTTGTCTCAAAACGAGGTAAACAAACTCAAAAATAAGTAAACAAACTAAAAAAAATGTATCGTATGTGTTATGGGTTTAGTTCCTTGGGAATGTTGTGTTCTCAACTAATTTGTTAATTTCTTTAATCTTAACCATCAATTTATCTGATCTGAGTGTTTTGTTAAGCATTGAAGACATTTATATAAGCCAGTTAAGTGTTAAACCTGTTCAGAAAGCCTTAGACTATGTAGGCTTGTATGATTTCTATACGTGAAGGTAGATCCTTTGATTTCCACCAGATTCCATCCATAGACAAATCTGGCATGGCTGTCTACAATTCCTGTGTGTTGTTGAGAATGGGAAAGGAGGACAATGTGGACAGATTGCTACCTGGCAACAAATCATCCATCTTAAAAATCTCTGCAACATTGCCAATGTGACCACCTGCTGTGTATCCCTGCATCTATCACAGCCTATGGGTGATTTCTGCACAGCTGGGTAGGGCTCAACCAAAGGTGTGTTCAGCTGCCTGAAAATTCAAAGTGAACCGGGTTGCCTTGAAATATTAGTAGTTGAACAGTTCCATTAAAAACAGAAATTACATATCATAATCTTCTATGAAATTGTCAACTTTTCAAGCAGCATGCTCCTGTTAGCAAACATTGGCAGCAAGCAAGTGTGACAGGAAAAAAAAGAATGTTGGCATCAACACACCTCTGCTGCCAAGTGACTTTGCGCAAGGCCACCTGCAGTTTCTACTTTGTCTAGATGTAATGGTTGAATTGTTGCAAACATGTCATTGCTTAATTGTCTCTCCCTGTCTGACTCTTGTGACTCTTGGTGATGTGGATAACTTGTGACACTGTATAATTTCCCCTGACCATTAAACAACAGGGAAATGTCTATCTCAATCAATCCAGCAGCTTGCTGTCACTGACAGCACAGCAGGTCTTGAGGCTCAGACGACACACCACATTTACAGCATGGAGAACAAAGAGCGAACTTTCACAAGGGCACGATGGGGGAAGTTAAAGGTCACTGTCAAAATCAGAAATGCTTTACCCCACTGATCCTTAAAGAATGGCTTATCTGTTCTATGTAGATGCGGCATGTCTATGTAGCATTTCATATACTACATTCATTTTAATATTTAGATGAAAGATTAAAAATATCACATTTCTATCTGCACATTTGTATTTTAAAATAAATGTATATAGGCCTATTGCACCTTTAATTAATCTATTCTGGCTGGTTAATGTTTTATAAATATGAAGAACGTTAAATATACACATTTTGTCATCAGAATTGTTCACTTCTGGTTTTAGTAGATTGGCTACTTTTCCTGTGCATTGATCCATAAATGAGAGTTTTGAAATTACAGATAAATTGATTATCTAGGTTATATTTTACTGAAGGATTTCAGCAGTAAAGACTTGCAGACAAGCATGTACATGAAACGTACATGAAACGTGTAGCTAGCTTATTCTTGAATAAGAATGAAACATGTTGACTCAACTTTAGAAACATTAGGTAGGTATGGGATGAGAAGAGAAGACATTGTCCAGTACCAGTTGAAGCAAGTGCAGTCATCAGTGCAAGTGCAAGGTAAGTGAAAGCCAGCTTGCAAACTGGGTTTACAATGTGTACGTGTTGTATGACTTGATAAATAATACTGCATTATGTTGTATTGTCTGGGAAGCATCTCAAAGAGTAAGGTCCCTAATCAGTAGCTGATGGCATGCTGTACATATTTCTCTTTACACCTATTTATTGCAATGTCCATTAACTATTAACTGCCTGTCTTTGCACTGTGGTGTGTTGTAGTTACAACCTTTAGAAAACTGAATGTCCTGAAAGTGAAACGCAAACTTGGCAAGTATCCAATACCTACTATGTACAAATTTAGATGTAGTATATAACCAAAATAAGCTGTATTACAGTTTATGGGATAAATCAAAATAGACTAACTGGTCTAAGAACATTGGTGTGACAGACTAGCTAAAACCTATGTGAGAGCACTTGTGCTGTTACATTTACATTTAAAGTTTGTCTCTTAACCAGAACAATGTACAAGATTTGAGTATGTTATATTGACATTGTTACCATCCAGTACATGCTCTTATCCAGTGAGACATACCAGATTTGAGGGCATTTAACATTGCATTTACATTTTTAACATCCAGTAGATGATCTTATCCAGACACAAAACAAATATCATACAAATAAGGACACCACTGTCCACACACAGACAGGGGCTAGTGTCAAACACACAAGGCTGAGACTGCAAATGTGTACCTGGCCCAACACACAGTTGCAACACAATATACAGGAAAAACACCCAAGAAATGCCCTGTTCAGTTATAGAGCAAATGACCAGCCAGCTGAGAGGGGCAAGCCTAAACGTAAATTCAGCACCTCATCTACAGTCACAGTCTTTAAGTTGTATCTCACAACCTTTAAATGTGGGAAATTGGAGTTTAGAATCATCTTTATAGCTTTTGTAAGTGATCATTTTTAACAAAATCCATGTCAGGTATATTGTGCATATATGATATTTGCTTGATTATAACCTTCCAGTTGTTCCACCTCAATGAGCTGCAGTGAGGTTATAATGTAACTAGGCCGGTGGAAATACAGACTATACTAAGGTTTTCATTTGAAGCCTAATTAAAGATGTCATAACCCATGATATCCTGCGCTGATTCTGTATAATAATCACCCTTACTCTAGATGACTGTTTTGATAGAGGGAACATACCTATCAGGGATAACATATGAAATAAACATCAATAAATAACAGCATCTGCAGCTATGGCTGGGTAAATATCAACTGAAGTGTTACATATAACAGTTATTGCAAGGTGAGAATGTTTAACTAAACTTTTTTTTTTTCTCAATATAACAACTTCTTCTAGAATTACTATTAAGCATAGTGCAACATATGCCAAAGTCCACCACACTTGTGCCACTGTGTTAAAACAGTAATGTAGTCAAATCCTAAATAAACAATTCAGATTTGACAGTTAAGTTTTGCTTTCAAATAGAAAGGCACAGAAAATACAGGGGGTAGTCAGAATAATGAGAACACCAAACACCTTTTGCCTGCAGAACAGCTTCAGTCCTTCTCAGAATGCTAGTGATGACCTGTTTATAGTGGGATGTTGGACCACTCTTCAAGAAGGAAAGCCTCAAGTTCTTAGAGAGATGAAGGAGGTAGTAATCTGCTCCACATATGAAGTATATTCCAGAACTTCCCATGAATGTTCAATGATGTTTAGTTCTGGTGATTGAGGAGGACGTGGGAGATGTTTGACTTCATGCCGGGGTTCATGAAACCACTTTTGAATCTGTTTATGAATGTTTATGGGGGCATTATCATCTTGGAGAACATCTTGAGGATGTTGCACCTGGTTGCCTAAAATAGCTTTGGGAGAATTCCTTGGCTGTAATTCTACCATGCAGTGTAATAATCAGACGCAATGACTTCCATGAGATGGCTGCCCATGCCATAACAGATCCATCACTATGTTGAACAGTTGGGAATAGGTAATGTGAGTTGAAAGTTTCCTTTGGCTTTCTCCAAAAAAAATCCATCCAGATGTAGGAGGAAGAGTAAAAGTCGACTCATCAGATCATATTACTTTCTTCCATTGCTCAGAAGTCCAGGTTTTGAGCTCAAAATACCAGGTCATGCATTGTTATGCATTGGCCTTGGTTACAAGCAGTTTCCAAATGGCAGCCCTACCATAAATCTCAGTTTTGTGATGCTCACGATATACAGCTTTTGTTGAGATGGGGTCATAGAAGTGTACATTCAGTTCTGTAGTAATTTTTGAGGTCGTTGTTTTGTGGTTGCATTGCCTGCAGATTTAAGTGTCCATCTATCCCTGTCAGTGACCCTTGACTTGCAATCACTGTTCCATTTTCTTGCTGCAGTATTTTTCTTGTTTGTTGTATGCCAGCGTGATTTTTGACACTTAAAGGACACATTAAATATTTTGCCGTTTCTGTGACTGACGTACCTGCAATTTGGGAACCAAGTATTCAACCTCTTTCAAAATCTGTCAGATCTGTCATGTTGGTATAAAAAGTCACATTTTTAAGTTTTGATTTTAGAACATCTTTTGCAGCATTTAGTCTGTCAGTGTGGCTGAAATGCTTTGATTTGATCTGCCCCAGGGACAGAATAGTACTGTTTATTGAGTGATATACAGTTGCACCTGGTGATATGAAGTAGTCCATCACATGGGGAAGTTCATTTGTATAAAAGCTTGAAGCATTTCAACGCACCCAGTGTGTTTGCTTTTCTCATTAATCTTGACATTGAGAAAAAAAGGCAAATATTAACTCTACTAGTGTATATAGGCTGTTTTGCCTGCTCCCAAGCGTATAGTCTGTTCTGGGAGCAGAATACAGATAACTTTTGTGGTTCAGCTCAAAAACCTCACGATTTCCTTAAACGTGACCCGACCTCAGAACGTGCATTACAGCCATGCGAGCTGTTTTGTGGACATCCACATGCCAGCCTTTGCCCTGAAACTGTCAGGGCCACCGCAGTTTTGTCTTGACAAAGGTAATTCACGGGGTGCTTTTTTAAATTGATTGCAAGCAGCGTGAGGCAGCTCCATGACCTTTTTAGCACCTTGCTCGGAGGGCTAGAAGAGACAGGCTTGCAGCGGTATCGACTGCCTGTGAACCCCTGGCTGTGACTGATACACACCAGATCCTAATAGGATTACAGGCCACTGGGAGTTCGTCTCGCAGTGCAGCATCATCTGTTTGAAGCTGATACGGCGCAAAGTTTGGAGAGTCTTGATTTCCCTTTTGTTTCGCTTTCAGCCGCAGTGCGAGCGGAGACACCTGTGATCAGCTCTGTCTCCCCATCAGGCCAAGTTCCAGGGCCAGCTTCAGCAGGCTGCACTGCCCCTAGGAGACTGCTTCTTTATGGAGATCTTTGGCTAGGTGGGGGGAGGGCAGTCATACAGCATGTTACAGCAGTCATACAAGCTTGGCAGAGCAAGAGAAGTGTGTCCTGAATGAAGCAAATACACCACAGATTAGCGTCATATGTGGTTTTAAAGGACATTTCACCATAGCTTTTCCTGCACAAATAAATTACACGGCATCAACATGTCACTTGTGTTTTCCTGTGTGCCTGCAGGCACGTGATTCTGTTTGCTGGAAGTGCCTCTTCGCTTTTCTCTCTGATGTGGATTATACAGATTGCAGACTGCTTCCTGGCTGCCTTCTTCTCTTCCTCCAGCAGCCTGAGCTGAACCAATCGCTGGTGCATCACCAGCCCTCAGATGCTCGGAAAGCCGCGGTTTTAAATGACCATTAAATCAAAATTACAGTAACTACTCCTTTTAATGGGTTTGATTAAAAGCAGACACATTACGGGGAACGATGAGCTCATATACAAAACAAATTGTGAATCCTCACCGAGTCCAAATGAATACAGTTCTGAGGGCCAACCGCTTTATGTGACATTTGGTTCCACAAACATGGAGCTTTCCCATTATACCAGTGGTTTAATTATGTGGTTATTGTAGTTTCAGTGCCCGCAATTTAGCTGTGAAATGTAAACAGCACAGTTCTACCATTGCCAGTCATTTTTATGCTGCCCAGAGATAGCAAGGAGCCACATGCATGAGTCACTGGCAGAACTGAAGCAGAACTGCAATCAAGTCTTAATGCACACCACATCGTGATGTACATAGCAAAAAATAAGCAAATAGAGAATCTTATAAGAGGAGGATTGTGTGTGTGCGTGCGTGCGTGTGTGCGTGCGTGCGTGCGTGCGTGCGTGCATCTGCGTGTTCATATGTGGCTGTAAAAGGCAAAATGTGGCCACATGGCATGATATTGGAACAGTAAGCCTGTATTTCACCTTGAATGTTCCACAATAAAAAGCACCATTAGCATATCACTGCTGTAAAAGACATGCTTTGGAGACCTGCACTGAAGAATTTACTGAACACCTGTGTAATTTTCTCTCCTTTTGATGGCTGTCTGGAAATCAAAGGATGTGATTGGAATTTGCTCTGTCATGTACCTCGTGGTTTGATTTCATTCACATTTCACTCTAGATAACACAAGTTGTAACTATCACTGCCCTTGCTTTAATCTAACAGCTTTCTCAAGGCTGACTCGGGATACATGTTCAGTTTTGCCGCCAGAAATTGTAAGAGCCGCATCATAACATTTCAAGCTTTTGATCTCAGTGTCACTCCACATAGTATTTTCCATCAGTCCGTTTGAAATATCTTGATTAAGGTCATATATTGTGTTGTTTACCTTGCTAAAGCTTGATTTGTCTACAATTATTGATGATCAAAAGAATGGTCACATTACATCATTGTCAGGTCCAGTATGTCCCAATGAATCCATTGCCGAAAACAGTCTAGGGAAAGCAGACAGATCTCAGTGCTATTTTACCCTTTGAACATCAGAGCCCTTCCTCAAAAAAGGATGGAGTTGTTCGAGTGAGGGGCTTTTGATTACCTCCTCTGAATCAAGGAGAAACCTATTAAGTCAATTGCAGTAAAGAAAACAAAGGCGATCTTTTTTAAAATGCCTATAAATAGATCAACAACAGGGACACTCTTGAGATTTTTCTTGTCTTGTGTACTCATATCATAGCCTATAGCGTTAAGCCTTCTCAAAGGCTGTCCAGAAAGATGTGTTTGAACAGTCCAGAGCCTGGAATGGTAGGCTTCTATTTGGAGATAATATAGTTCCTCAGCATCAAGTATTAGAATTTTCATGTCCCATATCACTACATTGTTTTGTATTGACTGTACTCTGTGTAAGTTTTATGTTTTTAGGTGTTTAATTTGTTGCTTGAAAATGACAAAATGTCATTCATACGGTGACAGAGATGATAGAACCCTATGTATAATATTTTCCTCTTTATTATTTCTAACATGCTCGTTTGTAATTTGTTTAATATGTCTTGTGTGAGGTTTTCCACCTAGATTTATTTTTCTGCTGTCACAGAAAAATGCAGATACGGCATTATATTCAACAAAAGGGGTAGCAGTGTAGAATAGTGGTAAGGACCAGGGCTAGTTCTGGCTGCTGGTTCAATTCCCCATTGGGGCATTGCTGCTGTACCCTTGGGCAAGGTACTTAACCCAGAAATGCCTCCATAAATGTCCAATGGTACAAACGGTTAACATGTAAAAATTATAACCAATGTAAGTCACTCTGGATGAGAACGTGTACAAAATGACAATAATGTAATGTGATGTAATGTACACTGTTCAGTGGCATTCCTGCTAGCCTGCTCCATGTGGGACAGACTGCTCCAGACAGAGGTTGCTGTATAACCTTCATCCCTGCCCTGGTGTTCTACTTGTATGTGCTCTTAAATATGCCACAGCTTTAGCAGCTGTGCCATAAGTGTCCTTCAGGGATGTGCCTCTGCACCTGCTGATGCCTTTCGACACAGCCTCGTTAGCAGCCTTTCGCTGGCATTTGGCAAGCTCTGTTTATCTATTGATTACAGTGATTAGCACCTGTAAACATTCACTAATCTTGTTAGCATAACACAGGGAAGCACATCATCACATTCCATTTACTGCTCAGCAAAGATAAAGGTTCATTAGTGAACCAGGGAGCTGTGAAGAGCATAGCTATTGGTGAGGAGAAAAAAGAAAATACTTGATATCCCACATTTTCCTATTTCTCCAGTAACCTCAACTTGAACATGATAACACGTGCCAAACCTCTTGGAAGCGTTTTCTAAATCCGCTCTCTGCATGCCATACACTTCGTCCTCGCAGGCTTTTGTTTTCTGAAAGATGCTTACCACTCCCCGAGACTTGTGCACCCACACAAGCCTTTCCACCTTACATTTATATTACATTTATTCTTTTGGCAGATGGTTTTATCCAAAGCCACTTACAAGTGAGGGAGAGTATAACACAAGCATAAGCCATACATGGAGTCACTATATTACAAGTGCAGCATTACCAAGTTTCAATAGTTGGCCAGACAAGGTTGGACAGATACTTCTCTGACAGTCCTTTGTATTCCATTCAGGTAATGGATTCAAGCTTTTTAAAAAGGTACCATTAAAGATAATTGTATCATGTTTACATTAAATGTTGCAATCAGTTTTTTTTGTTTTGTTAATAATATAAGCACTTTCTCACTGTCAAATCAAACTTTGCTGAGGTGTTGAGAGCTGTTCCAATGCTTACTTTTCTACTGTGTAGCTAACTATGTGGCAAGGCAACTACATAGCATTGAATGGATGAAATTAACAAGCATGTCTGACATTAAACTGTAACAGGCTGCAGACAAACTAATCAAAGACTACCACAAAATACTATCTCAAGCATCTGGCTTTGGTTACTCTATAGTGCAGAACTCTGCTAGTGAAATGTGTGCAGGTGTATGCCTTACATTATATTATTGCCATTTGGAAGACACTCTAATCCAGAGTGATTTACATAGGTTACAGTTTTTTACATGTTACCCATTTATACAGCTGGATGTTTACTGGGGCAATTCTGGGTTAAGTATCTTGCCCAAGGGTACAAGTGTCCTGGTAGGGAGTCAAACCAGCAACCTTTTGGATATGAGCCCTGTGCCTTAACACTATGCCACGCTGCTGCAAAGTATATGTATTACGTTATTGTCATTTAGGAGATGCTCTCATCCAGAGTAACTTACAATTTTACCCATTCATACAGCTGCATATTTACTGAGACAATTGCTAGGGCTGTAACAATAACCACATCACCGCCATACTGCGGTATTAGGAGGTATACCGCAGTGTTGAGCCTGTCACTGCCATTACCATCATAACAGCTTTTTTTCCCTTATCTGAGAGTGCTGCCATCCTCATGTAGCTTTTGGCTTGGTCTGTGACCTTGTCTACACGTATCCGGATATTTTCGAAAACTCACTTTTTTCTATCAGTTTTAAAAAGGATCACATCCACAGTACACGCGCGTGGTTTTTAACAATTCTAAAACACCCAGACCTCTGCACTGAGCATACACATAACATTTAGCAAGTGCATCACGTTATTGTAACCTTCTGGTTGACTGACCAATCAAATCAATCGAGAGGACTGTTGAAAACTAGTGAGCAACTGCAACTGTTAACAAATAATGTTATGGAGGAAAACATTCAATGTATGATAACCCCTGTCTATACCCATGTTTATTAATTATAATGCGTAACAAAACTCACATAAAATGCTTTTAAATGTGTGTAATAACTATTTCTTTAGTTTTAAGTTAATCAACCAAATATTTAGCATTTTATATGGTGTTTGAAATGCCCACCATAAATAAACTAGTACAATTAGCCTAGGCGATGGCCTAGAACTCAATGGATTTTTGTCTTTTGAAAGCGATAAAAAAGTAGAAACAAAGTCTGCGCACCAAATGATTGTATGACTGTTTAGGTTAGGTGGGGGTTTGGTTGCGGTATTACCGCAAACCCCAAGGTGACATTCTTTGAATACCACGGTAAGGAAATTTCTATACCGCTGCAGCCCTAGTAATTGTGGGTTAAGTACCTTGCCAAGGGTACAGCGGCAATGGCCCAATGGGGAATTGAACCAACATGCTTTCAGTTACAAGCCCTATTCCTTACCACTGCCCCACACTGCTGGCCACATAATATCAATAACAAACAAAGCAGAATCCCATGCTAGCCTAGTAATTTTTCTCATTATATAAGCATATCTCTCACTGTATTCAAAATGCTTATCACAGGTCAGACTCAAACCCGCAATCCCCAGTTCCAGAGGTTCATGCCTTATCTATTAGGCCACTGGCTCTTGCTATCATACAAACAAGCTGGCAAAAGGTCTTGTTAGAGTTTATAATGTAGTTTGATATTAAATTCTCTTCTTGAAGATTTAAAGGAAGATTCAGCAGAGAGAACTCCTATGCAGTTACAGAAACCTGTTTGGCCTGTTTTTATTTTTTACCCACTCCCGCTCATGTTGATACATGATGAAGGCCTCAGGTAAGTGATTTCAAAATCGACAAATAACAACAGATTAGACGAGAAATGATGAGCAGAAAAACATGCGGCAGTGTAGCGTAGTGGTTAAGGAGCTGGAGTTGTTGCTGCTTTGATTCCCCACTGGAGTACTGCTGCTGTACCCTTGGGCAACGTACTTAACCCACAATTGCCTCAGTAAATATCCAGCTTTATAAATGGGTAACATTGTAAAGACCTGTAACCTGTGTAAGTCACTC
The DNA here is from genome assembly GCA_019176425.1 of Megalops atlanticus. NCBI lineage: Eukaryota > Metazoa > Chordata > Actinopteri > Elopiformes > Megalopidae > Megalops > Megalops atlanticus. Next base: position 50,643,436 of record CM032876.1, read on the forward strand.
TGGATAAGAGCATCTGCTAAATAATGTAATGTAACATATGCATTCATCATATTTCTTGTAGACTCTATTCTGTAAACAGTCTTTTGATAACTTTGCCATGTGGTCAGAATGTTGTTCATAGACTTTGACACACATTCTGTTGTGATTTATATTTTCCGTTAAGGGTGGAGGACTCCATATTAAATTCCCTTCACTGTTACCCAAGTCTGTGTCTTCTTCAGGGAAATTAACCTTACAGAGTGTTCTGTGGTGCTGAACACATTTACTGGAGAGTGTGTGCTGTGGTACTGAACATACTGAACACTTTTAGTGGAGACTGTGTACTATGGTACTGAACACTCTAATTAGACATTATGTACTATGGTACTGAACTCTTACTGGAGAGTGTGCTGTAGTACTGAACACTTTTACTGGAGAGTGCCATGGTACTGAACACATTAACTGGACACTATGTGCTATGGTACTAAACACTCTAACTTGAGAATGTGACCTATGGTACTAAACACTTTTACTGGACAGTTTCTGTTATGGCACTGAAATTTTTTACTGGAGTGTGTGTGCTATGATACTGAATGAAAAATGCTATTTCGTAGAAGGTTTTTAAGTCATATCCTTGTCAGGGTGGTGTCACGCTGGCCATATACACTGAGAATACACCGAGATTATGACTATGCAGGCATTGTGACTACATGGGTTCTGTGACAGCACTGGCATTTTTAGTGCATTTGGACGATCTCCTTACTGAGATTGTAAGTCTGTTGGCACTATGGCCACACCAATGCTACAACAGAACAGTGCAGATGGCTGCCTATTGTTACTTAAGTTGCTGTTGGTGCTGGTAACTTTCAGAAGTTTCACTGAAGATTTCACTGCATTTCAGTCTCCCGGCACATCCTGAGGGTCATACAAAGGTTTCCAAATCATGTCATATCACGGATAGGACCGAAAGCAAATTGACATTAATTCCTGTAACTTTTTTTCAAAGCGCATTTCCCAGGGAGCAACATCAAAGCAAAATGCAAATACTCTTTTATGCATGTTTTCCCTCACCTGTTTATACAGCTTTTTTTTCTTTCATATCAAGCCAGCACAAATAATAACAGTGCTCTCCAGCCACATTGTATAAGCAGAGGTGAAATTGGATGTTATCTTGAAATACACAGTGCATTCAGGGGCTTACAGAACATTCATTTTAGGATTTGATTTGATTGTCATTACAGAAAGGAGAGGGTATGTGCACATTGTGGAAGCAGAGGTTGTCTTGTACTATGCTTTAATAAACAACACCTGGGCTGGGAGACCTTCCGTACAAGTGTATATGTGTCTGTGTTCCATTTCTATACAATTCCAGATTTCATATCCTAGACTGACGAAAACAAATGTCTTTCTTGTATAGAGGGCTGTAGACAGCACCAATTACATTACAAAGACAATGTGTGCTGCACATGCATGTTCCATGCGCTCAATTTGAAGAAAAATTCATTTTGGTTTTCCTTTTTTATTTTTATTGGTTAGTTCTGAGTGCCTGTATAGGGGTATATGTGAATGTGTGTATGTCTTTTTATTGCTGGCATTCCAACAGTGATTGATCTCATACCCCAGCAGTTGCCTCAGACCTTAAAATTCCTCTGAGCAGTCATGCTCCAATGTCGATTTTATTTTGTGATTGAGTTGCTCTAGCAAAATCTGAAAGGGAATCAGCCAAAAAGGAAAAAACAGAAACGCTTACAGACAGTCAGTTTTTTGCATTACACTGAGCAAAATACCTTTTTCAGTGAAGTGGAATCCCTGGCACTCTAAGCCAAGACGGGACGTGATATGCCCACTGATTTTAAAAGCAGCAAAGACCTCTGCTATGACAACAGGGTTGAGGAATGATGGGAGGCGTTTGAAAATCGTGAGGTTAGATGCACCACAAGAGGGTCTGCACAAACAGCTCGATAAAGTTTGTTTGTTGACAAAGCCATTCTAAAGTATATTTATTTGAATAAAAAACTTGCCCTCCCAAATTGCAGCTCTAAGTGGAACTAAATCCCTCTTTTGATGGGTAAACACTCGTTGCCCTCCTTTGTATTCATTAGAAACACCAGCCCTCCTTCTCTGAGCACTAAATGGAAGTTTAATGATCATGCCCTGCCTCCTCACTTCCACCATTCAGAGGAGACTCTCTGCCAAGGCCCTGACCCACTGTGGTCAATAAGACCTGACAACAGCTTCCACATGGGGGTGGTACACACAGCGTCCTGGGTGAAGTCTGCTGCCCAGCTCCCTCAATCTGGCTACCTGATCCTCCCATGCAGATAAATGCCCCTTGCTTCTCAACCCTGGGTCACCCCACAGATTGTGAAAGTAGGGGCAGCAGTGTAGCATAGTGTTAAGGAGCAGGACTAAAAGGTCACTGGTTCAATTCCCCACTGGGGCACTGCTGTTGTACCTTTGTGCAAGGTACTTAACCCAAAATTGCCTTAGTAAATCTCCAGCTGTAACAATGGGTAGCATGTAAAAAAGTGTTACCTATGTGAATTGCTCTGCTAAAATGCCCATAATGTAGTGCTGTTGTGTTTTTTTTTCCAACCAAGGTTTTACCTGTGAAATCAGCCTGCTCCCATCGCCTTCTCACCTGTCCTCCTGGGGTGAAGAGCTAGACGCCTGCACCTGGTGTCTCTTGAACAGCAGCTCCAGGGCAGTGTGAGCTATGATTTCAAATGAAAGGGACACATGACGAGATGATCTGTCCAAGCGTCTGCTTCTGCTGTTGAAGGGCCATCTGATCATTCCTCTCCACTCCTTACACTTTGTCTGCAGGATTATAAAGATCCAATGGAAAAGCAATCTATATGCAAGTGCCAGCAGGCAAACCAAAGCAATTGAGCTTTGTGACATTCCACAGCAGTTAACACAAAGGCGCAGAGAGGATAGGCCCTCTGATTTTGAAATCGTATCAGACGGATGCACTTCTCATGTTGCCCGACTTTTTCTGTGCAAGATATGTTGCTGTTTTGTGATGTTGAGGTATACTCAGGCCTACAGATGGCAGACAAACCCAGTGACAAACAGAAATCTGCTTTTTTTCAACACATCCTGCAGCAGCCTGGCATTTGAATGCGGCTCCGTGACTTTGCGGCGACCTTTGGTGTCCCTCAGGTCATCCGAGACTGATGACATCAAAGGCCATCTCGGGGAGCGAGCCTTTGAAGGATGGCCCCGCTGCACCTTCCCGTCGCACCGAAAGCAAATTACTCCTCAGTGTGGTTCCACCCTTTCCTCACACGTTCTTTTCCAGCGCTGAGGAAGGATGCAGAGGACGCTTTGGTACTTGAATGAGATTCAAGAAGCGGGAGGAGGAGGAGGATGAGGAGGAGGAGGGAAGCCGATAGGGCAGGCAGGGGAGCTAGCAGACGGACAATGGCCTCTCCGTGTCACTAGGAGATGACGGCCACGCTGCCACAGGAGTGAACGAAAGCCACCATCAAAAAATAAAAGGCTACCCAGATCAGTCAGGGAAGGTCTCTCAGGACTAAGACAGGGGATTAAAGGTAATTGAATTCAGAGCGAGACCATCTTCAAAGGGATGAGTTCATATGAAACACAGATCTAGCCTTTTTTTTGCTCTATTTTTTTTTCCACACACCACCCAGGCGGAGATTTAAAAGCTGAACTAAAATACCGGGTGAGAGGCAGGCGAAGGATTAGCTGTTTGCCAAGATTTATCCTCTCTTAAAAATTTCATTTTGTCAATGTTTATGTGAACTGTTTGTTTTTTTGTGTTGTTTTGTTTTCAAGACCAGTGCTCTTCGGGAACACAACTGGCGTCCGGCGGCAATCTGTATTCCTGACTGAGTGACCTTCACGTTTGTCCAGGGTGTGTTAGAAAGGTCAGGCTCTTCGGTGCTCCGGGTCCATGTCCGCTGAGTGCAGAATAGAACTGGAGGCATGGCCCCTGCATTTGATCTCCAAGGTGTTGGCTCACAGATACCTCATATTAATATAAATAAATTCTAGTTAGTAACCAAACAGGTGTGCACCTGCACGTGTCGTGTCCACCCAGCAATCAGCAATTACTGGGTCACCACTTTTCAAATGATTTTTGAGATGCAATATAGAGAGACATAGTTTATTTGGTAAGCAGTAGAAGTGATTATTTAGATTATGTATAGAACTGGAGGTGGGGAGGGGGTTATAAATTATTTTTATTTGATAAATATATTATATATAGATCTGTGTGCATGTGTTATAATCATTTAATTACCTACTAGATCATTTATGTTTGTTTTTAGTTTTATTAATTTGTTTTTAGTAATTCTAAAATGACTACAAATTTACTGAAAGTACCAAGATTTACTAAAATTACTGTAAAACTGGATGCCAGGTTTAGGTCTCAGGTGTGTTACAGGTTGCATATTACAAGTCACTGTGTGTATGTATTATAATCAATTATCTACTAGATCATTTATATTTGTTTTTAGTAATTTTAGTAATTTGTTGTTAGTAAATTGTTTTTAGCCATTTTAAGAATGACTAAAATTTACTAAAATTACTAAAACCTACCTACTTAGCCTACTTAAATTGCTGTAAAATTGGATGCCAGGTTTAGATGCAGGGATGTTACGTGTTACATATAACCTGAGGATATTGTGGAATGTGTAGAGATCATAAGTGTGCTTTACAGATCATGTGCGCATTACAAATTAAGGTCCAATCTGACTGAGCCCAAAGGACGGGTTCTGTGGAAACCCCTAGATTCTCACACATCACAAGCGTGAGCAGGCATAGATTTCACTCACAGTCACAGTGTGCGCAGCCAGGGGGAACTGACCTACCCAGCAACCTTCATCTCTTCATCCCCCGCCAATGCATCAGAGTTTGTGTGTGTGTGTGTGTGTGTGTGTGTGTGTGTGTGTGTGTGTGTGTGTGTGTGTGTGCGCGTGTGTGTACATGTGTGTGTGCAGGTATGTGTGTGCAAGCGTGCCAGAATTGAGAACTGATTGAACAGAAATTTTTTTTATCTTACATTGTTAATCATTGTCCTGTTGTTTTGGAGTTGTTGACACAGGGATTTTGACATGATTACAACAATTAAAATGAACACTTGCTGGGAATAAATGAAAATATTGAAACAGCGCTGAAACACATCACAAACCTCACTGCATTAGGAAAGTTTTCCATCTCAGGAGGCAGACATGTGAACGCAAGTGATAAACTGCAATCGGTCATGGGTCTGCAGCTGGCTCGGCTTACATTTGGCGCATTGAAAACACTCTCAAAAAGTAGATGTTATCTTTGGCTGAACAGAAGGAAATCAATAGGAACTCCATCGTCATTAGGCATTATGCAGTCATTGGGCAGTTTTATTGAGAACTAATGGCACATTAAAATGCACCAGGTCTTCCTGTTGCAAGCAGTCACCTTCTGTCTCTTTGCCGGTCGCATTAGGACATCAATACACTGCAGCTCCTTTTTAATCCTGATAACTGCAATGCATTAGGGCAGTTTCTCTTTGTGTATGATACCCTTAAAATGAAGCAGCTATAGTTTACAGTGTCTGAGTCTTGACAAAAAAAAAGATATGAAACAAGATCAAGATTTAACTTATTTAAAAACCTCCCAAAATAATTGAAACCATTAGGGAGTAAAGTAGGCAAATTAGCATAAGAAATTAATAACAAGGATACATAAACATCATGCACTATAAACACAATCTACATAATCATAATATTCATTATCATAATATCAACAGTGATAATCCATGTACTTTTCTGAAAAGACTTTGTTTATTTGGGTTTCATGCTCTTTGCTCCATATCAAAACAAACCGGATGAATAAGATACGTTATCTTGAGAACAACACAAGCACATCAAGGGATTGATAAAGTGTTGTGTGCTTGTTTACCGTTCTTTCGAAGCACCACCTTTCTGAATAATTTTTTCAGCAACCCTTCACTCAGAAAAAAAATGTTGTTTAGGGCACCGTGAGATAAAATATGTGAATGCAGGCACCCTGTTTTCTACATCTTTCCTTTCATTTTTCCTGTGTTCTGTTCATCTGTCTCTTGTCGTGACCTTGTTCTCTTTCACTTTCCTCCGGTCTCCACTGCCATGTGACGTCTGATTGAATGCCTTCAGGTGAGCAGGTTTACTTTGAATGTCGAACAGCAAGTGAATTCCAGGGCGAGGGCTGATTTCCTGGTGTATACCCTGGGGCCCAGAGTATTTGTCTATATGCAGAAATGAGTTTCTAAACATGAACTCCATGGGTTGAGGGAAAAAAACTAATACCAATCATTCATTTAACTTTTCATATTCCTCTCTCTCTCTGTCTCTCTCTCTCTCTTTTATCAAAAGGGTAAGATAGATTATTTGAGATCAATAGTTTTCAGAACCACTTTTTTTGTTCCTCTGTAGCGTAATTAAATGCCATATCTTTTTCATATTCATGCAGGTTTTATCAAGGTTACATGCTGTGCAGACACCGCGATAGTCTTCACGGCCGCAACTCAATTTATGTGCCATTCAGAGTTACACTTTTGATATTTGATGGTTGACATTTACCTGGCTGGAGCAGCCCCCTGCTTGCTAATGTTATCTGTTTCAGCAGAACTGCGAGCGGATAGGTTTTTAGGTGAGATGCATTCAGCTCAGGAGGGGTGGGGGGATGTTCATACAGGCTACCCAGGGTCCCTTTGTGGGTGGAAAAGAAAATAAATTTCATTCTGCAGTGAATCCGGATCAGAAAAACATGGATAGCACTTTGGCCGGACTTTTAAGAAATACCCTTTAGTAAAGCTACCACTTTAAGATTTTATATTTACATTTACATTTATTCATTTGGCAGACACTTTTATCCAAAGCAACCTATAAGTGAGGTAGAGTACAACACAAGCAAAAAACCATAGTCAACAATATTAGAAGCGCTGCACGACCAGGTTTCAATGGTTGGCCAGACAAGGTGTGAGCTAGCTGGTAGAGATAACAAGTGCGTTAAGCCATTAGATTACAATTTTTTATAGTTTAGTTAAACAGTTTTGAGACATGAGAATTTCCTTTAGGGGTAGTGTTTCAGGTGCTCAGGTGAAAGCGGAAGAGCTGTGTCTTCAGATGTTTCTTGAAGACAGAGAGGGACCCGGCAGAACGGATGAAGTGTGGAAGTTCATTCCACCATCAGGGGACAACGGCGGAGAAAGTTCTGGCTAGTGATTTTGTGCCGTGATGCAACAGGACCACCAGACGCCGTGCAGTAGCAGAGCATAGCAGTCGGGAGGGAACACAGGGAGTTCAGGTAGGTAGGTGCAGTTTTGTTGGTCGTCCTGTACACAAGCATCAAGACCTTGAACATGATGCAGCTACAGGGAGCCAGTATATATATTTATATAGGGGGTAAGAAGTACCGGTCTCACATGACTGATTGAACTGGATTGGATTGGAATTGGATTGGATTGCAATCCCACCTCAGGAAGATTCTGATTGGCTGAGACTATCATTGGCTGTACTGTCTCAGATGGCATTTATTGAACCTCTAACTTCAGTCACCCTCTAGAGGGATTCCCATATCTAGCCCTCCTTCTGTTCTTACTCAGGTTCTCTAGTTTGAGCAACTCTTTCCATACCATCATGTTCCATAGATTTACAAAACATAACACACATAACCTAGTTTACATTCGGTTTTACAGTTTTCACATCTCAATGGCTTCCTGTTATCTTCAACAGAAAAAAAAAAATGAATTGTGCCAAAGGCAGCATGTGATGTAAAACAAGTAATCTTTCACACTATGTTTAACAACAAAACACTACTCTAAAGAAGAGTCACAAACAAGCATAATCCCAGCTTTTTACACAAGCACAAGGAATGTTGCACAGGCCAAATATATCCTTTTTCACACTACTAAAAAACAGAATTGTACAGGTGGCAAATGACAGCCAAAGCTTTGCTTTTTTGCACTACAGCTACTGAAGAACAACATCACACAGGCCCTAAATCACAGTCAAACTGTCTGTTTTCCAAAACTGAAGAACAATATCACACGGCCCCCAAACCATAGCAAATGTGCTTTTTTACACTACTAAAGCTACTTAAGATGAACACCACTGCACACCCCTGAACCACAGTCGAACCTGAGCTTTCTTTCTTTCACTCCCACAGAATAACATCACACAGGCACTGGATAACTGCTGGACCTGTGCTCTTTTAGACTCCTGAAAAGCACAGGATTAAAAACAGACTACTGTGGGTATGCTGTACATCAAAACTCCAGGTGTTACAAGCTGCTGTACTGTTTTGCCATAGAGGGCTAAACTCTTCTCAGGAGGTCACATTTAGCCCATTGTTATTATTATTAATGTTTTTTTATTATTATTACTATTATTACTAGTAGTGGTAGTAGTAGTAGTGCTATTATTATTATTATTATTATTATTATTATTATTATCATAAAGTGATAATAAGTGATAATATAATGTGGTGATCCATTGTTTTAAGTGACATTAACATTGAATGGGTGGTAGCTTCAACGCTGACCTTGAGACTTACAGACACTCATGGAGACTTACAATGTCTTTCCTGGTTTTAAAAATACAAAGCATTTTTTTTCCTTGTTGCTCTTAAAAAACCTGACTGTATCGGGTACTGTACAGCTTTTGAAAAATGCTAAGCATGCTGTAGCGCTTGAGGGTACACTGTGGCTCCTGTCTTTAATAATTGATTTGGGAGGTTTGTAGGTTGTCAATTAAACGGCACTGGCCCCTGTGCGGCGCGGCTCGCTCTCGGTGCACGCCGAAAGATGTGCTACTATCCCGCGTAAGAGGGAAATTGGAAATGCCATTTCCTCTGCAGCGGTAATCAAAGGGAATACGCTATGACTCAGGGGAGAAATGCCACTGTGGTAAAAAGTTCTAAATGAGCGCATCACAAGCCGCCGAGCCTGTCTCCCATTCAGGGGAACAATGCCGGGACTCCCACGGCTCTGCTGTTTCATTTCAAATGTATCAGCAGCCTGCTGTACTGTACTACGAGTCTCTCAAAGACCCCCCCCCCCAAGTCCACTCTGGCCTGCCCTGTGAAGTGTCCCTTACCCACAGTGCTTTGTGGTGACAACATTCCAGACAGATCATGGTGACATTTTGAAAAGAATGATTGAGCCATTTTCTCTCCAGTGTGCGGGGACCTGCAACTCTGTGCATTGCCTTTGAGTCAACGGCTCCTTTATTTATTTATATTTATTGTTTTCTGCTGTTTATGTTTATTTATGTTTTTATTTTATGTCGCAGATGCTGTTGTACAGGGTGACTGACAGGATATTAGAAAATGCAAATATATAATAAAAATATCAAAAGAGCAAGCAGAATTACAAGTAATAGAATTGATATACATCCATATCCATATGAGCATATATACAGCTTTCCTGTAAGTCATCGGATCTGCATGTGTATTCTGTCTCCTCTCTGTCCATCTCAGTCTCTCTCTCTCTCTCTCTCTCTCTCTCTCTCTCTCTCTCTCCCCCCCCCCCTCTATCTCTCTCCCTCCCTCCCTCCATGCCTCTTTCTCTGTGGGAATGACTGAAGCAGTATCAATACCTACAGAGAAATAGACTGATGAATGAAGCAAATGAATCGGACAGCCATTAGTCCTAAGCAGATTCCTGCAGATCTGTAAGGAAAGGGAAAAACAGGAAAAAAAAGCTGAAATATAATCACTGCAATTAAGGGCGTTGTGTCAATGTAGCATTAAATAGAGGGTAATTTGAAGTTCACAAAGGGAGAAAGAGGACACATTGACTCAGAGCACTTTACAGTATCTGTAACATCACAAAATCCATTCCTCACTTTAATCGCTTCAAAGTGGTCTGTAAACTTTTGTCTGTTCTCTCTCAAAGGTGGAACATTTATAATCACAGACTACTTCATCAAAATTGCTAAAACCTTATCTTTCCCCAGCAGATCCCTTAGCAGCTCAACTGTGACGTCTTTAGTGTGCTGTGGTTAGCCAAATCTTTTTTGCACCTTTTATTATCACTATTTGTTACAGTTTTATATAGTGGACCGGAGATGTTCCTGTGTTCATAACCATCTGTTGGAGCTGTCATGGGGGAAATACAGTGTAATAATCCTACTAAAAATTGAAATCACCTAATGTTGCCCACAGTGGATTATTCACTGCCGTTTCTTAGAGTATGTGCAATAGTTAGCCTTGTTTATTAGTCGCTAGCCAGGTCATGCTGTAGATGAGGTAACGTATGTACAAACTCCAACCTATCAAAAGCAGTGGGTCTCTTACCCACTCTGTCAGAAATCAGTGAGCATCAGAAATTTCATTAGGCACCTTTGTAAAATGGAAAGGTACTTATAACTATCTAAAGTAGCTAATTTTCCACAACTGTGTTTCTCTGTGATACAAATGTCTCATGTTTCCATCTAGCAAGGAATGATACACAGATAAATGGTCCCAACAGTGTGCCACCAACAACTGATACCCTGTTGATTTATGTGAACTGTGATTCTGTCTGGCTATCAAGGGACTGTGTCTGCTAGACATTTTACCAGCAAAGTAATCAAGTTAAATTCAAATTCAAATCAATACAGCTAGCCCTGTAGCAAGCTACATCTGTAGTAGGTAGTTAACCAAATGAAAAGCTTGACTGACTAGCTAGGAAGTTGTGTCAAAGCAACTAATTATCTGGATGGTGAGTAAACAGCATTTATGACTGCTGAGTCAATTCATGCAGGTTTGGGATAAAAAGTGGGGGTCATCATGAAACTCTAATTTGGATCAATATGTGTTTTTTGTACCGTGCATTACAATGTAATGTAAATTAGTCAATAATCGTCCTGGGGGAGTAAAAGTGTGCCGAATTTCAACTCACTTTATTGACTACATTTCAGTTCAGCACTTGAAAAAGATTTGAATGTGTTGATGTTAGCTGCCTCTTTGTTTAATAGTGAGCATACCAAACTGTGCATACGAATGTGTTTTGAACACAAACCACATGTCTGGCCCACCTCTTGTAAACCATACTGTAACCTACAAATGGTGCATACTGTAAATGTTCTGTTGGATCTTCCAGAGGAAGCCAGAGCAATGTCACTGGTCTTCCCCACTGTAATGAAACATTGATTATTTTTAAGTCTGGCTGACCAAGACAGGCCTGACATATGCCTGGTAAGCAAGGCAATGAAAGACCCATTTAGACATTAGACATACTATTCGTTAGATTCTATCATATTGTTTATTTTGTGTTAATGTAAACCTAAACACCATTTACCCAGGCATTCATCCTCTTTTCCAATGGTTAATTTATATTCAAGGTATTTTTCAGTAGTTTTTATACACACTTTTCTTGAAACAGATATGGAACCCTTTACTGAAGATGTGTAGCTGCAGTTGTTTGGAAATAGTGCACTCATTCAACAATTTAATATCTTTGTCTCTGCACTAGGTGAACTATATGTGGCATGCATGTGCGCACATACATATTAATTTATCAGTTGTTTTACTTTTATTTTGATTTGGAGTCAATCTTCCTGTCTTGCTGGGATTTTTCTACAGAAAGCTCCCTCCCTGCAATTTCAGAACTTCTTTGAAAGAAATATATCGCCATCTTCAGGTAGTAAGTGGTACAACCCAAAAAGTTCTCAAGATGTCCATCCTAGAGGGAAGGCAAGCACGCCCCCAAACTCCCTGTGCTGTGGTTGGTGGGGGAGAGAGAGGAGGGAGACAGAATGTATTCCCTGTGGAGAGTCTACACATCAAAGGCAAGCTGGCCCTCCTCCGTAATATACATCCCGGCACATGAAACCGAGACGGGCGTTTCGAACCACATTCTACCTACCTACATCACCTATCTCCATTTATTCGGGTCCCTGTGTGTGCACATTCATTCCCGAATTACCACAGAAAAAGAGAGGAATTCTCACGTTAGCTGCACGTTGGGGCAAAGTTCAGCGAGCAGAGAACAGGTCGTGCTCGCTTGCAATGGCTGAGGGAGCAAAGTGGCCAGGTTCCCCCCAGCCCATGCCAGCCTCCATTACTCGATTACTGGTGATGTCAGCAGTGACTCACACCTACAGCCTGCTGCTCACAGGGAGCCTGCTAATGATTCCACCACCAACCACAGCAGCAAACTGACAACAAGACAGACCCAACCTGAAAACAGTCACGAGTAATGATGGCACCTATGTCCACATGTCCATCTATGTCATCAATGTGTCCCCTTTAGTCCCACAGTTCTCCCTTCTCCATGCTGGACTGGCCAATGGGAGGGGATTCATCCAATCAGCCCCTTAAAAGCATAAGCGTGGCAGTGTGGTTTAGTGGTTAAATAGCTGAGCCTGGAACCCATAGGTGTGGCATTGCTGTTTTCCCATTGGGCAGAACCTGGAGTTATGTAACCAGGGCTGTTCCAGCAAATACTCAGCTGTAATTTTAGTCACCTTTACAGCAATTTACAGGCAGTAATAATGCCTCAACTCTCTTCAGTTCAGCAAAAGAAGGAGAGCCTGACCTCCCCAGTCACCGGCCACCTGTAATGAACCCCTGGTTTCTTGTTAATCGGCACTGATGGAGGACAATACTGACTCAACCCTTGTGACTCAGCTTATTCTATGAATAAAATGGAGTAAGAGGACAGGCCCATCCTCAATGACAAACAGGCCAAAATACTCCAGCTCACTGTCCCCTTGTAGCAAAAATCACATTGACCAAGGTGGATATGCTTTACCCACCCTACATTACAGCAGAATGTGCATTCAAAATACTACCTTCCTGTACGGCATCATGGTTTATTGATGTCATATACTTACATTATATTAGTGTCATTCAGCAGATGGTCTTACCCAAAGCAAATTACATAGGTTACAATTTTGTCAATTTAAACAGCTGGGTATTTACGGAGGCTTTTGTGGGATAAATTGCCCAAGGGTACAGGGTACAAGGGTACGTTGTGTGAGGACAATGCGTGAGCTGCAGTAAAGTGTGACTAAGGATTGGCCAGTACAGGTCAAACCTGATTTAGACAACACCTGATGTTTTCCTGGTATTTTTTTTCTCCGTTCCACCTCTGAGATCAGTTTGTCTTGCTGTTCCACCAGTTTTGCCATGGCACCCAGTGTTCTACACAATTCCCAATGCAATTCCCCTGAGTGCTCATACAACTGTGTTTGTATGAAACTAACAGAGATGAAATAGAATGTGAAGTATACTCTACGGAGAAGATCACAGTCTTGTTTGTGGTCCATGTTTGTGTGTGTGTGTGTGTGTGTGTGTGTGTGTGTGTGTGTGTGTGCACATGTGCATGTGTAGACATGTGTGCCTAAGATGTGAATCTATATGTATCTGTGTGTGCATGTATGTGTCTGTGTATTCATGTGTATGTGTGTTTGTTTTGTGTGTGTGCGTGTGTGTGCATGCATGTTTGTGTGTTTTGTGTATGTGTGTGTGTGTGTGTGTGTGTGTGTGTGTGCACATGTGCATGTGTAGACATGCATGCAAGCTCTGTATACAGAAGTAGCTCTTCAGATTGGAGATGAAGATATCACCATGGCGGGATAAACATAGAGCTGATTTTACTGGGACTCAGTACCGGAGCACCGACACTATTTATGGAAAAAGGCAATCTAATCTGCTAACGATGAAATATTTAATCTCTGGCAGCTAATGCATATACATGACCCGTATATTTAACTTTGTGACAAAGAGCAGGAATTACACTGGGCTTAAGGCGGAGAAAGGAGGAAAAAAAATCATGGAATGTGCAGAGCATTCAGTTCTCATTAATTAGTCCTTTAATCAAATAATTTGGGAAACAAATCAATTTGTTATGAATATCACATGCACGGGGGTAATCACTACGGCTGTGAAATGGTAAATTCAGAGGCCACAAACTCACAAATTCACAAATCCAATTTAACAGTGTATATCAAACCATGGCTTCTAAATAGATTTTACAGCCTTAAATTATTTAATTGCACACTATGTGAAAAACTTAAGTCCTCCCGTTTCTTAAAAGCAAATGCAAGACATATATTCATTTGAATGAGTGCCTGATCCTTCCCTGTGCTACCCCACTTAATTGGTAAGTTCCTGTTTTCCTCAGCCTGAAGCTTATATGTGCCAATAAAGCGGAAAAAGAAATGCTGACTACGGGAAATTAAGATTATTCAGGGTAGCGACTGGCTCAATTAAAAAGGTCGACTGCTGTATATTAACACTCTACTCATTAAAAACACATTAATGATAAACATATTTCTCTCTTTCCCCAAGTGCTATGAATTAGTGTTTTCATTTTTTGTCTTTTGAATTGAAATTTAATTTTGGATTATATTAATTACAATAACAAGGGTGTACTGTATGTCCGTCTGGAGCGAGACATCCACATGCATGCAGTCAGACTTATGAAGGTGTGAAAGCTCTTTATTCCCACAATTCCACAATATAGAAAATAACTGTATTAAGGTAAGGAGTAGAATGAAAGCTTCATCCTATTTTGCCATATTTGGCTGGCGTCAGACAAGGGAGTAACGTCATGACCCAGGAATCTTGGACATCCATCTGAAGAGATCCTTCTGTTGCTATGACAACGAGGGTGCATAAATGAAACCTCCATGTTTAATAAGATACTGTACCTGCGGAGTTAAACTTGATATTTACACAGGAAACCATTTAACCTGGCTGCTCTCCCTGTGCCATGCCACCACTGGCACTTTTTATGTTTCCCTTTTGTTTTGTTTTTTTTTTTCTCCAGAAAGCTACTTATGCACACATAATTGCAATCTCTTTAAAGTACCAAAAAGGGGAGGACTCCTTTGAAGAACTGGCCTGGCAGAGCGAGATAGGGACTTCTGAGTGCCGTTTTTAATCACACTGTAATAGAGTCGAAGAAGCATGAGCTTCAGTCTCGTAAATTGCTGCAATGGTGCAGCATTGTAGAAAACCTTTTCTGGTACAGCTGCACAGGCTTGCCAGGTTCAGAATTGTATGGCCCCAATTAATTGTGCTGCATTTCCTTGAGTTCAGCTGTCAAAAATACAAGGAAACCAGCCAATCATGAGTGATTTAAAATGAACATGATGGTCCTATCTCTCCTATCTCTCAAGATCATGTAATCAGAAACAAGTAATTTAATGAAACAATATGTGTGCTTTTCAAGGTGCCACAACATGAAATAACCAGGGTCAGATGTCAACCTGATGAATTTAGGAAAAAACAGGTTGACATTAGAGTGCAAGGATGACCCACTAATCAGATGACCAGCCCGTCACAGAGTCATAATTACCTACACTGAGTGCCCAGGAGACAGACTGCAGTGGGGGCCAGTCCCACAAGCACGTACTTAGTAAAACCAAAATGTATGTTCCTCCAGTTTCCCTTTAGGTTTTACCATTTTATTCATTTTTAAATGACTATTTCCCTTCTAATTACCAAAAAATATAACTTCCGAACAATTTCTTCTTCACTCAGAAGGCATTTAAAATGTATGTGCTCAAAGCCAGTCCAGAATTAAAATGATAAAAATAAAAATGTATTTAGTAAAAAAAAAAAGAAACAGATTCAAAAGGCTGACTCCTGTTGTGTTGGGTCTCTTTTGATGTCTGCTCACAATGCCAAGGCAACATCTGCAGAGATGAGGTAAATACCACTAAAGAAATCTAGCCCAACACTCTGGGGCCCTGGTGAAAAAACAGGCAGAGGATGTACTCATTGAATATTGAACAGACGTCCCTTTGTGCCGATCACAGAGTTTCAAAATGGAGACAAAGAGAGATGCAGCTTTTCCCACAGGCCTATAAGACAGGGGGCTGCTCTGGTAAACATAGGTCTGTGTGTCTCCCTCCATATATAACAGATGTAAAACCCAGTGGCTCACGCTCTGTTCTGCCCTGCTGTTTGTGATCATAATGTGAGGTGATGCCTCTCCAATCCAGGAGCTCCTTCCCTTGTAACTGTACAGCTCATAAGGTTTTCATGTACCTCGAGAGACTAAACACTTCACATGTATACAATATGAACATATGCCTCATAACTATACTGTGTTTTGGTCTATAGCTCATGTGTGCCCTAAATGTGTTTTAAGTCGATCCCTCGGTTTTATTTTCTGATCCTTTCTCTGTCATATGCCTTCTGTCTGACAGCTCTTCAAATCAGGTAAAATTACCCACAGCATTGCAGAGTCCTGAATGTCATAAAAAGATTAACCTCTACAAATAGACAATGCTAGGCCTACTCTTGAAGCCAGTGGTTCACTAAGACCTTTTTTTTTTCAGAAAGAATTTTGATGAGACCTGTGAATCAATAGAGCTGTGTTTCTTTGATGTGTCTATGTTTGTCACACTCCCCATTCAAGCGACTTCAACGAGATTGCATTCTTGATGCCTGCACCCGCGCAGCCATGCCTGTGGCCTTAAAGTGCTTAAAGTCCTTGGTACCCAACATCCCCTGTATGATTTCTGACGCCCATTCAAACAGCTAGACAAAGAATGGAGGTGAAACTGAAAACAGGGAAGCGTTTGGACAAAACTGCATCAGATCGTGCGTGTGTGTGTGTGTGCATTTCTGTGTATACTGAGAGTGAATGAGTCGAGATGTGTGTGCATATTGCGTGTTCATGTGCCCGTGCAAGTTATGTGCATACATGATTAAAAATATCCAGCATTGTCAACTGGTTAGAATTGAACATCTAATGAACACAGATCCTTGCGTTCCAGCTGGCCATGACCCATCAAAACTGGAAATTGTACTACACAGACTCCGCTTAGTAAAGCTTTATCCTCACTGTGTTACACAGCATGTCATCATTCCATCCTCATTAACTGGAGTTTCTCAAACCACAAGGCACATACTGTAGAGAATCTTAGAAGTCCATGCTCAGCATGAAAACACCCTTTTAGCTTTATTTGTTTTAAGGTTCTGGCAGATACTGATTAGAAAATGTTTTGGCAGATGGCAGCTGAAGGTTACCCTTAAATATTGTGAGTAACATTAGATTACATTGGTTTAGTAAATATTCTTATCCTTTTAACACTCATAACTAAGAGCAACTTCCACCACAAGACAACAGCAGTGTATCCATCCAAGTTAAAGTGAGCAACAGTGTCAGACCAGGCTAACAACAATCCCAGGTAAGTGAGTGTTAGCACAACACCATTCAACTACTACCACACATTAACGTGTGCTAATCTGAAACCTGACAGCCTAGAAAACTATGAGAAGTACATACACTACAATATATTTCAGTATCACTAGATCACAATATCTATGACACATAACAATACTATAAATAATGAAGCAGCAAGTAATACTAGTACAAGTAGCAGATGTTAGGATGCGGCAACTGAAGGAGAACAGAGGTGCAGTCTGAAGAGGTGGGTCTTCAGTCTGTACTGGAAGATGGCCAGTGATTCTGCTCTCCTGGCCCCAGAGGGAGGTTCATTCCACCGAGTGACCAGTACAGAGTATCATGGCTGAGAGGAGCAAACCTGTTGGGAGGGGACAGTCAGTTGCCCAAATGTTGTACTGTGTACTGATGTGAGCTATAACGGGAAGCAAGTGAAGTAAGGTGAGGAGCAGTGTAACTTGACTACATTTAGGGAGGTTGTAGACAGGTCATGCAGCTGCATTCTGGATTAGCTGCAAGGGTCCGATGGCACAGGCACGAAGACAAGGAAGAAAAAAGCTCCCCAAAAAGTCCACTTTGAAATATTTGTCTTATAGGTTCTAACTATGCTTTCAAAACCTGAGTGCATTTTTTCTTTCAAGGATACAAGCCACAAGGGATCATTACTACAGATATGATCCTTGATCCATAGACTTGCCCCCTGGCACTTTTAAGTGTCAAGAACTGAGTTGGAGCAGACATTCCATCATGTACTTGACATTGTAGTATTCTAAGGAAAGAAAGAGGGCCCTCTGCTGGACAGGAGCAGAGGTGGTTTCAGTTTAATGATTTCTATGTAGAACATATTTCAATAAAGATTTATGTATTACTCCTTACTGTTCTGTTAATGAATAGGCACGAAAAATTGGGTTCATTTTTCTGTTTCTGTGCCTTTTGGTCCAATTATTGCACATGTCAATAGTGCAGAATTCTTAATTCACATCAACTCTCTTCATGGAGTTTCAATTCGTGCTGGAGAAACACACACTATGATTTAATTCATGTGCTTCTGTTGGAATGGACTATACAGTTTTGGAAATCAATCATAAAATAAGTATAATGATAAAATAAATTCAGAATCAATGGCAACATTTCCAAAATCCAATTCTTACTTTACTGTGCAAGCTGAATGTTTTTCTTTCTTGTTTTACATTCAGTCATTTATTTCAGAGCAGAACATCAAAACCAAATACATTAATATAATATAATACACACTCAAAATGTAAGGTTGCACTCTGATCTGTTTTGAGGTAAGTTTTTATGAAAAAAATATCTGTACACTGTATACTTGTGTACCAACCTTTTTTAGCAGTTTGCAAAACAAACAAAAATTATACACTCAAGTGAAGGGCAAATCAAAACTGATTTGTAAATGCACTGGAAAATCCCTTTTTGCTTTGGCAGCAAGATAGCAGTATTCTCAAATTTCAGTGTAAAACCATTCACCTCCCCAGCATAAATATTTATCCACAGGCTTTGTTTTTCACATGTTGGTATTTTTTTTCTCTCTGCCACTAGCAAGAAGGTGAAGAAGCACAATATGGATGAAAGTACAAGTAAAATGTGACTCTACACAGTAGTCTTAAAAACTATTTAGATATTCACAAATGGCTAATAAGGATTGATTTTAAAGCAGCAAGTAATCACCTATATTATCAAGTTAATTCAGAACATCAATGAAAGACCTTCAAAGCACATCTATGAGAGTGCATGGGAATGAGTCTATGGCAGTGTATGGGAATGATAATGTGTGTGTGTGTGTGTGTGTGTGTGTGTGTGTGTGTGTGTGTGTGTGTGTGTGTGTGTGTGTGTGTGTGTGTGTGTGTGTACATTACCTGACAGAACTACACCCCAGGAGAGCTATCTGTTCCCTCCATTTTCAATTCTGTCTTGTTAGTGGAATCGTGTTCACGTTAACTTGTAGAAGGGAGCAATGTGGAAGTGAAGGGCAAGGAGCATGCAGATACAGCCACCAGGGGGTTAAGCAGGTGGCTGTTTGTAAGAGCTCCACTCTGGGACAGGACAGGACCACAGGATGAGCCTTTCTGCTGCAGTCACTGGTTGTCTGTCAGAGGAGGCTGTATGTGAGAGATCCCTTCTTGGACTAGACAGGAGCACAAGATGGACCCACCAGATGCAGTCTTTAGAGTTCTGTGTCTCCTGTACAGTGTGGAAGGACAGAAAACCCCTGGTAATTTTAACTAACACAAATCAAATTCAGAAAAAAATTCCTGTAATTCCATCATTCTTGACTTGTACTGGTTTCTTCCTCATAGCTAAAGCAGTTTCAGCCCTCCAGTCCCATCTAACTCCCTTAAGTAAATATTTATGGCCCCTTCCTCACCCTCCCATCTCTCAATTCCCGGCATAGTGCTCACAAAGGAATTTTTTTATGATGTTCCTGTCTGCCTCCTAAGGCACGCAAACTAGGTGAGAGGTTTGCCCAAATATCTAGTAAGTATTATAAATTATAAACATAAATTATTATATTTAGTAAATATGAAAGTATATATTTACTATATATAGTACAATAAAATATTTTCTCTTCATTTTAACTGAAATAATGAATAATATAAAATAAAAATGAATAAATCATAAAATAATATTTGTACAAGAAATTGTCATGTGTTTTTTGAACTTTCACAGTTGTTTCTTTTTTTCAAGAGTATGAATGCCAGGGAACATCTAAAATTGTTACAGTACAACCATTAAGCACAGGGTGTCATTGATACACAAGGCTTTGAAACACATCTCTACAGTGTGTATCTATTCCTTCATGAAATTATCATTTTAGTGTAGTAGAAATAGCTGAGAATGGCAGGCTGCATCACAAAAAGGGCAAATATTTATTTCACAGCCTTGTCAGTAGTTGTCACACTTGTTTGAGGGTTTTTCATAAATGCTGTCAACAGCTTGGCACATAAAGGTAAAATAACAATTAATATTATATATTTTATGCGCTGAACACTTTTCATTTCCCATCCTCAAAGTGCTGTACTAAAGTAAGCTAAAGTAAAGATGCAAAAAAAATCTGCCTGTTCTCTACTATTCTGATGACCTCAGACATTTGAGGTTATATGTATATGTTTACTGACTGACTTGCTGTCAGTCAATTTCTGGAAGGGGGAGTTGAACTTGTTTTACAAATTCCATTTGCTAGCAAGTGTAGGCATGAAAGCATTTTCATTCTTAATTATTTTTAAAGTTGTGTTCCTCCTGAAACATGATCCATGTCTCTGGCCATAACCTTTAAATGTTTCCACAATGAATGTGTACATTATTGTCTGAGAGTAGGAACTATGCAGTCAAGTATGCAGATAATATTAACAATTGAATCACTCCATTCAGTGGCATACTGTAAAATCCTTCAGGAGCAAGCCATTTGCAGGGCGAACCATTTTTCTAAGGATGTTGATTATCCCTTGCAGCCATCTACACACAAGTTACCATAGGTTCTTTTCAAATTCAAAGTTGACTCGTTTATTTTTTTTTCTTTCAAAGCCAACTGCAACTCGTAAATTATACTGTCTTTTGCTGAATTAACAGTGCACTCCCTATCCACCCCCAAGCACTTTGAGGGGACCTCACACGCGCACACACACACACACACACACACACACAGCGGGTCATACATGCTCCTCTCACATGCCAGTGACTCCAGTCCCTTTCCAGTATCCTTTATCCTCCTGTCTTAATGTTACATATAATTTCAAAATTAAAATATAGCTGCAAGCAGCGATACAGGGGCCAAGCACAATGAGGGCCTGTTTTGTTACAATACCACCTAGTGCTGAAATTAAGTTTTTGGGTACTTTCATGACATGGAAGTAAAGACAAATGTCAAGTTTGGTGTTAATGAAATAATTAAACTAAGCATTACACTGTAGCCTTTGTAAATGTTTATTTTCACTGAAACCATTATGTGTGCTGAACTTGGCATGACTGAAGGAATCAGAAGAAGAAAGAATTATGATTTCAGGCCATGCAATTCAAAAGATATGTTAAAATATAAGTATAATATAAGTTACATGCAATATGTGTTATACCTAGTGGTCAAATGACACTAAAACGCTTGGGGACCCTCAGGGCATAGTCGCAAAAACAGGCACCAAATTTGGTGTCAGTACA
This sequence comes from Megalops atlanticus, assembly GCA_019176425.1. Lineage (NCBI taxonomy): Eukaryota > Metazoa > Chordata > Actinopteri > Elopiformes > Megalopidae > Megalops > Megalops atlanticus. The sequence goes on from CM032876.1 coordinate 50,664,701, forward strand.
CAAAAGCATTGCATAGATATTGCCTTACTACCCAAAAAAGGAATTAAGATGTTTATTTTATTCATATCTGAAAACGTTTCTCTGTCAGTGTCTGTAAGTGCAGTGTACAGTGCAGAGCCAAACAGGACTTTATTTCAGGGCCTAAAGTGAGACATTTCACAGAGGTTGAGAGCTTATTTGCCTGAACTGGTAACTGTGGTAAATGATCAATAGTCTCTGACTCCACATTGCCGCATTGTTATGACATTTCAAAAGGCCAGGTCCTATAGTGACACTGGAATGTCCTAGCATGAGGTTCCTCCTTGCAACATCAGTCTGCCTGACAGACATGAATACAACAAGTCTAACTGTATTGTGACATAATCATAGTATTGTGTTTTATGTGCATGAAAGATGGAGGAGGGAGTTTTGTTCCAGCCTGACAAGAATGGCAGAAGGAAATTCTGCAGAGTTTTGCATTAAAACAACTGCTGGCGGCAAAGGCTAAATCAATGCAGTGCTGACTGAGGCAGAGTGAACAGGTCAGGATGCAAGGAGGAGGCCTGGAGGAGATGGACAGGGCTAAACACAACTTTGAAGCAGCATTGGAAAATGCCCGCATCCACAGTGGAAAGACTGTCTCTGTATTTACAACAAATACAGACAATTGTATGGTTAGATTATACTTAAACGTGGTGTCACTCAGGATAACCTCTTTTACTTTGGTTGGCTTATTGAGGTCAGATTATTCTCTTAAACCCTGTCACATAAAGAAATCGCAAAATAATAATAAACTTGTGAACATGATGAAAACCCAAAGAGGTATCTAATACCCTTCTAACAGTCTCACAAAGGCTCAAAAACCATGCTCCTAGAGCAACCTTGTAAGATTTCAGGTGTAAAAAAATAATCCACTGGACAACACAGTGATCTTGCCAAATTTTATTCAGAAAATTGCGTTCAACAGGAGTATTTTCATAACAGAAGTGAAACAGGTTATTACATGATGATTCATACTCTTCAATAACTCCCTATTCCAGTAGAGACTGTACTTGAACTAATGTGTGGTTGTTCCTCTTGTGGGTACAGATACTGTTTCTGAAGGCTGGATCCCCACCCAGAACTTCAATAAGCATGACCTCCCACAATCATGTTTACATGTAGCAAAAACTGACTTGTGCTTCTGAGGAAGATTATGCAACTGATTGTTATCATAAATAGAAATGACAGACTGCTTGCTGTCAGAGACCTTTCTTTGCTACAAAACATTATTAGCATAATCTATAAGGTAACCATGTTCATGCAACAAGTCAGACCCTAGAAGGGATCCCTCAGAGTTCTTGCAAACCAAGAAAAGCATGCATCTATCTTTATCCAATGGTGTCTGCATTTACTTGTGTTCCTCCAACTTCCAGCTAAATTAGGCAGACACTGTTGAGTAAGAGAATGCGGAAATGTTTACACTTCAAGTTCATTCTGAAACAGGTGAAACATGTTGGAATGCCATAAACAGGTGTTTCACAAAAACCTCTCTCTCTCTCTCTCTCTCTCTCTCTCTCTCTCTCTCTCTCTCTCTCTGTCAAACCTGTGACGGGTTTGAGAGGTACTATAGTTCCAACACTCACAACATAAAAGAAAGTGACATGTCTCTGAGTGACATCTCTCAGTTCTGGGCCTCACGTTCCTCACTACTTTCCGTTTGAACCAGGGGGACCAAGGAACAGGGGTGGGATTTTTTTTTCTACCTTCATTCTCAGATGCATTTCTGACAAGGGTTACAGTGCACTTATCATCATCACCATCACTGTCATTATTGCAAAAAAAAAAAACAGCTTGGCTGTCCCACCAAGGCAGTGTGTGCATGTGTTTGTGATGCGTTTCTCTGTATGAATTAAAATTCAGCTTCATCAGTTATAGGCTTAGGGAAAACCCCTTTTTGTTTTGATTTATGCAGCCCTTTACACTTATCCAATGACCTTTTCAGAGAGTCTGACTTTTCCTTTCCTTCCTCCACCTCCTGCTGCAAGACCTAAAGAATAACATCATTGTTTACTTTTTTCAAAGGAGAGAACAAGAACATTGCCTTTTGAGGACCATACCTCATCCCTTTTTCCTTGAGCTGACTCTCCAACGCAAGAAGGTTAGCTATGAGTGTCCTCTCTCTGCCACCATTCATCCCTCTGTCTCCAGCAATGCAATAGCCCTAGTCAAATTTTGATTTAAGGTTAAAACTCAGGTTTGAGCCTCTAAAAGATCAGTAGCTAATTTGTGCACATGACCCTTGAACTTAGATCCAGAAAGAATTACATCCAGATGTCCTATTGAATCTGCAGCTGTATCATCTGATGCAAAGGTATCTATTTGCACTTTTTGCATAACAGCTTGTTTTGCTATAATCTCTTCCATGACGCCGGAATACACGCACACACACCAGACAGAAACATCAGACCATAAATCACACACTATGCAGCATTACACATGATTATTTGTCAAGAATCCATGATCTGTCTCACATCTGGAATTTGTGTTGTGTTGCGTGTAGATTGTTGAGAAACATAGTGTAATCTACATGAATCTGCAAACCCTGAAAGACGTGAAAGAAAGCATTGATTGATTTTAACATACTCAAGATTTTTTGGAAAGTTATTCCTAATTAACACTTTTGATTCATTTAACCTATTCAAAGAGGGTCTCAATCACCAATAATCTAGTATTACTACAGCGTGCAATTCACATCACCAAAAAGAGGGACTGGAGCACAAGCATCCTGCCAGTCTGCATCCCTGCTGGCTGGCTTGCCAATTTGTATGATATGCTGATTATTTTAGGAGTAAACAAATAATCTACTGGACAATGTCATGGTCTTGCCAAATTTTATTCCATTCAAAAAGTCTTTTTGTGCCTGAATAGCATGGGCTTCAGGTGGTGAAATAAAAAGTATAGATGAAATTGTAACATTGGGAAAAAGGCTTAAAAATAGGAAATGAACAGAGTATAAATGAAATAAGGTTAAATTACTCCATGGTAAAACAAAAGACAGTCACAGAACCCAGAGGTTCAGAGTTCAATCGCACAAAAGCACAGTGTGCCAATTTGACAAAAAAAAAAGAACTAATAACACATTAAACATCAGGAGTTATCTGCTGAGGCCCAAGACCCTCTCTAGTTAACCAGTTAAATTACTTTTTGGCATCTCATATAACTTATGTATTGAGAAAAACTGAGGTGAGCCGAAAGCAGGGAGCAAGTACACTACTTGTATCGCCTCCAGTATCATGTATGCTGTACATGTCTGTAAGCTAAACTACCACATAAAAGTATTTCTCACTATTGTATTGAAACTGTGCATCTGGCCTCTAAAACAGTTAGAAAACTCAATTATGATTACTAGTCAGCCTCTAAAAATGTTGGTCCTCCGTCCCATTTCAGGAATCTGTTTCTTTATGTTTATCGGAGAGCAAATACTCCCACTTCCCTGCAGGTGTAGGCTGTAAGCTGTAACACGGTCAGCACGCATCATGTTAATGATGACATAAAGCACAGTGTGTGTGATAGAATCAATACATTTTTTAAGTTTCTGGGGGAGATTGTATCACTCTGTCACATGTAAGAAAGCTGATAACAGGCTTAAAATAATACATGTACAAAACAAAGATAACAGTCCAAGTCACAACAGATTTTAACCGAGGTGATAGGATGTCACAGTATGTCATTTTGTTTTAAGGTCAAACTTCAAGGGCCTATTTAATTTGCCATACCCACTACAAGGGCCTGCACACTAGTTATGTACTTATTAGTTGTTAGTTACATATTCATTAGAACATAAGTTTAATGACAAGAACTTTCCATCCAGCCCAGCTAGGCTTGTCATTTTGTAGACTGTATCTAGGACTGTGAGACTGGTCTTGAGCACTTTTAAGCGTCTTTACTTCCTTCCACTACAAATCCTGTAATGAAATTCCATGAATATATAATCCTCTTGCAAATAAAAAAATATTTTCCGATATTAGTATGAAATTTACCTTTCTACCTAATTTCCACCTATACCCTCCCTCTTGTTCTCCTCATAGAAGCAATAACGTCTGTAGTCTACTTTATCCCTTTTTAAAATTGAAAAAGCCCCAACCAAATCTCCCCTGCCCCTCTTTTTGTCTAGACTAACAAGATTAAGTGTGCGCACACAATCTCCCTGAAGAGTGTGTTAACCAATTCAGGATCAATTATCAGGAAGTAGACACAGAGGCAGGGGAAGAATCAGATACAGATTCTCTGGAACGCCAGGTGGATGGCAAAAAAAAGAAGGAAAAAAAACAATAGGTCCCATTACATGCTTCTAGACAAATCTGCCACCATGACTAACTTTCAGAGCATGAGGAAGATAAGTGCAGAATTAAACCAGAGGAACTCAGGAAAGACCACTCCTATAGGTGATGGCAGGGCAGCCCAGGGGATAAACAGAAGGATGTGTGTGAAAACGCCACTCAGGAATCAGCTATCAGCCCACAAGATGAAGCCCTTTACTGCTGTCATTGGACTCCTGTTTCTCCTACACAGTGTGGAAGGACAGCTGATACCTGGTAGAGACACAAACTTACTGAAATGTGAATACAGATGTATGTATTTTTTGTATGTATGTAAGTGCTATGGATTTTCACTCCAAGTATTTAAGTGACATTTAAGTGAATGGGTTATGGGGACAGCAGTGTAGCATAGTGGTAAGGAGCAGGAGTCATAACCAAATGGCTGCTGGTTTGAATCCTCACTGGAGCACTGCTGTTGTACCCATGAGCAAGGTACTTAACCCAGAATTGCCTCAGTAAATACCCCGCTGGATAAATGGGTAACAAGTAAAAATCGTACCCTGTGTATGTCTCTCTGGGTAAGAGCATCTGCTAAATGCCAATGATGTAATGAATGAAGCAAATCTGTGAGGGCACGCAAAAAGAGGGACAGGCTGATAAGGACAGAGAAACTCTATATTTTCCCTTGTGATGGCCTCTGGTAAAGACACAAACTTTGAAAAATATGAATGAAGATATTTTTCCACACAAGCCATGTTAGTGGCTGTCATGATTCCTGTCACAATTTGAACAATGTTTAATGGACTGATGAGACTAAGTCTGAGCTATGTGGATGTGAAAAATAGTTACAGACTTTTTTTCATATTCATTGCACTGGTTCTGTCAAGGTTGGGGTGAATAAATGTGGAAGTGTACAAAAACATTTTATACGCAAAATATTTCAGCTCTCAGCTATTAAGCTAGAGTTGGGGTGAAGAATTAACTTTAAAGTATGATAATGATTGCAAAATATGTGTAATCCTGTGGCCAAATATTTTTGTGTAGAATGCTATCATTTGCTGGCCAGAGGAGCTGCCAGAAATATGTCTCCTCTTACGGTATTAAATCTGAAAGGTACTGGCATCCCAATGGGGAGCTTGAACAGATTGCAGTTGCAAATTGGCACAATATGATTAAGTGAAATACCTATTGGGACATTTATTTGGTTTGCGCTTTGGTATAATTCATTCAGAGAGATGCTTTCGCATGCAAGCACAGAGATGACATGAGATGGGGATATTATTGATAAGATCAGAAATGTTAGTGTCAAGGGAACTTTGTGAGAAAGAAGCTGTATGTGTCAGGTTAACAGTTAGCTAGCTTTGTACAGCTCTAGCTAGCGAGATATGGCTCACTAGCCATGTTTGTGTCAGTCAAGTGAACTGCAGCATACACTTAGCAACCCATCACTGTCATCAGTAGCTATGATCAATAGCTTAAGAAAATAAGTATGGCAATAAGTATGGTGGTGTCAAGTGACTTTAGATTCTGCAGTAGAGACCTAGTCATTTGCCAGCTAAGTGCAGTATCCTTGAAATGAATTGTAAGTGATTGATGAGATAGATACATATTTACGCTGTTTCGGTTTGGCCAAGTACATCATTTACTATACCAATACCATACCAGTAACTAAGTAGGCTCTTTCACAAGTGAGTTGGAGTAGAAAGTTGATTCCCATAGTGAACAAGATACCTGTGTGTACGAATTGCAGTTTAATGTAATCCAGGCATTTTCAATCAACAGAATAAAACAATATACGCAGAATGAAAGAGCAGTGATGAGAACAGATCCCTAAAAAACAATTAGGTAGCACTTTACCTCATTTGATGTTATGCTAATTGAGTATAATTGGTGTTGAAGAGCCTTTCTCCCTTTTTAAATTTAGCTTTCTGTGATGTGTGACAGTGAATGAGGCATAAACAATTATCAGTATCTTGTTACCATTTAGGAGTCATTTAAAAAAACAGGAAGAGGTAATGCTGGTGCTGAGCCAACAGAGGGCGTTAGTGCTGGTGTCATTGGAGGGGAAAGAGAAATGCAGAATTTTGTGAAATCTGAGCAGTTATTGAAAGGATTGATGTGACAATATAAAAATTATTTGTCTCAGTGATGTAAGGACCATGTGACCTGTATGTTGAGCATAACAGAACATCACACATGTTTTGGTTTTGCCTGTGCAGAACTGTAGGAAGGGGCAATTGCTTGCACCACAATTCAAGGGGCACAAATCTGTCACCAAAAAAATCACTCTGATCAATATTTTTATGCTACATATATTGCAAATCATATTCAATTATATTATATTTTTATTGAATTCATATTAAAATCATAAACTCACCTGGCATTGCATGTGAATGTGTAATGTGTGTTTGTCCTTATCCTTTTCCTTTCAACTCCTACTCTGTGGACAATATACAGTACATACATCCGCCACATCATACATATATCTGCCACATCACTGACAAGTTCATTCACACCTTAACAAGGCAATATTGGACTAATTGAACCACAGGAACATAGTTTGCTGTAGCTCAAATAAAAATGAACATGTGAGCTCTGGGGTAATGGTACACTCCTCTGTGTATTTCAGGAAGCTGTTCTGAGCCCTTTCAGCTTTGCTGCCCAGGACAGAATAATTCCTGTAGTAGGACATGCTACTGTGATGAGGCATGTGTGACACTGCGTGACTGCTGTCCTGACTATAACAGCACCTGCGCAGGTAAGGAGGTTGATCACGAATGCACATAGAACTGGAAAACACATTCGTAAGTGTACACAGAGGATACAGTGGGCTATGACCCGAAATATTTTGGCTGATGGGAATAAGATTATACCTTCCTGGTCCTGGAGAGAAGACTGGACCCAGAAGGTGATGGTCACCTGAAGAGGAAATCATTTTTTTAGAGGTCACTGGCATCAGACTGCATTGCATACAGAATAAAAGTGGCAGGCCATTTTGTTTAGGTGAAAAAGCAGTCACCAAATTTCTTTCCTTCAACAGGGAATGTGTCAGTGAGTGCCACAACAGACTCAGCAAATACAAGTCTGTCTTTAACAATGACCACTAGAGACCCTGATACTCAACCAGCCTCAGCCCTGACTACCAGAGACAACAGTACTCTTTCAACCCCAGCTATGACTACCAGAGACAACAGTACTCCATCAACCCCAGCTATGACTACCCGAGACAACAGTACTCTATCAACCCCAGCTATGACTACCAGAGACAACAGTACTCCATCAACCCCAGCTATGACTACCAGAGACAACAGTACTCCATCAACCTCAGCCCTGACTACCCGAGACAACAGTACTATATCAACCCCAGCCATGACTACCCAAGACAACAGTACTCTATCAACCCCAGCTATGACTACCCGAGACAACAGTACTCCGTCAACCCCAGCTATAACTACCAGAGACAACAGTACTCTATCAACCCCAGCCCTGACTACCAGAGACAACAGTACTCCATCAACCCCAGCTATGACTACCAGAGACAACAGTACTCTATCAACCCCAGCTATGACTACCAGAGACAACAGTACTCCATCAACCCCAGCTATGACTACCAGAGACAACAGTCCTATATCAACCCCAGCTATGACTACCAGAGACAACAGTACTCCGTCAACCCCAGCTATGACTACCAGAGACAACAATACTCTATCAACCTCAGCCCTTACTACCAGAGACAACAGTGCTCCATCAACCCCAGCTATGACTACCAGAGACAACAGTACTCTGTCAAACCCAGCTATGACTACCAGAGACAACAGTACTCTTTCAACCCCAGCTATGACTACCCAAGACAACAGTACTCTATCAACCCCAGCTATGACTACCCGAGACAACAGTACTCTATCAACCCCAGCTATGACTACCAGAGACAACAGTACTCTATCAACCCCAGCTATGACTACCAGAGACAACAGTACTCCATCAACCCCAGCTATGACTACCAGAGACAACAGTACCCTATCAACCCCAGCTATGACTACCAGAGACAACAGTACTCCATCAACCCCAGCTATGACTACCAGAGACAACAGTACTATATCAACCCCAGCTATGACTACCAGAGACAACAGTACTCCATCAACCCCAGCTATGACTACCAGAGACAACAGTACTATATCAACCCCAGCTATGACTACCAGAGACAACAGTACTCTATCAACCCCAGCTATGACTACCAGAGACAACAGTACTCCATCAACCCCAGCAACCATAAAAAACAGTGTTAGACCAACCCCAGCATTCACAGCCACCCATACCTCAACAGACCCAATTGTAACTTCTACAGTGACTGCCTCCAAAGGACCAACCATGGATAGGCAGACCACAAATGCCACACCTCAAGGTATGTATAACAATGATAAAAATGTTGTGCATTTTTCATTCATTTATACCCTGACCTGAGACGTGCACCAGTGTATTCCAAATGTGAGTGATATGTCATTATATGCAATGAATACCATTTATTTATGCATCTGTTGATCTGCCTATAGATGCTCAGTCAGCTTTTCTATAGACTTCGATATCTCAAGCATTTTAGTTTCAGAGGGAGGTATGTGAAATCTGTGTGCTTCCAGTAACTAAGCATTCAACATTCCAAACTCAGATCCAGGGAGAAAGGCTGAAATATTGTGGCTAATTGTCTTGATCCACGCTGGGCATCTTTTTACATGCACCAGTATTCTTTTAAAATGTACATCCCTTTTCCATGGAGACAGACACAAATTTCCGTAATGTTTACATAATGGTAATCTCTTTTCAGGTTAGAATACTTGTGAACTGCTTACCTGTTGGTGAAAAGAGTTATATCACACTATCCTTAACTGAGATTACGTTCATATTAATTATTGTACAATTAAATCAAATATGGCACTACATATAGATAAAACAGGCTTAAAAGAGTGTGCTAGGAGGAGTCTGAATGCGCTTAAATGGCTGAGATGATGAGAAACGCCACACCTCCCAGCATTTATCCCTGAAAGTCCCCTTACGCGCACAGCGTGAAAACAAAGATGCCTTTGGAATATCTGATTCTTACTCAAAAATGCCTCAATTCCTTTCTTCCACTTATGGATCTTACGTAAGAATCAGCCCCCTTACACGCACAGTGTGTAATGCAAAGCAGTCTGAGATGTACAGTATGGTCAAGATGTACAGTAAGGTACAGAAGCCTATGGAAGTGAAGTAAGGAAACAAGAAATGACATGGAGGCCAACAAATATAGAACCCCTTGTATGTGTACTAATACCTTCCTCTTTTGGTTGCAGGTATTCAGACAGTGATTGGTCAAATAAATGTGTCCATTCTATCTCCAGCTAATATAAAGAACACAGCAGTGGTGGACACTTTTGACAATGTAAGTGGAAAAACCTTTAATATTTAACACATTACAACATATAAGTGTCTTATTTACTCATTACACCTATTATCATACTGATAATTGTATACCTTTCGCTACCATTACTGTTATTGTTGAGGGTTTAAATTACATCACACACTCATGGAAGTCACTTTACTTGAATTGTAGTAGCATAAAAGAATGCAAGAGGTCATTCAAAAATCAGCATGTGTCATAGATATATACACATTGTCTGAGTCATGTGTTCATTCATCCACTTGTTTTGCTATTCACTCACTCACTCACTCACTCACTCACTCACTCACTCACTCACTCACGCAGTTCTTATGCCCATTTTATCTTCACAGCTTGCATTCAATCTCCAGGTTTATTTAAGGAGAGAATACAGGGATGTCAACTCTCTAAGAATCAGGATCACAAGGAAATGAGAAACTTGGTTTAACTGTTTCACATTCAGAACTGCAATGCTTTGCAATGGAGTAACGCACCACCCTGAACAAACCTGAGTACTTAAGTAAATTCCACTAATGTGAAAGGCAAACCAGATGGAGAACTTTGTTAGTTGAAACTGTTTTTTGATTATTATTTTTTCCTTTTTTTGCATTAAAGTATTTAGCAACATTGCTAAAGAGTCCTGAATGTAAGGCTAAGGTATGCCTGTGTAGCTAGAGATAATATGATGGAGATGCCCAGGAAGTTCACTAAGGGGGGTATTCTCCCATACGCGCGTAAGTCCTTTTTTGCGCGCCTCCAGTTAGGCGCATTTCAGTTACTCGTATTCTCCCCTACGCACTCCGATCACGCCCACAGCGCTTAACTTCAGAACGAAGGCGGACTAATGAAAGAGGCGTGATTTATTTAAAATAGAAGTAGACTGAGTCACAACCTCGTTTATTCTGGCTGTCGGGAAAACGTGGAACGTGGACTTACGCATTTACCATGTGAATGTCATTGAATTGTCATTGAATTTCAGTGACATTCAAACCATAAACCAGACTCTGATTCTGAAAACAAATGCAAAGGGAGAGGCTCTCCCGGAGAGCTGTATTACCAATCGTCTCAAAGGAAAGCATTTGTTTCTATGCATGACATGAACCCAAAAATAAAGTAAATATACCAAACGACACATGTGCTGGGCCTATGTATGAAGACATGTCTGACATGTGGAGATTCATTAACCCTTTCGCACGTAACTTATTTTTTATGCTATGTAGCGCGCGTGTTACTTTACATGGTTCGTTATGTTTTCGTTAGCGTTATGAAGCTTCTCACAGTTTTCAGTTAGCATTTTCTATATTTTTAATGTTAAATCGCTGTTTCATAAACGCTAAAATTATCTAGAATTTTTCCAATCTAGTTTTCTAATCGCACCGGTTTCAGCATACGCGCTAAACGGCTAATCACACCGGTGTGACTGTACACGCGAAGGGGTTAATAAAAATGCACTATTGAGGAAAAGGTGCAACAAAATTATTAAAAATTCATCAGTAATCACTCATCATGACTCTTCCAAAGTACTCTCTATTAGTTAAATTGATTAATAAATGGGTAACGCTCTGCTATTTATAGGTTACTCATCTTAATTGATATTTCTGTTTTATTCTAATTGAACTAATTATTTACCAGGCTTGTTCACAACACCATGTGATGTAAAACATTTTTTTCTGTTTAACAATGTAATATAGGGTTACAAGAAATGTTATTGTAGGAAATAATGACACACAAATATCGTAAATTTTGAACTTTATTTGTTCATGTATAATAATTTTAAAAGTAACCCTACCGCCGACTTAAAAGGCAATATGATGTTTCGCCCTGTAGCGGCGCTTGACTTACTACAGCCCTCAGAAGCACGTAGCTGAAAAGCGCGTAAGTCGAGGGCAGAATACGCGTAAATGGTGTTTACATAAGAAACGCCCAGATTTTGGGGTTGCTCCGCCCGAAGCACGTAACTGCCTTCATGGCGCGCAAATCGTAGACATAAGTCAAGGGGAGAATACGCATAGGCTTAAAAGTGCGTAGCTGCGCGCTTTTTTGACTTACGCGCATGGGAGAATACGCCCCTAAATGCATAAACTTATGCGCAACTCATGCATAATTTAGCATTAGCAATCAATGCCTGCCTGTCCTCTAATCAATATTTTAATTTCATCAAACTTTATGTTTCCAACATGTGTGTTTACCTTAAAATATGTGGGGTCATTGTGTTAATACTTAGTTGTGGAGATAATTACAATCGTACAACTGAACTTTTCTCATCAGTTCAGCAGTTCTGTGTTTTGTTGGACATGTACGTACTAGACTTCGCCTGCTATTCAATAAATGTACCACCAGATGGCAGCATAGCACAGTGTTTCAATTCTTTGCATGCAAGTAGAGCGCTATTTATGCAATACAAGTGCTATATTATCTAATAATATTAGCTAATATTATGCAATATTATCAATATTATCTGCTTCCTCTACCCATACTATTTTTTATGATATTTATCCCCTTATAATATTTCTGACATCAAGCATTAAAACACAAAAAAATAAATATCATGACACAGAATCAAATATGCTGTTATGGGTATCTACAAGCAAAAGACAGTAATTTTACACATTTAGTATTTAGTACTATGTCTTTGATGGAGACTTATTTCACTCAGACTGTATAAGACACTGAATTCTGGCATAAAGAAAAGTATAAAAGTATGATATAGATTGTGGCTCTCATATATTTATGGCAAAATAGATAAAAAAGGCCATACCTCCAACTCATTTCAGAAAAGAGAGCCCTCATGTTTATCGGAGAGCAAACACTCACACTACCCTGCTTGTGTCAGTTCCATTTTCAATACAGATTCATTGATACCCATTTTGTTCCTAATAAAAATCCATGGCCAATCTATGTACATCATCAAAAAGCCATTGACAAATGCAAACAGACATACTGTAATGAAAACAGACTGGGATCCAAATGTTGTCAATAATATATTTAATCACGGAAGACAAAAACGTAGTCAGGGACGAAACGGGTCAGTAACAGGAAGCAGCACTACAAAACCAGATCCAAAAGCACAAGCGAGGTCCAAAGAACAGGCGAGGGGTCAAACACGGCAGTCAAAATGCAGAATGGCAGAGAGCAGTACCTTACAATGAGGCAGCACAAACTGAGACCTTATGTAGCCAGGACCTGACTGAATAACGAGTCACAGGTGCGCTGGATGAGTGGGCGAGGTTGAGCCAGGCTGGACTGGGCGAGTTTGAGCTGGCTGACTGGGAGCGGGTGTGACACATGCATCCCTCAGGGAGATCATATCACTCTGTCACATTGCAAAAGCTTCAACTGATAACAACCTCAAAATATGCAGGAAACAAAAATAACAGTTCAAGTCACCACAGCTTTGAACTGAGGATGTCACAGCATGTCATACTCTTTTAAATTCAGACTTTAAGTGCCTGTTTAATTTGCCAGCACATTATAAGGGCCTGCACACTGAACTACTATAGTACTGACAATAATAATAAACTTTATTTGTTGACAACATGACACAAAATATAAAGAAAAATCACCAATGCTGATTTGTTTACAAGCATAAATATAACTAAAGATAGTGCCCAGTCAACCTCCTTCACCGTTTCAGTCTGCCTTCTGAATGAAAGTGGTTCGCTAACCTTGCCACCTTCACAAGGAAGTCATTGTCAATAAAGGTTTTCATGGAAAAAGGTGACATCCAGAAATCACAACAAATCTTCTTGCAAGTGAATTGTATTCTTCCATCACTCTTCCAAACTTGTAACCCTGTTCTGTAGCCTTAGGCTGAGAGTACATAGTAAATTATAATTGACACTCACAGAGACTGAATTCTTGGCTGAATCCTGTCATGTGTCACTCTCTCTCTCTCTCTCTCCATATATATACTCTATATATATATATATATATATATATATATATATATATATATATATATATATATAGGTCAGCCTGGAAGCTGAAATATATCTTTTTAAGCCATCAATTTATAGCGAATATAGCGAATGATTCGAACCCTAAATTTATTCATCAGTTGTGTTGTCATGGAGTAGCTTGCACAGTCCTCCTTGAAATCCAGTTACGGTTACTTGCAGAATCTTGGATACGGACTAATAAATTGAGGGTATGGATTACTGAACAGTCGGGACGGATAGATAAATTGAGGTAGAAATTAGAAAGGTGTATGTTATTTTCCCACCAAGTCCTCTAAATGGCTGCATAAAAATGGGATATTATGTTAACTTAATAGCTATATCTGTGCACTGTGTGACGCATTATCTGACAGCTAAAGGAAGTGTGACTTCAGTGAAATGTCAGAGGTCCTGAAAGCACAGGGGGATGAACTGGTGGTCATCGGGAGCATCTATGAACGTGAGGAGTTTTGAAGGAACCAATATCCGCGACGGTGAGAGATCCAGATTTGTCTCGAGCTGCATCAGAGTTGCAAAGTCAAAGATCAGGTCTGTGTGCTGCCTCAGGTTTAAAATGTTTGTTTACACTTCATTCTTAACTTTTGATTTTTAGGATTCTCAAAATCGCCGTCGCTGTTCATGATGTTGCGTCAACGCGTCAGATAATCAAAGGAAATAACTGAGAAACATAAAGTGGAGTATTAAACTGCATACCCAGTGCGTCTGTAACCGCTCCAAACTCAAGTGGAATGAAAATCAGCATGTACAGGGAAGCCAGGGTTTTTTTTGGAAACCCCTGTAATTTACACATCAGTTTAACAGCAAAGTAGGCAACTTTAAAGCGTTCATGCATGGGTATGTGTGATTTGTGGAGGCAAATGGAGAGAATATGAGGTGTCTTTCCTACCTACATTACATTTACATCCTACCTACATTTACATTTATTCATTTGGCAGACGCTTTTATCCAAAGCGACGTACAAAAGTGCAAATAGTGAGCAAACAACAGGCACAAGAGCAAGATGTGTAAAGGTCATATAATGCAAATAGTGCTGAAGCTGAGCGCAAGGTCAGTGACGCGAGCCAACTAATCTGAACTAGGATTGCATCTCAAATACAATTACAGAAAGAAAAATGGAGTACCGCTATACTACCTAGACAAGTGAGCAACAAGTACAAGGCAGGAGTCAGATTCACAACATCAAAGTTACAAGGTCGAAGAGGGAGGTATCAGTCCAGGTAGAGTCTGAAGAGGTGTGTCTTCAGCGCACGTCTGAAGGGTTGGATTGATGGAGTTGTTCTTAGGGGGGTGGGGAGTTCATTCCACCACTGGGGTTGAACTTTGAATTCCCAGTGGACTACCCTTTGAGCTCTTCACCTCAGATCACACTAAGCTGCACATGGCTGTCACATATCCTGGCGAGTCTGGCCTGACAGGGTCTCTTGCCACTGTGTGTGCATAGGCTGTCTGCCTCAATGCCATTACAGTTTTCTTTTACGGAAGATATCATGTTAATTGAAATTAACTAATTGAGTATTAGACAGCCAGGTGTTTGACTGTGGAGTCTGCTTCTCACAGATACTGGGCTCAGACTGCCCCTTCTTGAGAATGTAAGCAGGTGTACTGCCAAGACTGCGTGAGTGAGTACTTCACGGTCCAGATCAGAGAAGATAACACCTTGAATTTTAAACTGCCCGGAATCTGAGTGCAACTCTGCAGTCACGCCCATGCCGGTAACATTGGAGCAATTCCAACCCATAAGGAAGAGAGAAACTATACGCACATCCATTAATATTTGCAGGTGCACAGAAACAAGAAAACAATATAAGGTGGAATAAGAAAAATAAGAAATGATTCCCGAATGTTATGTATATATCATCCCCAATGTTAAATTGCTGTCAATTGTTGGAGTTGACAGCAATTACAGTATTACAGAGAAAACCACACCCAAATGAGGGGTATTGAATACTGCGGGTGAATTCCATTTTGCCATCCCCAACTCAGGATACACACACACACACAAACCCCCTGACAGCATGATGGGTGATGTTTGTGTGTCAAAGCATTGCTTATTAAGGTTATTGCGTATATAATGTCACTCCTCGTTCGATTCTAAAGGTATACTGAAACTAGACTTAAGACTAATGGTAGACTTAAGACTAAAGGTAGTCTTAAAAGAAAACAAATGCCATGGAGAAGAGATCTTTATGTATTTTGTAATTCTGCAGGTTTCTATGCTTATATCCAGCTTGCAGGCTGACCTCTGAAAGTTCAGTGCTTCAGATTAGATTGGAAAGTTCCAAAGATTTGATAAATTTAACAAAAAGGTTTTACAGGAAGCTCTAGTACTTATAGTAATTATGGCTTGGAATGAGGAAACAACTCTTTCTATAATACACCAAACATTAAAATGTGTTTTGACAAATAATAGTACAGAGACTGGGGGTTATAGGACTTTCAGAAACAGGTTAGCATTTTTAAGATCACATAGGTGTTTATATATTTGTTTATTTGCTCCATTTTGGCTCCAATGTTCTTTTGAAACCGATAAGACATAATGGGGCTACAAGATGTTTGCCGGGACATGATCTTGCCCTTTCCCCCTTATGTCATGGCTCCAGGGCTCATCAGGTGGGACACATTCAGTGCCTAAGCTTGGCTGAACACCACTTATCTTTCAGCAGGCCAGCAAAGATGAGGACGAGATTGTGACTTAAACTGGAATTGTTGCAGCTACATCTGTCTTGATTTTTTTGTTTACGTCATGTCTAGCAAGTGGGTTTGTTGCGAATTTCTGTGCTTCTGTCAGCTATGGAATCAGACGGTACACATCAGTAGGTATCAGAATCTTCAGAACCATAGCCTTGGGCACAGGTTCTGCTGCTCTGACAGCAGCAACAATGAGGAAATGGGCCCTATGAGATACGGGAGCAGGTTGCATTCAGGTGCAGTGGGGACTGGGCACCACAACCTACTCCCCCTACTCAGGGGAGTTTTACACAGTACTGCCATACTTTGCTTGGACCCCAGTATGTTTGCTGTCTCCTCTGTGTTAGCTACAGAGGGACTTCAAGGCCAATCAGAGCACAACGTCACAGAAAGCAAAAAATATAAAGTGTTTGTTGAGAAGGGCTGTGGGAAACAGGCAGGAGAGCATGATAGAATCACTGAACTAGAGCCGGCTGGCTGAGAACAGCAAGGAATGCCCGCACTACAGCTTCAGCATACAGGCAACAGGCCCTGAGTGATAAAACCATGCAGTGTGAATCCATTATGTAACTGGACCAGATCCCCCTGTTGTATCCTCACATATTACAGTTCCTTGGAATTGCTGCTCTCAGAAAGAACAACAGTGCAAATGTAAATGGTATTGAACACAGTTAAATTATATATTACCTAATGCAGTTATAAATATGGATTAGGCATGAAGAAGGATGTAGTGGAATAGAAGTGATTCAAAGAAAATAAAGATACTCATACAATGATCCCTTACAGTCTTACATATATCTTCAGCCTTGTTTGTAGAATTCTTCTTCTTAGCACTAATACCCCGGGCGTCTTTGATAGATGAAATTTTTTACATACTTACATATTGCCTGTATAGCTTAAATTTTTTGCGTACTACTTTAGTGAAGCCTTAGAGGTCAAAAGCCCTGTTCAACTAGTTCACCAGCCGCAGGGCCCAGAACTTGAAACAGGTTCAGCCCGATTACAGGGAAGCTCACTAAAACTGGTTGTTGAAAGAAGAGTTTTTGAACATTCCTTGCTACTTCTCTGACCCAAGAAGAAGATGAATTCCAGGGACATATGTGCTCTCATGACACACAGCATCTGGACTTTGAAGCAGGGAAGTGTATATCAGTGAAAAGGAAAAAATCAATTTTTAGAGATTAAATTTAAATAAATAGAACAAGAGCCCATTTGAAAGTTTCCCATAGCACATTTACAGATTACTCATACTGTAAAATACAAAACTTTAAAATACAAACAATACATACCTCATTTTAGATAGTTAGCTGCTTTCAAGAGACATAAAATCTGCATCAAATGTGTTGTCAAAATGTAGCTAGCCATTTTGTGCAATAGTGCAGCATTACATATAGTTAAAGCTAATTTAATGCTAACAAAAAAGTGGCAATTACTGAATTTTCTTATATTTTAGGTATGTTGGTGAGCTGCTTTGTTCAACATCTGTTCACAAGTCATTCTTTAGCTGTTTTGTTCAATATACTAACACAGATGTTATGTCCTCTGCAATCCTTGCTCTCTCATTGGGAAATTCATTGAAATATACTGTATATATACTTCTATATATAATGTGCTAAATATACTAATAAGTGTTTTTCACTGTGATAGGTAAGATTTATTGAATTCCTCTGAAGAAAATGTATTGGGGGTCAGAACCATGACACCTTTGTCAAATTTGTCTCCAACCCAATCCACACTTGTTCAGGGGGATTGGTCTACAGTACCAGTCAAAAGTATGGACACAACTTTCATTCTTTATTTTTACTATATATCACATTTTAGACTGATAGTAAAGACATCAAACTATGAAATAATGCAAATTGAATTATGCAGTGACTAAGAAAATGTTAAACAAATCAAAACTATGTTATATTTTAGATTCTTCAAAGTAGCCAAAAAAATATATTTTTTTTAATTGTTTTTTTGTAAAGAAATCCATACAGCTTCACTATTTATGTTTGTCTAACATTTCAAGCATTTAAGCATGTCCTTAGATCAAAATGTCTTTGAATTCAGGTTTCCCATTACCTTAATCAGGTGTCTCCAAGCTTTTAACTGGTACTGTACAGCTGTAACGATGGATAATGGATCTGTCATAAGAACAGCTTTTCCATCTCCATGCTGACCAGGTAATGGTGCCTCATGCCTTACAGAAGACCGGTGGGTGCAACAACTGTAATCAGCAATTCTGGTGGGAACGTCTCATTCTGCTACCAGAACACAAGACCTGTAATCACAACAGGAACACTACCTCAACCATTAACAAGCAGTGATCTCTGACTCACCCTGCAACATTCTGCTAGCCCAGTCCCACCTGTCCCAAACACAGGCAGGGAGCCACACATTACATTACATTACATCATTTAGCAAATGCTCTTATCTAGAGCAACTTCCAGCACCAAAGCACAGAAGTGTATCCATTCAAGTTGAATGAGCAACAGCTTCAGACCAGGCTAAAAACACCACCAGACCAGTGAATGTGAGCATAACACTATTCAAGCCCTACCACAAGTTAACCCGTGCAACCTGACTAGACAAGGGAAGCAAAGTATACTACCATATATCACAGTCACAAGATCACAAAATCCGAAACACATTGTGATACTACATGTTGCATTGCACTGCCCTGGTAATGCAAGCCAATCTGCCTTGCATTACCAGGACCAATATACATTTCAACTATGAAACCCCAGATCACATCTGTCCAACCTATGAGCCCACCCATCAATAACCACTAAGTAGCCATGTTGGATAAAAGAGTGTATTTGTGTGTATTTCAGCAGCACTGGTGGTCAGCCTAGGCCAGTGTTTCCCAAACCTCTCCTGGAGGACCACCTGTCCTGCATGTTTTAGCTCTCTCCCTGCTCCAACACAGCTGATTTAAATGATCAACTCGTTATGAACTTCTGAAGCTGCTTAATAACAAACTGATCATTTGAATCAGATGTGTTGGAGCAGGGAGAGATCTAAAACATGCAGGACAAGTGGTACTCCAGGAGAGGTTTGGGAAACGCTGGCCTAGGCCATCACAAGTTACATTACATTGTATTATTGTCACTTAGCAGATGCTCTTATTCAGAGTGACTTACATGTTTTACATGTTATCCATTTATACAGCTGGATATTTACTGGGGATATTGCGGGTTATGTACCTTGCCCAAGGGTACAGCGACAGCGCCCCATCCTTTCGGTTATGTGCCCCGCTCCTTACCACTATGCCACACTGCCATTCCTAGTTCCTAGGTATTTCCCTTCATCAATTTCTGAATTAATGGTATCTGAATCACCAACTAGAGATCAGCTCAAGGTGAGCAGCCTGTTATAAACAATGGCAAAACAGGTTAAACTCATAGTTAAAAGTTTCAGGGTGTGTTCTCAGATTCAGAATGAAATGGAATGTTGCTTGACATTGTTGCCTTTTTTTCCTTTTATACAAGGGTTTGTGCAACGACAGATTTGTAGTAGTTATTTATTTGTAGTAGTTACTTATTTTCAGGTTTACAGGTCATGAGATTGGTATGGCATGGTTATGCTTACTGTGCTTACTGTGCATGATTCATGTCTTCACAGTAACCCAAATCACATCCCCCTTCTAAGTCAAAGGAAAAAAAAGCACAGGGGAAATTCCACAAACTGGCTTTGCTCTTCCTCCTCCAAAACAAAGGTACTTCAGTGCGCCTTACACACCGTGTGTGAAAATCATTAACCAGGCTGAAGAGGATTGCTTTTGTAAACATCAGGAGCTAAGTAAGTATACTTCTCAGCACAAATTCATATGTAATATGTAATTGTAATAATTCATAGTAATATGTATTAGGTGTTGGCAGGGCCGCCGCATGTCTTGCTGGGGCCCCGGGATAATATTTTCTACGAGCCCCCCCTTAAAATAATTACCAGCTTTTACATCATTATCAGTTTTATGTATTTAGCTTTATGTTTTGACGTTGTAACAGAATATATCATGAACTCGTTATGTAATGATTTTGTAAAAAATAGCCTTGGCTCCAGACAGACCAAACCATTTTGAGCATTGTAGGGAGGGAAGCAAGTTTTTGACATATGTTGAGGAAAATTAAAGAGATAAAAAGAACAAACTTATATGTGACTTATTACATAATTTTTTCACATAGGCCTACTTATTTTTGGCTAATTTTTCCAGCATTTTTTTTATGTTAAGGGGTCTTTTTGGGGCCCCCCTTGAACTGGGGCCCAGGGACAACTGACCTGGTTTCCCCCCCAAGTCAGCGGCGCTGGGTGTTGGACTAGGCCAGTGCATTACAGAGCTGTTCATGCAAATTGTCCAAATCCTTCATAAATGCATTTCATTTTTATTAGGTATTAACAAGGTATTATAATCTTAGGCATTAAAATTAACATGGCTGGATTCTTTTGAGAAGCAATAGCCAAAACTGGTCTTGTTCAAAGTCTGATCAGTGTCCCACTCGGGATTCAGATGGGGACTCCTTTGACCCATCCATACAGTCCCCTAAATTCAGATGATTCCTTTGGAAGTCAAACATGATGATTCCTTTGGAAGTCAAACACTCACGGTGGAAAAAATATTGGATTTAGAATACCAGTAAAAGAGAACAGCAAGGAATGCCTGCACTGCAGCTTGACAAAAAAGCTCATCTTAACAGAAATCAATGTAAAAAAAGAACAACGGGCCCTAAGTGAGCTAACATACGTACTGCCAACAAACTGCCAACAAACTGTTGTCATTGTGACCACTTCAAGGTCACGTCAACGTGAGTTGATTGTGAGTTGACAGGTGAATACTGAACTTTTTAACAAAAACAGTGACGGCACTGTGAACAGACAAATACACTATTCCACCCTATTGTAAGAGCTGTGAATGCAATAAGACCAATAATAATAATATAGCAGCAAATGAGTCATCCATTCATCTACCTCACAGATGGCAATCACAGCAAACACCCCCACAAACGTATGCATGCAAAAACAAGCACCAAATCTGTTAGGTAAATATGTTAGGTTTTCATTATTTACAAGTGTGAATCTCTTTATTAGCAGGGAACAAAAGAAGCATATCTTCTTTATCGGAAAGCATTTCAGTTACAGTATAGCAGTTTGATTCACAGGCCACAGTTTCTGCCACATTGCAACATATGAAATTCTTAATACTGATCTTAATTTTTATGGTGTTAAAATAATGCTTTCTTACTTCCCAGCTAGAATGTATCTGCTCAGAACCAGGAAACAGTCTTCACTGTTTTGACAGAGGAAGAGGTTATCTCTCTCCAAAAACCCAATGAAGTCTCTCCCTCTCTGCCCTGCACAATTGTGCAGTGTACTTCTACCAGCAGACGTATTGCTGGCAGTCTCCAACAAGGATTTAAATGCATCTTCGTGTGTGGTGCTCACCCATAAACATACATTTCCATACATTCAATTTACTAAGTAAAAATATATATTGACATAGTAAATTGACTGCATAGAATACATACAAAAATGCATAGATATTTGAATCTGATGTCTGCACCTTTGTCATTATTGTGCCTGCCTTGGTATTTAGTAGCCCTGATGATTTACACTGGGCTTGGAGACACCAGAGATGACTGCATTGAACTGGTCATACTATCCCTCATGCTTTCACTTTTACAGAAATGTGCACATACATGAGGAAGGATGTTCAAAGAAATAAGAATTCATATATGCAGGGCTCAAATACAAATAAATCATTTTAGATTTAAATCTAAAACATTAATCACAGTATATGTTCACACTTTTTTACATATAATAATATGCATATTTACATGTTTTATATTTTCACTGTTTTAAGGCTATTGCTAATTGCATTAAATGTCAGAATTTTCTTACGTATACAGGACCAGTCAAAAGTTTGGACACACCTGATTAAGATAATGGAAAACATGCATTCAAAGGCATTTTTATCTAAAGACATATGCTTAAATGCTTTAAATTTATTTCTTAGATAACTATAAACAGTGAAGATGATGCCTACATATGAACTTATTTCCAAAAAATATTTTATTTTTTATATATACTGTATATATATTTTGAATAATCTAAAATATAAGATTGTTTTGATTTGTTTATAACACTTTTTTGGTCGCTGCATAATTCCATTTGTATTATTTTATAGTTTTGATGTCTTTATTATATTTATAAAAAGTGGTAAAAATAAAGAAAGAAGTGTGTTCAAACTTCTGACTGGTGCTGTGTCTGACATTGTGTGCTGCATGGCCTGATTCTGTCACATCAACAGCGGTGATGTGGTGGAATGTTCACCTGTGTGTGAAGGAAGGAGCAAAATAAGGGTTTAGTCAAAGTCAGAGCACATGACTGACTGTAAGAGTGAAAATTAGTTTAGAGGGAATCAGTGGGCGTACCAAGACTCATGTCTATGAAGGCGGGGTAACTGATGGCTTTAAGTAGGAGGTTGGTTATGAGAGCTCCAGAATCTGGGACCAGCCATCAGACTGCAGGATGGACTTTCTTACTGCTGTCATTGGACTCCTGCTTCTCCTACACAGTGTTGAAGGACAGACGACTGCTGGTAAATTTGTGAGCCTTCACCCTAATGACAACCAGGAAGTTACATTTACATGTAAAATGTCTGTGTATATTTATCAATTATTTTGTTGTTTAACAGACAAACTGCCTCTGTCTGTTTTCATGTCAACTTTCAAAGCTCACATGCTCACATTTAGGTTTTTTTTATTATTCTTTAAACTGTGCTCTCCATAATGAACCTTGCTGCTCTGTACTGTGCTGTACCTGTTGTTTTAATTTGCCTATGCCTTTACCACACCTCTTTGATACATTTGATATTTGCAACTTAAGTGTCTCGATACTTACTAAAATGCTTTCATATATTATTCTTATTATGTGCAGGCTTTGGAATGCCTATATATTAAAGGCCCTTTACACAAACAAATTTACAATAACAATTATTTTTTGGACTGCAAAATCCAAAATTTGGATTTCGGATCAGATGACATCATTTCTTGTAAAAGGATTATGTTCCGTGTTCACAGACATTTAATTATTTTCCACTTGTTATTCAGGTTTGACTTGAAGGAAGCACAGTCTGCTGTATGTAGCAACATATAATACTTTTCCTGAGGACATTGTTATGGAAATCAGAGACTTGCCCTTGCTTTCAAATATGCCTTTGCTGATAAAAGATGGAAAATAATATAAGTTATTCTATCAAATAGCTTTACCTCCAAAACAATCAGAAATTTGTACTGATTTGTACTTAAATGTATTCTTCTATTTAACTTTAAATACGTAAGATATAAGCAACAGTTTGATACCAGAAGTCTGCCCTTGGAAGGCAACAGCAGGTGCTGTGCTCTATGCTTCAGTGTAACAGAAAACACAAGCAGTGAATACTGTGTTAGGTACTGACAATGGCAATGCAGATTGATCAAAATTATGATAAACAGGATACCAAAAAAACATAATATGAGACACAAGTCTATGTGGTGAAGTACATATAGTGAAAGGACTGTTTGGGAGTAGCCTTGTGATGCATGGTAGAAGAGACATTATAATGTAGCATGGTCTTTGAAATATCAAAAATTAGTATAAAAACATGCATGTTCTTTCAGTTGCAGTTGTGGTCATGTTTGGTGTATGGTTTGTTTCTAAATTCAGCAGACTGTTGGAATATGGCCAGCTATGTCCATAGACCATTTTTGACTTTTTGACAAGACTTTGTGGAGTCAGTTATTATACATTTGTTTGATCCATTTATGCAATTTGGTTCATCTGTCGTTCACATGGAAATACATTCAATTCATGCCTTCCTGGTTGATCAGTATCAAGTTCAGAGAAAGCACCTGTGCTCCCACAAGACATTTAGTCACACAAGCCTTCAGTACATTAAATATGCATTAAATATACATTAAATGAACATTAAATATATTTATATTTCTTAAAAAGGCATGCGTTTTCCAGTTGTTGTTGGGACCACTAAGTACTGAGCTTCCTCTATAGTCTGTGGTTAAACCTTAGGCACATATTTCTGATTAAAGCTTGAATCTATTTTATTATTTGTTTTATTTATTGTATTTATTAGCTATGTATAATTGACAAAAGTTGTTAACTGGTATGTTTTTTGTTTGTTTCACGATCCTGAGCCAGTTTCTATGATTACGACGGCTTCTTCAACGACTTCTCCATCAACTGAAAGTTTGACAAGCACAACACCCCACCACGGCAATGTGACGAACTCAACTTCAGCTACAGTGGCCTCAACATTGTCTAACAGCAATGTGATGAACTCAACTTCAGCTACAGTGGCCTCAACGTTGTCTAACAGCAGTGTGGTAAACACAACTTCATCTACAGTGGCCTCAACGTTGTCTAACAGCAGTGTGGTAAACACAACTTCACCTACAGTGGCCTCAACGTTGTCTAACAGCAGTGTGGTAAACACAACTTCACCTACAGTAGCCTCAACCTCCCCCACTTTCACCAACCCCTCTAATTCCAGTGAGTCAGAAGTATGTGCTACTTGTTTGCTTAAATAACAAACTGTTTGTCAGCACCAGCAATAGTATTTTTTTTTCAAGTGGACATTGTTATTTTCACCAGTAGTAAAATAAACCTTTGACCTTTTATCTCGATCAGACCCCCTAATGGTCTGAACACCTAATATGGCAGAGAAATCTCTACAGTAACAAGTTCTGGCAAAGTCTATGTATTTCATTACTTACTCACATACAATATCCTCAGAGGTTTCCTGTTTTATTCTGAATTCTGTGTGCTCCTTGCTTCTTGAATTTCCTTGTACTGTTGGTGTCTTCAATCAAGGACAGTGTAAAACAAAGCTTGTTGTGCGTTTAATTCTGTATGTAGTTAGTCAGAATGTTTGTTTATTTTTATTCTGTTTTCAGGGAAATGTTCAACGTATCCTCCATTGTGCTGTGCTGGACAGAACAACACCTGTAACAGAGGGTGCTATTGTGATGTAGCCTGCTTACGGTTTCGAGACTGCTGTCCTGACTTCTCCACAACTTGTGTAGCAGGTAGAACAGTAGCATGAATTATGTTTTTTTGTTGTTGTTATTTTTTAATGATTATTGTAGAAAAATGTTTACTAATACCATATTTTCAATGAAGCTGAAGGATGGAGACCTGAAGGAGGAAGAGAATATACTGTGTTTTGCTATCAAGCTGGTGTCAGCAGTGGTATTCAGAGAAATAAATAGGAGGGTTTTGAGAATTATCTGAGATATGCAATGTGTGCATGCACTCACATCCAATCATGCATGCATACATGAATGAATTTATTAATTATATAAAACTTTTTTTTCCTGTGCAGTCAGCACTTCCACCAGCACTACACCAATTCCAGGTGGGTAAGTGTCCTGTACTACAAAGGAATCGGAATCACAAATGCAAAAACGTTCAAGGACAGAAAATGTGTGTGTAAAAAATAAAGCCACTTCAAAAATTGCCTTGCTTCTGAGATGTCAGGGTCAATTTGAAGCAAGAGAGAAGATTGAACATATACTTTTTCATGCACAGCTGGAATAAAAGATGTTTGTTACAGAACTAGGATTTGTTGTGGCATTCACAAAAATGAATAGGGCTGTTTGCAGACTTAATATGCACTATCTGATTATTATATAAGATTTTCAGAATTCAGATCAGATATGAAATAGTTACACTGCACTCACATGCACACTGACATGTATTCATTTTAAACTGACATATATTAATAGCATTTCATATCATAACTTCAAAATTAGTTCTTAATAAATGTATTTTGCTATTTAGTCTTAAAAAAATTAAATGAAGTAAAGGCTCAATACATATTTGTAAGATGTTGACCATAAATAAAAAGCCAGGATTCTGTGCAACTATATTTTACACCATAAGATGACATTGCTTCCTGTGTGTGCAGATGGGCAGAATGGAACATCTATAAATACAACAGCATCCCCTGTCAGTAATGTGACCAGCACTCCATCATTCCCATTGAATACGTATTCAGGTGGGTCAGTGTCCTGGGCTGAACAGCATCATACAGAACACATGTGTACATAACCTGTACAACCAGGTGATGCTGCCACTTCCATAACAAGGAATCAGTACCTGTTTAAAGCATGAGAGAGAATGCACACTTTAATAAATGAATTAATATGTCAAAGATCAAATTACAGTCTTTTGGTGTGTTTTTCTGAGATATTTATTTTGTCTGAATAGTTGCAGAGGTATTAGTACATGTTTTCTAGAAAAAAGTGCTGTTAATTATAATGACAAAAGGTAATTAACATAAAAAACCAGGACAAAAAGACTGTCGTAGAAGCAAAGAGAAATGTTCTTGAAACCACACAAAAAGTATGTTTCTCTTGAGGCAACAAAGACGTCCAGCAAAGTCTGTGATACTGTGGCAGTGTAGCATAGTGGGTAAGGAGCAGGGCTTATAACCAAAAGGTTGCTGGTCCAATTCCCCATGGGGCACTCCCATTGTATCCTTGGGCAAGGTACTTAAACCATAATAGCCTCAGTAAATGTCCAGCTGTACAAATGCTGCCTATGCAAGTCGCTTTGGATAATGTGTGTTTTTTTTGCCTTTATTCAGGGAAGTGCTCAGAGCCTAAGCTCTGCTGCATGGGCTCTAATCTGAGTTGTTTCAGAGGGTGCTTTTGTGATGAGGCCTGCGTGCAGTATAATGACTGCTGTCCTGATTACACGAACATCTGTAAAGAAGGTGAGGCCCCCCCACTGTCTTACACTCATTATATAACATTCTCACAATGTTACTTTGACATTGAAGTGTGGTTAGAATGGTAGCAGGTCATTTGAATATTACATATAGGTCTTAAAGTATTTTGTTAATGAAAAAAGATACATGCATATGCAGTTTTTAATAATTTCAAGTACTAAAAACTAGGACATTCACCACAAACATAACACATATTGATATGAATGGGAAAGGGTGTGAAAATGAAAAAGTGAAAATAAATGAAATAAAGGCTCAATACATATTTGTAAGTTGTTGACCATAAATAAAAAGCCAGGATTCTGTGCAACTATGTTTTACACCGTAAGATGACATTGCTTCCTGTGTGTGCAGATGGGCAGAATGGAACATCTATAAATACAACAGCATCCCCTGTCAGTAATGTGACCAGCACTCCATCATTCCCATCAAATATGTATTCAGGTGGGTCAGTGTCCTGGGCTGAACAGCATCATACAGAACACATGTGTACATAACCTGTACAACCAGGTGATGCTGCCACTTCCATAAAGTGAAAAAAAAGTTAGAAAGTACAAAAAAATTGAAGACATTGAATCAATATGGCACAGGTAGGAAGGGAGTTCAATTTTATATTTACAATTTTTATAATTTTGTGGAATATCTAACACACAAGAGAGAGATGCCTCTGCTTGTGTCAGCTTCTCTCCCACCATGACAAATTCTGTCTGTCATCCCTCTCTGTGTTCACAGATATCAAAACTGTGATTGGCGAACTGAGGGTATCCCTCCTCACTACAGCTGGCACCAGTGATCAGACTGTAGAGGCATCTTTGCACATCGTAGGTCCTGCTCGGTTCTTCACGCAATGCACATAGTTCCCAGCTAAAGATGTAAGATATACCAATGGTGACGAGCGGAGGCAAAAACGCTCCAGCAGCTTGAGTTTGTGGGTGATAAATCCATTGATCGACTATAGGCTAATATTAACCTGTAACCCACACATACTGTACGCAGCACAGCTCTTTCTATTGGCTAATTATTTGATTGACAGGTAAAATTAATTGCAGAGGAGACTACACAAATCAGATGTGTACCTGTGGAATACTTCCAGAACAACAGATACAGCTGTAATGATAAAATACTTAATTGTGATTGATGTAAATGTGAATTAATGCATTAACACTTATATATGTAAATGTCTCTCACCCTTAGGCCACTGTCCGCCTCCAGGGCTACTTAAAAAATATATCCAGTGCCATTGAATCTGTGAGAATCATCAGATTTATCAAGACCTGAGCCTAATGTACGTGTGTGGTTCCGAGCTACATGAAGCTGAGGGCTGCATTGTTTATCTCAGGGAGCACTTGGCTGATGAGGAGATGGACCTGAAAAAAAAGAAAACGCCTTGTAACGTCAACCTATTTATATTATTCTTAAAACTACTTTATCTTTTCTCTGCCTGATGTCTGATTTTAACTTGCATCCTTCAACGTCCTTTTTCAGCTTTATGGTTTGGTTTATGGTTTGCGTCTATAAATATTCAAAAAAAGAGAAAGGGGTGAATGGAGATACAATAAACTTGTAGAATCAGGTTATTTGGTCTGTTATTTTTTAATCAACTTAGTTGATTACTTAATCAACTAATCAAATTAGTACACATCCCACCCCAAGTATTATACACTAGGTGCAGTTACAACAGGAGGCAGTGAAGAAACATCGAATGATGAAGGAAATTACACACAAACTGAAACATGCTGGTTTTGACTGTCCATCTTTAAGTTCCATTCTAACTTACAGTTTGTCCCAGAACAAGATGGACAAGAAATTTAATGCATTAGTTGCCCATAAAACAGACTGAGAGAACCATATATGTGCAGATGGCCTCCCCCGTTTTCATTATTCTTCTTTGTAACTCACATGCCAAACCATCAATGGGAATAAAGCTGCTTCATAACCAGTGAAGATCCTTGTCATAGACACATACAGTACTTTGTAATCAGGGCACAGAAGGCTGCTCCACTTGGCACAATGACACTGAACTGTTAGGGCCGAAACAAAACCCTGGATATAGGGGCTGAGTGAACCTGGCATGGAAGGTGTGCACAAGGGTCACTGTGACCGAAGAGACCCTGTAGAAGGACAGGGTACCAGCTGGCCAGTCCAGGTACATGCCCACTCTGTAGAAACCGGGCATGGATATAACACTCTTCTTTTTATTGTGCATGACGTAGCAGCCTTCTGATTCAAACTCGTGGCTGACTCTGAACACCCAGGATTTGTCATTCACGCCAAGGCCATGTTCAAAATTACCTCTGCGGTTAAGGTCACCATAAGCCACTCCTATTTCAACCCCATCTCCCCCGTTCCACTTAACCTCCCAGTAAGAGCGCCCAGAGAGGCCTTCTCTGCACAGCACTAGGGGAGTGAATTCAAATCTCCCAGGGTGATCAGGCTGCGGCCTCTTATTTGGCACCTTGGTGTCATCCTCAGTCACAAACACCTCCTTGTGTGCTGTGTAGGGGTCCAGTGTGAGCTGACAGGCGTCTGCAGGTAAGGAGAAGAGTTAAAAAAGAAAACAATCCTACTAGGATCAGAGACTGAGGGCCTGATTCATTTCTTCTGAAAACAACTTGACCCATACAACAGCAGAGTGAAGCTTTATACAGCATTTCCCAAACCTCTCCTGGAGGACCACTTGTCCTGCATTTTTTAGATCTCTCCCTGCTCCAGCACAGCTGATTCAAATGATCAACTCGTTATGAACTCCTGAAGCTGCTTAAAAACAAACCTGTCATTTAAATCAGCTGTGTTGGAGCAGGGAGAGATCTAAAACATGCAGGACAAGTGGTCCTCCAGGAGAGGTTTGGGAAACACTGCTTTATGAACTTGGGTAGATCATGTGCTATAGGTGATTTGCTTATGTAAACTAACTGGATTGTTTTACAGTGGACAATTAAATCTCTCAATCAGAATCAGCATTAGGAACAAAAGGTTAAATTCAAATAATAAATTCAAATAAAAAATTACTATAAATGAATAACAGAAAAAGATTGGCATGTAGAGGCAATTTAAATAACAGAGGATCCCAGGTAATGTCCTATTACTTAATACCTAAGTTTTCACTTATTGTCATATTGTTCTGAATGTGTTCTATGTTAGATGAAAGAAATAAAATGACAGCTCTCCATCAAACCTCAATTTAGTGTGTACAGCAATGGAAATATTAAAATGTCCATATATATCTAAAAAACAGTGGGAAAACGTAAATTGTGTTTTTTTTCTATGGTGTGACTGTGAGTGATAAAACTTTATAAATAAAAATTGAAAGAGTATAGTCACCACAACAACTGACATTTTTGAGGACTCGGTCTCATGCGGCACTCTCCACCATAGTCCATGCTGCCAAAAATAGATATAAAAAATTGAATTAATATATATAATGGGCTCAAGCATGTTCCACTGCCAATCCTCCTATTAAACATCATGTATTTTTAGGATCAAGAAATATGTCAAAATTTTATTATGTTTTCTCCACTTCTCAACATTTTACCTTGTTTTTCTGTCACCAAGGTATACCATAGTATCTCTCATTACATGAAAAAATATATGATGCTTTGTGAAAAACATACATGTAACTAAATACTCAGTGCCAACAAATTCAACATGCATGAGCTCTCTGTTGCCACCTAGCAAAGTAATAAAGCACTACAGACTGATTCAAGTTAAGCTGCCTAAGTGAGCAACTGTTCTTCCATTACAGACATCTGTGGCTTTTGACACAGTTGGGTGAGTGCTGTTACAGCAAATATCATTGGTTTATTTGACATTTCATTTCATTTCATTTCATTTTTTGGTAGTTAATCTTGAATGATATCAGTATTTGCTACTATACAATTTATGCAACAAGTGAATAGATTTAAATGGAATCACTTTTAACATTCAGATGGTTCCAAAACAGACAGAGAATGCAGAAATCTGCACATGCACACATACACACACGTTACATACCACAGTTTCTCCAGTTTACAGCTGGGGTCCTCCAGTGCATGTGACAGCACTGTCACTCCTGCATCTCCTGGGTGATTGTAGCTCAGATCCAGCTCTCTCAGGTGTGAGGGGTTTGAATGCAGGGCTGAAGCCAGAGAGGCACAGCCTCTCACTGTGACCTGACAGCCTGACAGCCTGAACAAGAATGGTGATAACCTCTTTATTCCCAAGTCTACTTTTGTGTTTTACTTAGAGTAGACCAGTTTTCTAATGTGCCGCTGGAGCTGCTGAATTTACCCATACAATGCCTACAAAGAGTACCCTTCTGTAAAGAGTTCCTGACTGCTAGTTGTCTCTCCCATTTTTATATCACATTACATTAAGTTATTGGCATTAAGCAGTAACTCTTATCCAGAGTGACTTACATTGGTCACAGTTTTTTCAATGTCATGTTATAATTTATATAGCTGGATATTTACTGAGGCAATTGTGGGTTAAGTACCTTGCACAAGGGTACAGCAGCAGTGTCCCGTGAGTGGGGAATCAAACCGGCAACCTTTCGGTTACAAGTCTTGCTCCTTAACCACTATGCTACACTGCCGCCCTTTTAAAAGCTGATCATGATTTTTCTTCGATGTGCTTACCTCAGCATCTCTAGTTTACAGTGAGGACTCCCCAGCCTGGCAGAGAGCAGATGCACTCCTGAGTCCTGCAGGTCATTATCACTCAGGTCTAATTCTCTCAGGTTTGAGAACTCTGAACTGATTGCTGAGGACAGGGCTGAACAGCATTCCATTGATAGGTTACACTGGTGCAAGCTGAAAATGCACATTTGCGTTAAGCCATTTCCAAACTACACTCTGCCTCCCCACTTGGCTCTCCTGTCATCTGATCACAAAACAAAATGAGAATGCAAAAATCTGCACGCATGCACACGCACACACACACACTTAACATACCACAGTTTCTTCAGTTTACAGCTGGGGTCCTCCAGTGCATGTGACAGCATTGTCACTCCTGAATCTCCTAGGTGATTGTAACTCAGATCCAGCTCTCTCAGGTGTGAGGGGTTTGAACGCAGAGCTGAAGCCAGAGAAGCACAGCCTCTCTCTGTCACCTGACAGCCTGACAGCCTGGAGAGAGATGAATGAAATGAATAAAAACTCTTCATTCTCCCAGCTCTGGACGCATTGCATCAGATAAATTACTCCTGCAATGGCTCTCATGAACTCACTATAGAAGGCATCATTTCTTTTATGATTGCAGTTGCAGTGGGCCTGTATTTTTTAATGATTTGCTAAAATTTGTAAGCAGCCTAAGTTATTTTCTGTTAATAATATCTAGGTAGGGCCCAAATGGAATTGTTCACTTGCTTAACTGACATGTGGTCATATCACATACAGTGTATTGACGAGGGATTATACAATCCCCTTATGTTACAGGTAAGTGAAATACATATTCATACTGGCAAAATACATTTTTGATATTTCCATTACATTATTTTTTTCCTCTCCAATGCATGTACCCACATAGTGACTGCAGGTATTTTCACACTACAAGTCCCACAATGCACCAGTAGGAAAGCTTCGGTCAGAGGAGGCGCATCCTCCTGCTACTATCAGAGTAAGTCATGGTTACGCGCAACCAAGGGTGCTGAGAGCAGAGCAATAAGCATACACTAGCCGAGTTACCCACCTCTATCCCTGCCAGAATGAAGTCAATCATTGTCAGCAAATGAGCCAAAAATTTTTGAACCTGGGTCATATGGCTTATCCTGCACATGAACCAAACACTTTTACTGTCTGAGCTGCTCAGGAGCCCATATAAAATACTTCTTAATATTTCCTTATGTATATTTGGGCCTGAACACCTATGAGGGTAATTTCATTTTGTCTTTGTGTGCTAGCAAACAAACAGAAGCTATAGAGAGGTATTCTCATAACATCATACTTTGCTCTTCTACCAAGCATTATGGCATTCATAGGATTCTAATTACAATTTTTGATGTGTTGTTTTTATAAAAATGACATTAGCGAACCCAGCCGCCCACTGAGTTGAGAGTTATTCTGCATTTAGTGAGCATGAAAATGAAGAGCTTCCAACCTAACTGGAGTGCTGTATGAGCCGATGGCCACAAGAATGAGAAAGGCAAAGTTCCTGAAATTTTTAAACCTGTGACATTCTACCTGCATTCCTTCATTCCAGGACTTACCTCAGTGCCTCCAGATGGCACTGTGGATTTCCCAGTTCAGAAGAGAGCAGGTTCATGCCTGAATCGTGCAGTTTATTGAAGGACAAGTCAAGCTCTCTCAGGCTTGAGGGCTTTGATCTCAAAGCTGATGCCAGGGCTTCACAGCATTTATCAGTGAGGTTACAACGGTCCAACCTTGGAAAAATAGGAAGTTGAAATCTCTTAAAACAAAACATATCTTTTTCAAATCAATAAACAGTGATGTTACAAGTCCTACAACCAGACTAATGGACTTAATCTGAAACTCATAATTTTCTATTTGATTTACTTGTGTCTTCAAATGTCTCACACAGATAACTAAGCATGTGTCAAAATTTCTGATGTTTCAGTACAATCATTCTAGAAATAACAATGACATTTCTTTTTGAAAAATTCTGTACAGTGTTGAAAATGAACAGCTTAAAAGTCTTTTTAACATTTATACAGTGCTGACTGTAACAGCGAGAGGGCAGGGCAGGGCAGTACTTACAGGGCAGTTTTGGAGACCTTGACCACTGGCAGAAGCCTCAGAAGACCCTCTTCTGACCGTACATATTACTTCAAGTCGAACACATCCTGCTCTTCCTCTGATGTCAGCAGCAAGAAGACCAAAGCCGACCACTGTTCAGATGAGAGCCTTTCTGTAGAAAGTCTTCCTGAGCTCAGGTAACTCTGGATTTCCTGTGCCAGAGAATTGTCCTTCAGCTCATTCAGACAGTGGAAGAGATTGATAGATCTGTCAGGAGAGGGATTTTCACGAATCTTATCTTTGATGTATCGAATGGCTTCCTCAGTGCTCTTTGAGTTGCTTCCTGTCTGTGTCATAAGGCCTTGCAGTAGAGCCTGATTGGAATTCAGCGATATGCAAAGGAGGAATCAGAGGAAAAGATCCAGGTGTCCATTCTGACTCTGCATGGCCTTGTCCACTGCATTCTTCTGCAACTCAGACAGTGTTGTCTGCTTAAATAGCCTGAAGAATCTTCCAGAGAGGGTTTGATCCAGCAGGTTTTTGTTGCTGTTTATGTGTGAGAGAAACACATACAAAGCAGCCAGATACTCCTGGATGCTCAGGTGCATGAAACAGTGAGTCTTCTACTGATACAACCCATACTCCTCCTTAAAGATCTCTGTGCAAACCCCAGAGTACACCAAGGCTTCACTGACATCAATGCCACACTCTCTCAAGTCTTCCTCATAGAATATCAGGTTGTTCTTCTCCAGCTCTTTGAAAGCCAGGTTCCCTAGTTTCAGAATGATGTCTCTGTTTGCCTGCAACAGTTTCTGCTTATCCATCTCATTCCCTTCCCCAAATTTACGATTTTTTGCCTTTGTCTGGATGAGCAGGAAGTGTGTGTACATTTCGGTCAGTGTTTTGGGGATTTCACCCGTTTTCCTCAGCAAATAGCTGTTCAAGGACGGTAGCTGAAATCCAACAGAAGATCGGCACATGGCACATGATGTGGAGGCTTCGTGATGACTTTACATGGGCAATAATTTGAGTGGCCAGGTCCTGATCACTGAATCTCTTCCTGAAGAATTTCTCCTTTTGGGCATCACTGAACCCTCGTATCTCTGTTACTCGGTGGACACAGTCAGGAGGAATCTGATTAGCTGCTACAGGGTGGGAGGTTATCCAGACTAGTGCAGAGGGCAGCAGATTCCCCATAATGAGGTTTGTCAGTAACACATCCACTGACGTTGGCTCTGTTACATTGCACCTTCTTTCATTGCTTTTAAAATTTAAAGGAAGACGGCACTCGTCCAGACCATCAAAGATGAACAAAGGTTTGTAAACATCAATGTCAGTGAATTTTAACTCTTTCAGATCTGGGAAGAAGTGGTGCAGAATTTGAATCAAACTGTATTCCCTCTGCTTCATCAAATTCAGGTCTCGGAACGGAAGAGTGAATATCAGCTGACAATCCTGATTTGATTTTCCTTCTGCCCAGTCAAGAATGAATTTCTGCACAGAGACAGATTTTCCAATGCCAGCCACCCCAACTTTGATATGTTTGTCCTGTCCTGGTAAGGGTTTAAAGATGTCTCTGCATTTGATGACAGTCTCTTCTGTGAATGCTTTCCTGGATGCTGTCTCAATCTGCCTCACCTCGTGTTCATTGTTGATGTCTCCACATCCTCCCTCTGTTATGTACAGTTCTGTGTAAATGTTTTTTAGAAGTATTGGTTTTCCCTCCTTCACTATCCCCTCAAACATGTATTCAGACTTCCTTTTCAGGACTGATTTCAGTTTGACTTGCATTGTTTCCAAAAGTGGATCTGAAGAAAACATTAAGAAAGTAGTATGTTTTACATCTTAAATGACTATAAATATTAAATGCACTTTCTTAAGATTAAATATAAGACAAAAATTAAACTAAATGATTTATTACTTAATATTTTTTTAACATTGTATAAATGTTTGAAACTCTTACAAATATGGTATATATTAATCAAATATATCAAACATTTACCAAATGTTTCATTTCTTAAATACTTACAAACATTTACAAAATGCTGTGTGGACATTGACGACACTTTTTATTGAAAATACTCTGATATTCTGTACTTTAATTTAGTGTACTTTAGTTGTGATGATTGATAGATGAAAAGGCACTGTGAGACAAATTTCTTACTATCATCCAATGAGTCTGCAAGATCCCTCCGCTTCATGTTCCTCAGGGTGTGCAGTGTGATCCTCAGAGCAGTCTCTTCTCCATATCTCTCCGACGTTTTGTTGACAATATTCCGGACATCACAGCCCTCCAGCTGACTCCCAGCGCTGCTTGGGTAATCATGACTCAGAAGTATCTCAAGTTTTTCCAGCTCATCCTGTGCAAGCTGCTCCAGTGTGTGCTCGATCAATTTGAGAAACGATATACAAAGACAAAGCTAACACTACACAACCACTCAACTCTTCATATCTTCAAAGGCACAGTCTGCACACCTTTGACTGCAGTTGTTAGAACACATCCTCAGGCCTACTCAAGCTATATATCTGATCCTGCTAGCAACCACATCATTCCATATCATATCATATTATCAGCAACCATATCATATTACTATATAATCTCGGCATTATTTCCATTCCTCTGGCTCTTCATAATATAATATTTCTCTATAAGAAATATGATACAGAGCTTCCTCAAAACAACATAACTGGAGATTTATGACCAAGAGAAAATGATAGAGAGGTCTGACAGCACAAATATTAGCTGTTAATCTGTTACAATTAGGCAATGTGAAAACCATAGCCATAAGTCTGTGTTACAGAAGGTTGGGTCCTGAGAGGGTAATTAGGAATATAAACTGATACCTTTGCAGGATCTTACTATGTGGTTCTGGCTGGATCCTGTAAGACAGTGCAACACGGTACACTGAAAGTAAGATCACCACATAATGATACAGGGTGTTTACTGACTACTATACGTTACTAATGGAGTCTTATTTACATTTTCCCCATGTTTCAAGTTTTATCAAAGGATATTTCTCAAATAAAAAGGAAAAAAGAGCGTTATACAAAACACAACCTTCCTATTTCTGGCTGGATCCTGTAAGGCAGTGCAACATGATACATTGAAAGTAAGATAATACCACATAATGATACAGGGTGTTTACTGACGACTACTACATTTTTCCCATGTTTCAAGCTGTATCAAAGGATATTTCTCAAATAAAAAGGAGAAAAGAATGTTATATAAAACACAACCTTCAATTTTTTCTTCATTTGATATTCCATTTTGAAGCATCTACCTCTTATAAGAATCAGACCCTCATGTATGTGATTCTTACAATCAGTGCACAGGGAGCCTTTCACCTTTGATTAGTGAAGAGGGGTCCTTGACTGAACTTGACTGGTGCTTCCATCGACTGCTCACTCTTCACAGACATATAGCTGGGCACAGGTGAAGCTGCTCTCTCATGGCCTCTGCAAACAGCATATCAGGAAAGCTTTGAAACAGCAGAGCAAAAAAAAATTACAGCATACTAAAGTCTGAATACAGGTAGATGATAGAAAATTATAAGATGATCGATGATTCAACATCCAAGACGGAGGCTGAGACATAAAGAGAACATGCTCAAGCAAGCAATGAAGGAAATACTATAGCAGGGTCAGGGTTCAGTTTCCACGGATAGTTTAGGATCAGTTTGTGAAAGTGACCACGGTGTTTAAATTGTTCCTGGATGACAGACTGTGGTTCTCTAACATTTTGACAGTTGGAAATTGGAAAGCCTTCTTACACATCAATCACAGCCTTACCTTTAAGGCCCATATAGTAGATCTTCACATTTGATAAGAGCCTGAATTATGCTGCTGAAAATCTTCCTCTGAATCACAGCTTCAAGTAAATGTAAGCCCAGATCTGTTGTTGTTCCAGTTACACTTCAAACACAGTTACCGTAATACATACTAATGACAGCATATATGGGATAATGACTTCACCTTTGATTAGTGAAGAGAAGTCCTTCACTGAATTTGATTGGAGGCTCCATTGATTGGTCACTCTTTACAGATATACAGCTGGGTACAGGTGAGGCTGCCCTGTCCTGCTGGTCTCTGTAAACAGCAGACAAAGACAGCTTTGCAACATCTCCCAGATAGCATAACAGGCGTATGATCTCACGTAGAGCTCTATAACAACATTTGGTGTCACTCTTAACCTATGTGAAGTACCTGTAGGATACAATTTGGCATTTGGTATGCAAGCTGCCTAGCACCACGAATCGCTGAATTTGATTGGAGGCTCCATTGATTGGTTGCTCTTCACAGACATACAGCTGGGTACTGGTGAGGCTGCTCTCGTCTGCTTGACACTGTACCAAAATGTTATTTTCATGAATTGACTATTACCTGTGTGAATAACTGCTTCTGGAAATCTTCCTCTGAATCACAATTTCAAGCAAATGTAAGCCCAGATCCATTGTTGCTCCAATTAGACTTCAAACAGAGTAACCTAATACATACTCAGCCCAATGACAGCATATATGAGTTGATGACTTCACCTTTGATTAGTGAAGAGGGGTCCTTCACTGAATTTGATTGGAGGCTCCATTGATTGGTCACTCTTTACAGATATACAGCTGGGTACAGGTGAGACTGCTCTGTAATGCTGGTCCCTGTACACAGTAGAGAAAGACAGTTTTACGACATCTCCCAGAAAGCACATCTAGCATATGAAGCTCTCTAAGAACACTAGAATCTCTCTCTATCTATGTGAAATAGCTGCAGGATACAATATGGGCAGTTGGCATGCCCATGATGAGCTGTTATGTGTAAGCTGACTGTCATGAATTAACTTGTGCCTCTGTGAAAATCTCATTTTGGAAATCTTCCTCTGAATCACAGCTGCAGGGAAATATAAGCCCAGTTCCATTGTTGCTTGGTTGTTTCACAAATAACTAAGGAAGGGATACAACAACAGATAAATTAGATTCTGGGTTAACAGGGCTTACCCATTCAACCCAATGACAGCATTTGTGAGTTGTTGACTTCACCTTTGATTAATGAAGTGAGGTCCTTCACTAAATTTGATTGATTGATTTGATTGATTTCCATTGATTGGTCATTCCTCACAGACAAACAGCTAGGTACTGGTGAGGCTGCTATCACCTGCTTGACACTTTTTACCAAAATGTTAAGTCTTAGCAAGATGTTGTCCAGAAAGATGATACATGCATGTTCAAAAGGATAAATTGTATGTGTTCTCCATACTTAACCTGCCTTCTAGACACAAAACAGTCAGTGCTTCTCACCTTTCTTTAACAGGGTTTATTACTCCATCGTTGGTTGCATTCTCCAAAAAGAAGCTTGGCTCAGAGGTAGCACCCTCCTCCTTGAGCTCCCCAGAGAGATTCATCTTCAAGGCAGTGCCAGCCTCTTCATCTTCCCCCCAGAGACTCATTTCAGGAGCAATATCACCCTCCCCCGTGCCCTGAACCAGAGCATACCAGAGGTGTCCAAAATCAGCTCCTAACACTAATAATAATAATAATAATAATTATTATTATTATTATTATTATTATTAGTAGTAGTAGTAGTAGTAGTAGTAGTAGTAGTAGGTGTTTATACTTATTTTTATATCAGAAAATAATAATAGTAGCAGCAGTAGGGCCTTTGGGCCATAACAATTACAGTTGTAAGTGGAAGCCTTCATTTACAGGGTGTTTATACAGGGTGAGTTCAGATCACCTACTTAGAGGAATCAGATTTAGCTCATTTAGTATAACTGCACTTTCACTGCTGCCACTGATATGAACTTTGCATTCAGTAGTGCTTCTTATCTAAAGAGTGAAAGGTGTTTATGTCGCAAGACCAAAAGGAACAAGGAAGACGCTATAGACAGTGAGCAATCTATTCAAGTGTGCTTCAAAAAACAGTTTTTTCTATTTTTAGTCAATAACACAGATTTCACTTGAACAATGCAACAACAGATCTGGAATAGAGCATGCAGACAAAAATGAACAACAAAACAAGATGGGTCGACAAAGGAAACTCTAGGCAAAGACACCCAAATTCAATTATCATTTAGGAATGGAATCTGTACAGCGAGAACACCTAAGGTTATTTTTATGCGTCTATGTTTGTTGTTTTCTGGTCACATCTACATGAATATTTACTATGTCAACTACTTAATGCAGCAAAGTGTGATCCAAAGCAGCCTTTTTAGCATGGTACCTATTTTCATTTACTCTTCCCTGTTTTCCACACCTGTCCTGCTCAACTCCAACTCCTTTTTATTTAACCTGGTGTGAAAAATACTAAATATACAGGGTACTTACCGCACCGAGTGTGACTCTTTTCTCCAGACTCCTCTGTGTGAACAGTAATCAATACTGAAACTATTACCTTTACACCCAATAAAAGAGCTCATGTTATAATGCTATAAAGGAGGGTGGGGTTTGTGCAGAATGACTAAAATGGTGGATGGTATTTTTACAGAGCTACAAGCACAAACACCATGGGAAAACAGACTGCTGCAAAGCAATTGTTTTTTAATGTGAAAGCTGCCAAAAAAAAATCCAAAAAAGAACCCTTTGGGCCCTATTTTAACGATCTAAGGGCATCGTCAGTGGCGTAAGCGCACTGTCGTTGTGGGTGTGGTCTGGCGCGTTTTGCTATTTTGACGGCGGAAAAAACGCGCCAAGCGCCGGCGCATTGTTCCAGAGGGGTTGGACTACTCTACCTAATTAATCAGAGGTGTGTTTTGGGCGTGACATGCAAAGAACCAATCAGATCGTCATATGTCATTCCCTTTAAAAGCGAGGCGGTTGATCAATCGCGGATTGCTATTTCAATGGCGCAATTACCAGGGAGACCAAACCGATTTTCTTCCGAAGAGACCGATCTGCTCGTGCGCGAAGTAAAAGCGCGCGAGCAGATCATATATGGGGTTAGAAGAAATCCCCCTAAACTCCTCGAGGTCAAGCAGGCGTGGGAAGACATTGCGGCGAGCGTCTCCTCGTCTTCTGGCCTCACCAGAACACCTCAGCAATGCCGAAAACGCTACAATGATGTCAGGCAGATGTACAATACTGTACAATACTGCTTACTACCAGTTTCATTAGTATGCAAAAACAATGAATACTAACATTTTATGTATTGTGTGTATTGTTTTTAAGTAAATTTACTTAGACTATATATTTATGCAACACATTGCACACATTTCAGTTCTTCTCTTTCTATGACACTGCGTGATTTTGCGTGTTTGCGATTAAAGGACAATTCACGCACTGTTGCTGGCATGATGTATGGTGTAATCAGCCATGTCTTTAATAGGTAGCCATTGTCCCCTAACAGCCACCCCTCCAGGGGAGGATTCCTCTGGAAGATTGTAAGAATGACAGAATTGGCCAGTATGAAGGAGTCATGACTTGAGCCAGGGTAATTTGCGAACACATGGGTGACTCGACATGCATCGCAGCATCGCAGATCACCTGTATGTTAACTGAGTGGGTCCCCTTGCGGTTGACATAAATCAGTGCGTTTTCAGATGGTGCACGTAGTTGTAGTTTTTAAATAGGTCTACCTACCTAATTTTTCTAATCTCCCGTATCTGTGAATACCTGAATATTATAACTACTCATTGTGACATACATTTCTTCATATTTTCATTTATCCCAAAAGGATGTGTCCCATTGTAATCTAATTTGTTATATTTTGCATGGATGTGTGCTATTGCTTGTTGTTGTATGACAGAAGCAGGGTGTATGATCGCGCAGCCTGTCATGAGTAAGTTTTTACTGTGTCCTTAAAATAACATTAAACAATGCGCCACTGACTTCCGACCAGGTTTTTCTTGGTCAACGGCGCTTGGTCAGCGGCGCATTTTCAGTGCTGTCAAAATAGCGTCTTATAGACCATGCGCTTGACCACACCTCTTTTTTTAATTACCACGCCTACGGCCGCGCATGTTCACCTGCTATTTTGACGGCGTGAGCGCATGACGCGAAAACTGCCAATGCGCTGCCTGTAAGCTAGCAAAGACAACTGCGCTGCCGCGCCAGCCGCCATGCGCCGGGTGTAAGATAGGGCCCTTTAAGTGGAGTTCAGCTTAGATATTAAAGCCAAAAAGGTAAAACTACACCACACAGTAGAACAGAGTTTGATCAATGGCAGGGTGGGGAGATTTGAAACTGGGTTCAGGAGGGCTTGATAAAGACAGAAAATGACACACTGAACAGGGAGTACACATTTTTCACATCCCCACTTTGTTCATGTAGCCCAGCTCTCAAGAGTGCATAAATGCCTTCACCCTTAGACATAAGTAGGGTCTTGGTGCCTGAAAAGGCATGTTCTGACAGCTGCTCTTCCAAAGAGGCACTATCCACTTCCAACCCATTTTCTCTCACGACCACCCAAACGTGCAAATACTTGCTGCTGCCAGTTGCTTGTGACTGTCAGCTTTCCTATATAAAGAGGGATCTGCATTCTAATGCTTCACTGGGCATGTAACATACTTCACAAAAAACAAGGCTAGCAGATTTAGTTTAGCCAACTTCTGATGTCAGTTTCCTCTGTTGCCAAAAAAATACATAACATCATTACATAATAAAAGCATTAAATAACTTCAGACATGTTTAGGCATGCCTGTTTTTATGAGTGTAAATGATGGGTAAATGTGTAACAATTTGACATCATTTTTATATGGTATCTTTAATACATAAGGCTGAAGTTTTACCATAATAAGTAAAATGGTTATGTTGAATTTGTCTTTGTCTGGAGGTATTGCTAAAGTGAAGAGACCCATATAACCTATGTGGCTACATATAAGCAAATCAAAGGCTGTAAGCACAGTAAAATCTTTAGCTGAAAATGGAGAACCCATAACCTGGTGTTCTTTTCATCAGAAAAGTCCTAGGCTACAAATCTCTAGATCTGCCATTCCCAAGCACTTACATCCATGATTGCTGATAAATAAAAGCTGCTCAAGAACCTCCTTCTAAAAACAACATGATAAGGGCAACTGGATCTAAGCAATAAAATAACAAATAAGAAGATGAGTAGAGATAAACAATGACACAATTTTATTAAATAAAAATAACAATGCAATTACTGTACACAAATTTTATATGCCTATGGAAAAAATATATTTAATCAATCTATTCACAGTGCAAACCACTGTTTTACAATTACATTCTCCTTTTTGGCCTTTACAGCCTTTAAGTGAGACTAAGCATTACACATATCTTTGGAGTTTGTCTAATAGAGATAAGATAAACTAAAATTATGTTCAAGTTGTATGAAAAGGAAACTGCAAAAATACATCACAGTTTCCATCTCAGCTGGAACCTTTACACATTCTCTTTCTATAAAGACAATGTGTTCAAGATTACGCAGACTGTAAAAGGTTGTTTGGTTAATTGTAAAGGTTACCTGGTGGTAATCTGTGTTTAGCAAAGATGTCCTTACTGTCTCCACATTTTAGCAATGTCAGGCCTAAAATGCAAGCATGCTTTTATGTCAAGGTTCAATGATGGACATAAAACCAGTCAGTTAGTCAGTCACACACCTTCTATTTGCTTTATATTCTAATTAAAATATTTGCATTTCATTAAGTGAAAAAATATTGTTCTCTTGCAGAGCCAGTTATCAAACTAGATTGTAGACATTGTATTATATGATCTAGCCACATTTTTTTTTATTAAATGACTAACATATTGACAAATGGTCAAGCCCACCTTAGGTGGTATAAATATGCTTTCAAACAGCCTCATGCAGCATGTTTTGTAGGTTTTCTAACTCTGCAGGAGTTGGTACTGCCCACTTCTTATTGAAATACTGCATTTCAATTTTCCCAGATTGCACGGCCAGTGATATTCCTGAGAACGTGTTCTGCTTGGCTGGGTCACCGAAAACAGCCATGG
The DNA here is from genome assembly GCA_019176425.1 of Megalops atlanticus. Classification (NCBI taxonomy): domain Eukaryota; kingdom Metazoa; phylum Chordata; class Actinopteri; order Elopiformes; family Megalopidae; genus Megalops; species Megalops atlanticus. Next base: position 50,708,361 of record CM032876.1, read on the forward strand.
CAGTAACTCTGAAAAAGAAAATAGATGCATCTTCTGAACTCAAACAAAAATATCTCAAAAGTGGGGGAAGGGGGGATGGGTGTAATGCAGTAACAACAAACAACAAAAATGCAGAAGAGCAACATTTCCGATCTACATGTATATACAACAAGAAAGAAGCACGGGTATATGCTACTGCAGTTATGCTCTATTTTGCTCTATTATTTTTTACAGATGCAAAGACAGGAAGAGGCCGCCAGGTGTATCCCACCCCGTTCTTGCCCTAGCTTTCCCAGCATAGCTGTGGGCTTACCTATCAGACCGGATCTTTTCAGTCGTCACGGGCTCGTAGTCCTTTTCCAGTAAATCCCATATGTGAATGTTAGACGCTGCGTCTAGGACACAGAACATGGCCGGCCTGGTCAGGGCCCACTGGACAGAGACAACCGGCTCTCCATTTGTGCTTCCGGTCCACTCCATGACGGGCTGTTCGTTCCTCAACGAGTGCATTCTGATACTCCCATCCGCGCATCCAGCCTAGAGAAGGGGATTTGTGAACACAGTCATGCACATAAGCAGGCACACCACATAGCTCCACAACCATGGCTGGTTAAAAATGATTGCTATCAAGTCAATGAAGAGTTTTTTTCATGATTCAGAAAAAAACTACTGTTTCACCATTCTTTGCATCATCTACGCTGAAATGAATCCTTGAACCCAAAGTACCTGATCTCAACTGGTCCTTGTAATGCCCAAAGTGAATCAATGAGTTACAAATGCCCAAGGTGAAACACACAGCTATGAATTACCATGGACAAAGCCATCTACAAGGAAAATCTTGAAGAAAAAAATCTGCCCAACCCTGTCAGTCTTGCACACAATGATCTCACCAGAAACACGGGTTCTCCAAATGGAGAGACGTCGACCGAAGTGACATGAACAGGCCTGAGTCCGGCCAGCTGTGGCCTGTAGAACTTCGGAGGAATGTTCAGCCCATGTCTGGTCCCATGAGTTACTACACCCTGAAATAAAGCATACAACATCAGTGATGTCTATGGACATAATTAGCCATTGTACCTTATGTATTCTACACAATGTAATGTGCAGATGTAACATGTAGCTAGAGATTTCTGGCTGTGCATATCAATTATTAATGATAGCACCTCTATAACCAGAATAAATCGGATAAAGATGTTGGGCATATCTGGCTTGTAAAATACAATTACATACAATTTTGTCACTAACTGAATTCTGAACCTACAGTCTTATTACCAGTTTATAGGCTCCAGATAAAAGCGGCATTTTTGAATATCTATAGCAATTTAATAGAAACAGTGGAAACGCTATCGGGTCTGGATCAATGCAACGCTCACCATGTCAGTGCCAATGAAGAAATGGTTGGAGTCGGAGGGGAGGAACTTTAACAGCAGTGCCCTCAGAGGGACTGTTTTCACAGCTTCTCTCTTTGAAAGTCTGCAGAAGCGAAAAGACAGCCATCTGGTCTTCCTCCTCTTTCAGTGCCTACTCTTAGTATTTCTGCTTGCCCGTATCATATGGTCACACATCATAAAACAAACACCAATAAGGCCTATCCCGTATTTTTCACAAATAAGCAACCGTAATATGCTTTCACACATGGATGAAAATCTGACTGGAGTCAGACTGCATGTACAACATCTTTACAAAAAAGAAGATTCAGGAGCCCTTTCCAAATACGAAAGAAAAAACAACCTACTCCAAAAACCAATATCATGTCAAACAGTAAGCATCAGCCATCCCTCAGACAATAATGCATTATTGGCAAAGGTAAATCATCCTGCCATGAGAGTACAGGTCTACATCTCACCTCTCATTGGTAGTAATTGATGAACTGTGAAGCAGCTTAACTTTGCCCCCTGGTTTCAGACCTGTACATACAGAAAGCAAAGGATGAAAACCTCTCATATTTAAACAACGATTATAACCTCTAATATTTATTCACTGATTCGATAGAATTGGCCAACAAATGTGGGAGGCACTCTCACCTAAGTCAGTCTGTGAACCAGCTTGGTTAGCTTTTGGAAGTTCCACAACAACCTGACAGACAAACGAATAACAAGCATTACTTTTGTGATGGAAAATATATGGTTCATCTTGTGTAGTTTTTAGACCAATGGACCCTGAACTATAAGTCTGTGAATACCTGCTATGTCTTTGCAATAAATATATGGACTGAGATTTAATGTACTGCCTTTTACATAATTAAAGTTCAGGGCAAAATAACTATCATTAAAGCACTGTGTGAAGTATCATGGAATACTGAAAGCCAATCCATTTCAGCTGACACTCACCCACAGATTTAACACTCCACTTTCATCAAGCGATGCTAACTGGAATGACAATCCTGATACCTCTGCAATACAAACAAAACATACATGTTCCTGTGGCAAGTAAAAACAAAAAGACTGCCCAAAGCCTAATCTTAAACTGGAGATTTTAATATCTTAATACTGTAACACTACATATACATTACCTCATGGTAAGAGGTATATTGCAAGATGATGTGGTACATTAAGACTATTTGCATGTACAGTTGCTTTATAGTGAAATATCCTTGTGCTGTGTCATTACAAATTTTATGTAACTAATATGCATGTAAAGAGCATGCCATAACAAGATTAAAGGATTAAAGGATGCATTAAGGGATGTGAGGGTTAAAGTCTGCAATTTCACTCAGCAACTCTCTTATTAACATACTATATAAACACTATTAATACATACTGAAAGTAAACTCTAAATCATTAATCAATATCTGATATTCTCAACTGAGTAACTTTGTAGTAAGAACAATGGTTACAATATTCCAACTACACAGGTAAACTGCTGAATATAAAGTATTACTAACTGTGTACTTTCAGTTGTGAAGTTTTCATGGCATTTGCATTGTTTACGTAATACCCATAGTACCTTCATGTGCTGGCAACAGAGAGAACTCAGGTCTTAGCCCCTCAGTCACATTAGCAGGGACAGGTTCCACTGACCGCACAGAGGAGAAATGACCTGAACCTGCCAGAACAGCATCTACATGGACGCGCACACACACACACACACACACACACACACACACACGCAGATAAATATCGGGGAACCACTCTGAGCCTCAAAGGTGGAACACCTTTAACAAGGACCAACCCTATCCATCTCAATTCACAAACTATTGTACAGTGGCAGGCTGACCAAAAGAAGGCTTGCAACAGCAAAACAATTAAACACAATGACCGCAATTTCACTAAAGCAGCCGTGCAAAATGAAACAGTAAACACTCACCTGTGGAGAAGGTGGGGTAGCGGAGGGTCCAGTCATGGTCTCCTATCTTTAGAGTGTAGTGTAAACTAGAGTGCTCTCGCAGGTCCCAGACAACCACAGAGCCCACAGCAGTGCCTGCGAACACCAGCGTGGCCTTACCGGGGCTGAAACAGCAGCAGAGAACCTACAAAAGGAGGGAACCCAGAGGGGAAGATGCTATGCCAATAAGTACACAATTTGATACTGTCTTCATAACAATCATTATTATTGGCAAAACGCGTGTTCGAAGAGACGGATGTAAAATAACTAATGTAGGTTTTTCCTTATTTACCACGAAAATCACCACACCTCAGATTCGTAGACAAGGACTTTCTGAGGACAAGACGGCTCCCATATGTTCCAGATGCAAAGGATGGTCTGGCTGTCCAAGCGGACCGCGCTGGGCTTGGTGGTGGGACTGTGCACGGACAGCATGGTCTGCCTCTGTACCTGTGAGAAGCTGATCAAGCTGACCTCTCGACCTGTAGACCACAGAGCAGAAGACTTATCTTACACTATCATCCTGGAGGTAGGGACTAGATTATTCTGCAGGTAGGGACTAGATCATATTGAAGATAGAGACTAGGTCATCCTTAAGGTAGGGACCGGGTCATTCTGAAGGTAAGGATTAGGTTATTCTACAGACAGAGACTTGGTCATCCTTAGGGAAGGAGACTAGGTTATTCTGCAGGTAGGGACTAGGTTATTCTGAGTATTCCTTTAGGAGGGAGCTTCACTGTATTTGATAGCCATGACCAGACTGCTAATTGCAAGGACACAAGAGAAGTTGTGCTCATAGTTTCTTACTTTCCTTTTACATACCGTGCATAAAAAACCCTTTCAATTGGTCTGGGGTACACTGTTCAAAAAGACTGTTCTGGTTTGGCTGAAATCTTAATGCAGAGATAAGGGCCGCAGTCGAAATGGCCTTACCATGCAGAAAGGGCAACTTAGTATTGAGCTCTAAGCATCCGTCGCTGAATGACAAACTATCTGCGTGAGATTTCAGCTGCCTCAGTGAATGCTTTTCAGCTCTGTCTTCTTCTAATAGGACTGCTACCACCTGTCAAGAGAGACAGGAGACTAGCAATAACAACAGTGGCTATAAACAATCTCACCCCAAATAAAACTGAGGCAGTTTTCAAAGAGGATATGGGCCAGAACAAAAATAAAGCTGTCAATATTTAATAAATTTACATTGCATTTTTAAGGTCCAGGTAAACTTTCAATACAAATACAACTAGCAGCTCCTCTGTTTAAAACATACTGAAGTGAAAAGCTGTTGAGAATTAAAATGTAAGTTGCATATTGTAAGTAGTAAAGAGGTGTTATACCTGAGAAGCTGAGTGCAAAAATGCTGCCAGTCGTTGAGAATCAAAGCTCATTTTGGTCATGGATTCACCTGAGGCCTCATTAGTGAGTTTAGGACCTGTTACAGTGACACAAAAGAGGTTGAATATTGCTTTATAACATTTAAGCAAATGGAGGAGCCTGCTAAAAAAAAAAAAGCATTAAGCCAACAGAGCAATCATCCTAGGGTTCAATTCTCATTCAACTATTGACCTATCTATGATAAAACTGAAAATGTAATACCACATGGAAGGTGTTATTTAGAAAGTATTCTGTGATATCCTGTGATATATTAATTAGAATTCATGTTCAATGTGGACATCATGGACATTTCTTCATTTCCTAGATGAAGCAGTAGTGTTGCATCAGACAATATGTCCAAACTTTATGACCCCACACTTGAGTCCAGAATGCTTCTCACCTCCACAGACTACACTGCTGTCTCCAGGATGCTGTGTCCATTTATCACTCTCCTCAATCTCCTCTGTTTGAGTTTCTCTGTCGGTGTTGTCTTCATTACATTGGACATATGCCTGTGAGCAGATGGTTAAGTGTTATTAAAACTGAATTATTAATATGTAACATTAAAAACACTGATTGTCACCACCATAAATGCCAACCCCAAAGTAAAACCCCTGGAACTGACACAGAGGAATCTGATTGGATAAAAGAGCAACTGAAATATCTAATCAAATTAGAGCCCGCACCCTGCTGGCCCTCTTAATGAGGTACATCATTAAACAAACAAGACTGTACTTTCTCCAGACAAGCTGCTAAAAATTAACAAGGAATGCCATTTAAAATATACTTCCTACATGCAATGCAGACAAAAGATTGCTTTTAGAATCTTAGTTTATCTAGAAATGTAAGGAGCCACAGGAGCAGTATACACACACATTAAAAAAAAACAGTACAAACCTGTTTAGTGTTTGTTGTCCCAAAATTTTTAATGTACATGTCATATTCATTCACTGGAGGCAAATCCAGCAAGGAGAAACTGACAGAGAAATCTAGATCGATCAGTCTGAGCAACTCTGCACTGCGTTTTCTAAAATGAGAAAGAAACAAAGTTCCAGGGTTTTATGTCATGCTTAAGGCAGCTGTAATGGAAAAAAATATATCTATACATCGTTAAAGATAATTTCAAAGTTATACATTTCAAAAATCTAATATAAATCTAATATCTAAATCTACCACCTCAATCTAATTTCAGACTTTACAGCACACAGATGGGAATGTACACCGATGAGCCAAAACATTATGACCACCTGCCTAATATGGTCCTCCGTGTGCCGTCAAAACAGTGCCGACCCGCCGAGGCATGGACGCATGGTTTCTCCTACCACTGCTACGCTGATGACACTCAACTAATTTTTTCTTTTCCCCCCTCCACCCCCCAGGTCAACGAAAAGATCTCCGCGTGCCTGGCTGACATCTCCAGATGGATGGCCTCCAACCACCTCAAGCTCAACCTGGACAAGACCGATCTGCTGCTTATCCCGGCCAGGTCCTCTCCTCTTCAAGAGCTCTCAGTTACTGTTGACGGCACCACAGTAACTTCCTCCACTTCGGTGAAGAGCCTGGGCGTCACCCTCGACAACAGGCTGGACTTCACCGACTACATCTCCCAGACGGCACGCTCCTGTCGATTCCTCCTCTACAACATCAGGAGGATTCGCCCTTTTCTGACCACCTACTCCACCCAGCTGCTCGTCCAGGCCACTGTGCTCTCCCGCTTGGACTACTGTAACGCCCTCCTCGCAGGCCTCCCAGCCTGCACCATTCAGCCGCTGCAGCTCATCCAAAACGCAGCTGCTAGGCTGATCTACAATCTCCCCAAGTTCTCCCGCGTCACCCCCTACTGAGATCCTCCACTGGCTCCCAATCGCAGCCAGGATCCGCTTCAAGACCCTGACTCTCACCTTTTCCGCTGCAAGAAAGACTGCCCCGACCTACCTCCAGGACCTCATCCTGCCCTACGCACCCGCTCGTCAACTCCGCTCTGCTACATCCGGACGCCTCGCTCCACCCACCAATAGTACGAAAGGTCCACGCTCCTCACAACGACGCTTCTCCATCATCGCCCCCCAGTGGTGGAATGAACTCCCCACCCCCCTAAGAACAACTCCATCAATCCAACCCTTCAGACGTGCACTGAAGACACACCTCTTCAGACTCTACCTGGACTGATACCGCCCTCCTCGACCTTGTAACTTTGATGCTGCGAATCTGACTCCTGCCTTGTACTTGTTGCTCACTTATCTAAGTAGTATAGCGGTACCCCATTTTTCTTTCTGTAATTGTATTTGAGATGCAATCCTAGCTCAGATTAGTTGGCTCGCGTCACTGACCTTGCACTCAGCTTCAGCACTATTTGCATTATATGACCTTTACACATCTTGCTCTTGTGCCTGTTGTTTGCTCACTATTTGCACTTTTGTACGTCGCTTTGGATAAAAGCGTCTGCCAAATGAATAAATGTAAAAAATGTAAATGACTCTACAAGACCCCTGAAGGTGTCCTGTGGTATCTGGCACCAAAACATTAGCAGCAGATCCTTCAAGTCCTGTAAGTTGCGAGGTGGAGCCGCCGCGGATCAAACTTTTCGGTCCAGCACATCCCACAGATGCTCAATCAGATTGAGATCTGGAGAATTTGGAGGCCAGGGCAACACCTTGACCACTTCATCATGTTCCTCAAACCATTCCCGAACAATGTGTGCAGTGTGGCAGGGCACATTATCCTGCTGAAAGAGGCCACTGCCATCAGGTATACCATTGCCATGAAGGGGTATACCTGGTCTGCAACGATATTTAGGTAGGTGGCATGTGTCAAATTGATGTCCACATGAATGGCCGGACCCAGGGCTTCCCAGCAGAACATTGCCCAGAGCATCACACTCCCTCCACCGGCTTCTCGTCTTCCCACAGTGCATCCTGGTGCCATCAGTTCCCCAGGTAAATGGCACACACGTACACAGCCATCTACGTGATCTAAAAGAAAACAGGACTCATTGGACCAGACGACCTTCTTCCACTGCTCCAAGGTCCAGTTCCGACGCTCGTGACAGTGGACAGGGGTCATCATGGGTACTCTGACTGGTCTGCAGCTACGCAGCCCCATACGCAGCAGGGTGCGATGCACTGTGTGTTGTGACACATTCCTCCCGTAACCGTCATTAATCTTTTCTGTGACTTGTGCCACTGTAGACCTTCTGTCGGTTCAAACCAGACGGGATAGCCTTTGTTGCCCTCGCCAACGATGAGCCTTGGGCGCCCAACACCCTGTCGGACCACTGTCGTTAGGTACTCACCACTGCTGACTGGGAGCGCCCCACAAGCCTTGCCGTTTCAGAGATGCTCTGACCCAGTCGTCTGGCTATAACAAATGGCCGTTGTCAAAGTCGCTCAGGTCTTTACTCCTGCCCATTTCTCCTGCATCCAACATGTTGACTACGAGAACTGATTGTTCGCTTACCATCTTATCTACCCAAGTCTTGACATGTGCCCTTGTTTGGAGATGATAAACGTTATTCGGTTCACCTGTGAGTGGTCATAATGTTTTGGCTCATTGGTGTATACACTGAGTTTGATGTCAAGTGCTTAACTCCTAAAATGAAAGGTAAATCTACACTGGACTATCACATAAGTCAAACATCATTCCAGCTTACTTCTGCTTGCTGGCTGCTTTCTTGCTGACCTCCCGGTGCTTTGCTGCCACAAAGTCAATAAACTTCCCATGCTGAACGCTTTTACTCTGAGAAATACTGGAATGTGCACGGTGGACATGATCTGAACAAAAACCTCAAAGTTATTATCTGTGGCAACACATTGATCACCAAACAATGATGAATAATTTTTTACTAATGAATACATCATTCAACAAACTGCTAGCAAAAAGAATTAGATTACATTACATTATTGGCATTCAGTAGACGCTCTTATCCAGAGTGACTTACATAGGTTACGATATATATATATTTTTTTACGTTATCCATTTATACAGCTGGATATTTACTGAGGCAATTATGGATTAAGTTCCTTGCCCAAGGGTACAACAGCAGCGCCCCAGCAGGGAATCAAATCAGCAACCTTTCGGTTACAGGTCCTGCTCCTTACCACTATGCTACACTGCCACCCCATGAATGCTTCTGTGAGTCTTGTACACAACTGAATTCACTGCAGTATCCCAAATCACTGCGCAAGAAAATGCACATTCAGTTTCCCATGTGCCCAGGTGCTGCCTGTCATAAGTTTTTAAGTACAACCCTACCGACATCCTACGATCACCAATATTACAATTCTGCTTGTTTAAACTCCCCTTAAGAAGAAGGATGGACACATTCCCCAAAAAGTACACTGTTTTCTCAGAAACCCTCAGTCTAAATTCCTTTACCTCTTTTGGACACTTCAACCTCCTCCACACCGTGCCACCGCTGCCCAGAGCCCACTCTTTCATTTTCAGCATCCATGGCTCGCCGGATTTCCTCGATTTCCCTTCTCTTCTGCGGGGACAACTCTTCCTCCTTCTTCTCTTCTTCAGCCCCGTCCTCCTTGTCATCCCCCTCTCCATCACTCTCGTCCAGCTCTTCGAAATCCTCCTCATAATCCTTTCAGAGGAAAGCATCCAAAGCTCAATGCTCTGTCACTTCTTTAAGCATCACATGCAAATGGTTAAGGAATGGACAAGAAGCCAGATGCATTTCACATACAATATGAAAATTAATAGATGTGAATCAAATGATACTCACAAATTATTTAATAAATGTTACCATTAGTTCTATTTCTATTGGTTACTATTAGTGTTACTATTATTATTATTATTATTATTTTTAATAACAATTATAATTATTATTATTATTATCATTATTAGTAGTAGTAGTAGTAGTAGCAGCAGCAGTAGTAGCAGTATAAGGAACTGTGGTTGCTGACACATGCTGTGCCTCTCTTTATTGGACACCTTGAATTTTGTTGCTTTGTTTTTATTAAAATAAACCATTAAACTAGCCTGTTCTTCAAATTCAATGTCAACCATGCTGATTCAACATATCTATGACAAGTGATAATATCACACACAGCTACTGACATCCACCTAAATATATATCACAAAATGTATCTGACATTTTCCATATACAGTGTACGATTTGCAGTGAAACAACACTTACCATTTTCTTTTAATAATGATCCATTTTAAGCATGCAAAATAAAATTTACAAACAAGAGAACAAAAACCTGAACACGACGTACACACAAATTTTATTCTAAAATCATATCAGACATCAGATATTTGTCTTTAACTGTTTCACATTTAATACCTCAAAATCCTCCTCATAGTCATCAGCTCCTTCCTCATCCCTATGGTCCTCAGCAGCGGGCTTCTCAACCTCATCCTCTTCATTCTCAACCTGCAGACATTAACATAACCATTAAAAGACACTGCTGTTACACAACCACACTAAACATACCACAGTTATTCAGATTCATCTATTCCTATCATGTTTCAGCAAAGTGTTTCATATCTAGAATTCCAATATTTAATTTAGTACACTACATTCAGTACTTCATGATGAACCACAATCACATTGGCACAACATGTAATCCCTGATGTAGAGGAGTACTATATGATACATAGTGTCTTATCTGAATGTGTTCATCTATAGAAAGAAAGCCCAAGGAAAGCCATCTCTGTGTTATGACAGTTCACACATGCTTAGTTCCCTGCAATTAGGGCAGTTCAATTATCCACACAACTCTCATAGGAGGCTGAATGAAACAACATGCACTGAACACACAATGTAAATCTATGTGAATTGTGAAGCCACATCACAGTCAAAAATGCAAAAAAGTGGAAAGTGGAAAGTTTCTTTCTTTCTTTCTTCACTATACACCACAAGCAATATACCGTATAGTGCAGGTCAGCAAAGACTTGCTTTACTTCAATCCTTAAGACTTATATTTCCAAAGTGTTTGAAAAGCACTGCAGAACCAGTAAAGACAGGGCATGATCCCATCAGAAAAACACAAAAACTCCCACAAGAAGTTTCTTACAGGCTCCTCTGTGTCACTTAATTCTGTCTGACTAGATCTCCATGGTAACTGAGGCCTGAGATTCCCCCCCTGTTATGTGAGGAAGAAAACACAAAGGGAAGAACAGACACAGATACTGGTTCACTGTAGAGTGGAAGAAAAAGCTCCAAGGGTCATGAACAACACAATCACGGAAAAAAAAGTCAAAGTTGTCAATGTTGTTAAAACAAATTAAATAAAAGATACAAAAATGATATTCGCTTCCCAAAAGCAACTGCACAAAATTAAGAGAATCAACAATAGTAAGGGCTGCTCTCGAACAACACCAAGCAATAAAAGGCTCTGGACTAGCCATATGTTCTTGGGCTACCGTGACAGAATCCAGTTCTCACCTTGGTTTCTTTGGTCCCTCTTCGTTCCCTGTCTCTGCCCAAGTGCAAACTCTTAGCAGAGGCCACTTCAGCTGGACCGTTCTCCAGGTCCCCTTCCTCTCGGTGCCTCCTCTCCCTCGCCTTGCTGTGTGATATCCTTTCCCTGCTCTCTACCTCACTGGAGAGGTGATGCTCAGACTCCTTGTGCTCCCTATGTCTGCGTTCTCGCTCCGAGTCTTGAGGCTTCCCATCATGCCTGCGGCCCTCTCCAGAGTGCTGCAGACCAGCCGTAACACAGAACAGGCCCCAAGAACAGTCAAATACTCTATTACAACACAGAGGCAATGACAGCTGTTTGCACTGATTCTAACAGTAAGTGAACACATTTGTTTGTGAACAGCTGAACATACGTATACGTAGAGTGAATTTTCTGTGTAAATTTTTTGCTCTTAATGGCTGTATGCAGTCAAAATCTTACATGTCCTTCTCGCTCTCTGTGTCTCCTTTCTCTTTCTTCTTTTTCTCTTCCACGGTGTTCCCGGTATTCTATTTGTAAAGAAGACACAAATCACTGTACAATAAAAATCAGACACAATGTGTGTAACTTGTTGTCGGAAAGGGTTCATGTACCTTAAAATTCAGCCTTAAAAGACAACATACTGTAGTTCTGAGTGTACACACACGTCAGAAAACAAAACTGAAATGCAGTAAAAGGTCAATACTTAAATTTTATTTTCCCGAGTAGGATTATTTTACCTTTGTCTTCTTTTTGTCTGTAATACTCTCTTTCACTGTGTCTCTCTCTTCTTTCTTTTTCTCTCTTTGATTCCAAGTACTCTTCCCGCAGTCGATCATTATAGTGATCAGTTTCTTTCAGATGCTTACTGCTGTGGCCTTGCTCCCTCTCCCTGTGCCTGTCTTTATCTCTCCTCCTCTCATAATCACGCTCTTTTTCTCTGTCTCGGTCCTTCTCCCTCTCTCTGGCTCTTTCCCTGTCCCTCTCTCTGTCCCCCTCTCTTCCCTCTTCTCTCTTTATATCCCCGTCAGTCCCTCGCTCCCGGTCTCGCTCAGTTCTTCTTTTCTCTCTCTCCCTTTCCCTTTCCCTGTCTCTGTTTTCCTTTTCTGCTCTTTCCCGGCTCTCTCGATCGATGTCCCAGTCCCTACTGCTGTCCCCTGCTCTCTCTCTCACTCTTCTTCTTTCTCTATCTCTCTCGTCACTGTCTGTGGTTCTTTCCCTTGCGCCTTCTCTCCGTCTGTCATGATCTCTGTCCTTATCTGAATCTCTGTGCTTTGTTCTCTGCCGAGTGCTGTCTCTCTCTCTGTATTTGTCCCTCTCCCTATACGCCTCGCTGTCTCGATCCCTGTGCCGCCGCTCCACTGATTCCCCACTTCTGCCTTTCCTTCCATCTTCATCTCTCCTCCTTCTGTCTTTCTTCCTGATGTTGTCTTCATCATAGACTCCTCCCTGGAATGGTTTAAAATAGAACATAGGCTACATATTATGAACAAAGTTAATCTGGGGAAAATATCTATTTGAGCAATCAGCCACAGTTGTGTATTTGTGATGCTTACAGAACTATCGGTGAACTTACGGTGACTATTATATTTTTGCATGACAAACTTTCATTGAGGCTGTAAACAAACGTCTATTGGAGACATAAAAATGAAAAAAAAGGTTTAGAAAATAAAACACTACTTACTGTGAGGTGCTTCTCTAAGTCACGTGTTTTCCAGGTATCTTCCATTTTAAGTTCCTAAATAATAATACCATTGATGATTACTAGCGTACACATTTCATTCATTCGTAGACACCATCAGCAACGTCATTCTAAAACTATATCTTTGCTCTTGACGTAAGACAAAAATGATTTCTGGTATTGAAAACCTTGCATTACCTATAAGTATTGCTACTTACGTCATGTATTAGTATCATTCTTAGCAAGGGTGTTTTTCGATCAAGAATTATCAACTGCTTAGATCTTGCTTTTTAAATATTAGATGCAGCTAGCTCGCTAGAGTAGGTATACAGTATGATAACTATCCTTTCTAGCTGGCTGTAAATCCATTTACTTCACAGTTTATTTCAGAATATTTAAGTGTGACCATACTTGTTGAATTAGTGCATTTAGCTATTACCTTTTCCATGTGCATTGGCTATCTACAGGAATCTCGTTTTGTCTTTAAAAAATCCAGGCTGAGTTTGTGTTTACACTATCCACCGCCATGGCTCCGAAAAAGCTGACTGCGCATGCGCAGTTGACTGAAACCAAGGTAACTGCGTCATATTATCTTGACAACAGGGTAGTAAGCTGAAATAAGAGCAATCGATGCAGTACAAAAAATCAGTGTCACTACAGACATACCAACGGTGTTGATAATAGATACATCGATTATGATAAAAACATGAAACAGGATCCAGAATCTATTTCTATCTATTGGTCTGTACAAAGGATGTTGATGCGAGAGGCCAGATAATTCCACAGAGTGAACAAGTATGGAATCTTAGAATAATTGCATATGGTTAAAAAAAAGTTTATATAAATTAAATCCATTCCAGAAGTGTGCTCACGAGTGTAGCAAGCTTAGCCTTTTGGATACAAACACGAAGTAATGTAAAGTTTGATCTGGCAGGTCTCATTGTGTGTAACTGTACCTTACAGTTTCAAAAAAAGCAAATATGTTGTTTCCAATAGTGCAAACTCATCTGAAACATATTTTTCTCAAAACTGAAATTTTTTCAATGCCTCTTGGTAACACCATAACACATCTCATTTAATATTTAGCACTTACATTAGAATGTGCATCATATTACTAGGTGTATAACCACGTGCATGTTAGTTTATAGTAGCAGACGTCCAGACTTTTGTAACACTTTATTATTTTGCACTTACAACTTATGGGCACAAGGTGGCAATTTTGAGCTGTTTAAGTGATGGCCAAGAGGTTTGACCTATTATATTCAACAGCAGTCTCCTATTGGAAAAGGGAGAAGGGGCTGAACCATTGGGCAGAACCTGCGGCAGCTGCCTCTGTGTTCAAAAATCGACGCAGTTCCAAATCAGGATGTGTGTAGAAGGGAGGCCAGTGCATCTGTAGACAGTAGGTAGCTATGCAGTGAACGGTCAGCCTCGCAGCACTAAAACTCAGTCGCATAGGGGAAGTTCAATACATATCAGTTTATAGTCAAAATAAATGGGGACGATGAACACAGAAACGTGGACCGATAATGTGCGCGCCCTTGGGATTTCTGACGTTATGGAGATGTTGGCTAGATAGCTACTTATAAAATACTGCATGGTATGCGACTGACTTTGCCTTGTGAGAGGATTTAGGTTGCTACCAGCTAACAAGAATGGCAACGTTTTAGCTAGATAACTACCAAGAACACTAGTCAGTTAGCTAGTTAACTAATTAGTTATACATAGGTAATCTGTCTTGTGGCAACAAAATATATATCTTATCACCTTTTTCTGTTTTTATTTTACTGTCTATTTTAGTTAGATACCTAGTGTACCTAACTTCGGACGTACTTCATTTTGAAGGGTTTTACACTGAGTGTGTTGGGGAAAGTTGGAAATGAGTGGGGAATCAAAAAGTTCTGGACATGGTGTGGAATCGCATGCGGCAAATTCCATGGGACCAAAAGAAAATGGACCGAACAGCAGGACGAGCGCACCGAGTTCTCCAGATCAAGGAGAGGAGTCGCAGTCTTCCGCCGGTGATGTTATGCAGATGTGGATGCAGTTGGCGAAAACATTTGTGATGATTTTCCCTATATATGTCTTGGGCTATTTCGAGTTCAGCTTCAGTTGGATTTTAATCGGACTCGCGATATTCTTCTGGTGGAGAAAAAATCAAGGAAACAAGAACACTAGGCTGAACAGAGCGTTGGCATTCTTTGAACACGAAGAGAGAGCTGTCAGGCAAAGTTTGGCAACTTCGGAGTTGCCACCATGGGTAAGTTTAACTGCTGCGGGAAACATTGATTACATGATGTACACGATGATGTACAGCTAGGTGTAACTAAGGCACTTTATACACAATCATAAAAGCCGTCGGCTCAACTTGCCGTGTTTTTTTTTTTTTTTTTTTTTTTTTGTTGTTAAAAGCGCATCGACACTCGCGTGTTACTTCCTTTAATCATTTGCGCTGGTGACTGTTTCGCATTGGTAGTTCTGTCCCGCCAGCTACTCGTAGTAAACTGTTTACTATGGTTGTAATAGTGTGCGGTTTAAAAATAAATAATAATGTTCATTTATAATTATTATTTGTATCTTGTTCCATCTGTGCAGGTAAAACTAAAACTGGAAAAACACATTTCTTCAAAAGAAGCTAACCTGCAAAGATTTGAAATTAAACTGCGATGTGTAGCACCTCTTTTGACCTCAGTGACTTGGGTCTTACCCAAATTAAATAATAAATTTTTATTATTATTTTGATAAGATGTGCTAATTCATAACCAAAAAAAAGATATGACAGCATTTCAAATGATGTCAGACATTTTTGGCTTTGAAACTAATGCTAGTCATTGTCCCCCTCTGAAAACGACTGTAGAATGAGGCTTCACGAACCCCAAAATGGGTGGAGTTACGGAGATGGCAATATATGTTGTCAGTAGCTCGCATATTTAAACCAAAGGAAACCTCATTTGATAGGACTCAATGAGAACTACAGAAAGAAACCACTATTATGATTTTTTTGGTTATTACATCAATCAGTTGTGCTAAAGGTCACTTGATGAGAATAGGCTGTATCGATCTGACATTTAGCTACAGCTTAATTATTTGACCTGGTATCTGAAGCATTACATTTGATGTACACATTTGTTATACAGCAGGGTTTCAAGCTTTCATAACTAACATTATATGTTCAATCATCCTTCAGCAATGACACCAAACAATTCACAGACATTCAGACTGCATACAGAAAATATTATTGGGCTGTGGTCATATCATTTACAGTACATGCTATTGCAAATCTGCTTCATAGGTTAAATATGATATTATTTCTTGGCAGTGTTGTATTGATTGGATTGTGTTGTATTGTTTTGATAAAATCAGGCTTTGTCATCTCAGTGGTTATGTATTAGCATTGTCCGCCAGGCCTATAGCTTGTATTCTTTTTCGGTTTCCTAGTAAAACCAGCTTCCAGATAGAGGTGACTGATATGACTCAAAGCACTCTGATTGCTCAGCTGTCTTCAGAGATGGCATTAAACTGAGCCTCTTCTAAATAGAGCGTCACACAATGGTCTGTAGTTTAAATCGGTCACCAAGGAGAACATGCCATGAGTGACTGACGTTATTTTCAGCCTCACTGGTGACATGGTACAGTAACAGGAGTAAGGAGGGTTCTTGAATTACATGGAACATACATTTGCTTTACATTGACACCAGATACCCTCAACAGGAAATTTGGTTAAAGGGTAATTAACATGTTGCAAATGTAACACACAACATTTGAATATTTTATATGAAAATTAATATCATTTGAATGCTAGAATTATGCACATCTTGGCTATTTTCAATGAACTGTTTCTGAGAACTTAATAAGAGCACCTGCTTTTACTTGATGTGTAGAATGCCTTTTCAGTTGATAGGATGAACGCTGATTGGGTGCAAGAGAAAGAAAAGTCACTTCTCAATTTTCACTCTCTATTTTTATCACAAATGTTTGACATCGTCATGCTGACAGGCTAGATGCTTTACACCTAAGACAAAGGTTGTCAGGGCTTTGTGAGTAACAATTAGCTTTCTCTCTGTCTGTGTAGATAACAAAGCCCATTTCCTTGAGTCCTACAGTACATAACACTTTTAGAAGAGAGTGTGGGCCAGATACAAGATACATGTCTCATCAAAAATGTTCCACAGGATCAAATCAGTGGCCTCCTTGGTTCAAAGAACAATAGAATCAGATATTTTGCTAAGTATTCAAATTAGAAATCATAAATCCAGTAATGAAACACTGGTTCCCACTGAACTTGTATCTGTACCAAATATAGTGCAAAAGTTATTTAATAAGGTGTGATCTAATATGTGGACTGAATCTCATTCTGTCAGTTTTGAAAGAATGAGATGCACGCACTGACAGTTTCAAGAGGGCTAGACTAGAATGTAATTTTATTTTGCAACATGTTTGTGTATATTTGTAATTGGATTTAGTGTCCTTTTTGTCAGATGTGGTTCTGTGCATTTTGTACTCCTGAGGTACAGAGCTGATGCATTTTGTTGGCAGCCTGTGATAAAGGAGTTCACCCAGCCAGGCCTCTCGGCTGAGCGCTTGGCTGTGCCTTGTGTTGTGGGGTGCAGTGTAATGAAGTAGCTGTGAAGGTCCTTTCAAAGATAGCCTGAATTGAATTTGCTGGGAAGTGATCTGGCAGTCTCTCAAAGGCAAGAGATGCTGCTGAGTCAGGTACAGTGTAGATGGGCACATCAGTGCCTGTAAATCAGAATGTAATCAATTTTGCTCATTCTCCTCGTCAAGACAGTAGTGCACTTTTGTATTCAGTAGCTGTTTATGATGTTTTCAGGCTTTCCTCAAATGAGGTGCATAATATAGCATGGCAGATATCCAGCCTAACTTAGCACATTGAGTAGAAGTGGCCTCCTTTTAGTGAAATCTGACTGCGACACAAGGAATGTACTCAGTGCAGGAGGTGAGTGGGACATGGTGTGTGTTCTGCATTATCCAACATATATCAGGCAGACCTGGATAGGAATGCAGATAGTTCACTATTGTGAGCTTTTGGTTAGAAACTAACAGATTCATCTTAAAATGATTTATTCCAGACCCATCTGGGAAAGATGTCCATTTTAGCTTTTACTGAAAAAAAAAGCCCTCAATCAAAATCATGAGATCACTTTGTCAGTGAGCGCATTCCTTTCCCCAGTAAATATGGCACAAAAGTACTTTGTTGGTCCCAGCTACAAGATTGTATCACATAATGCATTGTCCTCTTCTTCCACAGAAGGAGGGCCATCCTCTAAAACTCCGAAGCTGTGTGATTGCTGTCAATGACAGAGAAACCCCCCATGGATATTTCAGCTTAAAGTGTGACAGCTGTATTAAAGTCATGTTTCTTTGAACGGCTTTATGCTACAGGGACATATGTATATCCTACATTGTAGCTGTAGGTTACCTTGCAGTTGAAATCAGCATTTTAATACATTGACATTCAGCCCTATATGCTACCCATGTGTGGCAACCTCTATGAAAGTGTTTTGTCATGTTTTCCTGTGCTCCAGTTACCCAGACTAAGAACAGCCACCCTAGGCTCACTTTTCAATGTGCATGTTGTGACTGTGTGGGCCATCAGGTTGCAGGTGCCTGCCTTACAGGGAAGCAAAGAAATGCTTTTGCTTGTTTTGTGGCATAACTGCAGGAAACATCAAAAAATAAAGGAAAACAGAATATCAATTTGATACCTGTTGTTTTTATTTGTCCAGTCATATCAATGTGATTAAATATGTAATACTAAACACTTGATTTCTCAAACAGAAAGATCCATTAAAAAAATCATTTACCTGTAACTGTTGACTTGCACCTGAGTGCTAATTTTGTGTGAAGTGATTACTGTAAATGAATATGAATTTGACAGCTAATTTGCATGTGGACGGTGAACACTAAATAGCACATCTCAGCAATCACTAAAGCAAGTTAAATCAACACAAGTGAAAAGTGTAAAATGTAAAGTGATGATGTGGAGCAGTATCATAATTATTTTGTTTCTTTGCATTTCTTTGGTTTGTTAGGATTGGTTTCCTTCAACACATGGCAGACCTGTCCATTTGGTGATGACCCTTTGCGTTCTACACTGAGGGTCCATAAAAGAAGACAACAATTTGTCTTAAGACAGAAAGAGCAGGCCTAGTATGGTGTTTTATGAGGAAATTCAATTGATATGTTAGGTTTAAAAAATTATTGTCATATGTAGACAAGTATTGATAATTGAATTGTTGCCTTTCAGGGTTCTTTTTGATAAAGAAACACAATACACATTTTGTGGAGTCTACTATTTAGCCTTATTTAGGGCATTCTCACCACATGTAAGAAAGATCTGCACCAAGAGCACTATATTTACCACATGGTCAATTCTGGAAAGTAATTCTACATGTGCTTAACTGCAATTAAATGGTAGTTTACTGCCCACTCTGGTAAAATTAAGCATCAAGTTATTTGGATCCTCATTTTGCTCGTAATTAGATACAAGGCATGCCAACTGGAGAATGTTCTCATAGTCACAGGCCATTTCTGTGTTGGTCATCTCTTGACCTCTTTTTTATATATGCCTGAAGTACCATAGTACAGGGTACCAGTGTTTAGCTTTCTGAACCAAAGAGGAAACAGAATGTTTCATTCAGCTGCCTTATGTATTGCAGAATCAAAAGATTAAAACCTCTCAGTTGAAAGGTTAGGCAATATCAATCACACCACATACATCTTTGTCAAAGAAATGCGTACATGATATGTAATTTTATCCTCTTTTTAAAAAGCGTTTAAGCTGAACTCATGATCATGAACAAGATATTGGCAGCCTGGTTCCAGTTCTACGCGTTAGGGGGATTGGGAGATGTTTTTTTCCAGATTTATTCAGAACTTGTTGAGCAGGTTCTAGAGTGAAAGAAGTTGTCCTCTCAAACAAACTGTTGGCAGTGTGACTTTCCCCCTGTGGTTTTGGTGTCTGTACATTGCGCTCTCACTTTTGCTATCCTTGGCCTGTCCTGTTTTTTGTTTGGACCTTTTTCTTGAGCTGCAGTGAGAAAAAATTGTGCCAAACTGTTTGTCGTAGTGTCAAGTCATGGGCAGGCCTGCACTCTCAGGAAAGCAGGGCCTGTGTAAAGCAACATTGAGGTGGGGGGCGGGTTCTGCAGATCTGTGCAGAAAGGGGTTTGCACTGAAGAAATGAGAAAAGAGACCATACTCTAATCATGGTTTCAGTGGATATGTTCTCAGCGCCGCAGTGCTTATCTGACAAGAGCAGAGGGTGTGCAAGGTTGGCACTCCAGTGTGTGATGAGTACACAAGCCACCAAACAGCAATAAAAAAGAGAGAGATGATGTTCAGCTGGTGCGCCGTGCCTCAGGACTGATGTTAATGAAACTGAGCAGATGTGTTGGCAGCAAGGCATGTTAGCCAGAGGCTGCCCAGGGAGCACGGTTGTTTCTTAGATCATCTCATCTGGGATCCTTTTTCTTTTGACCTGATTGGCTGGAAAATAATAAGTGAAAGGACATCTGAGGCTATTGGTAGCTGGAGCACAGCCAATCAGTGGCCATTTATAGCTAAGGTATTGGCATATTCATGCAATGTTGCTACATGGTATGGAACAGAGAGTGGCCTTATGAAGCTGGTGTCCTAAATAAATTGGGTGTGTTTTTCCACATAGTGAAAGTGTCTTAAATAAAATACAGTGATGATTATCACTAGGAATATGGAAGATGGAAGCTGTTCAGATGGCTTGTTATGTATTTATTCTGAGTCAGGCATTGAAGCTATGTGTGTCTCATTGGCATATTGGACACTGTAAGCTAACAGTGTTGTAATTAAGTCAATGCCACAAAAAGTCGAATGAATTCGCTTTGAAATCCAAGTTTACAAGCCAAGCATTTTAACATGGTACTCTTAGCCAGTTGTCAGTAGTGTTGTCAGTAGTATTATGTATGTCCGTAGCTGACATCTTCATACAGGACTTGCATCATATTTTTTATAGCAATTTTAAGAGATTTGGGTTAAGAATAGGGCTGCAACTAACGACTATTTTGATAGTCGAATAATCTATTGAGTATTGAAACAAATAATCGACTATTCGGATTATGAATCGCACAATTACTCAATGGCTCTTATTTATCTATCAGCTTTTAAATTTAGCTTGACGTTGTTTTAGGCATATGCTAACTAACAATAAAGACAATAAAGATGAGAACTTCATTTAAAAATACGTGTTTTAATGAATGGTTACTAGGACTAATTCAGTGAGGGCAGTTGCTTGCTGGGGAGTACAAGTCTGCTTCCTGTGAAGAAAGCCATCCATGGTAGCATTACGAGATTCAACAAACCCATAACTCATTCGAATTAATTCAAATGCAACCCACACTGGGCACGCACGCATAGATACGAGTTGTAGAAATCTTTCGCGATTTAGAAAGTATCAAATTCATCGGTGTTCTCTAAACTTGTGCACTCAGCAGCAACACTATCTCCAGCCATAAACATTGCCATGACAATGATGCAACGTTTAAGCAGAGAATTTCTAAATAGCAGACGGGCTCTGGTTTAACATTGGAAAGTTAGAGAACATTTGGAACGTGAACAGGATCGTTGTGAATAATAGGTTATTATTTGCTACACTGTATGTTCAACGTCATTAATAATTATTGATCAAGGGAAAATGTATTTCAAAATAGAAAATGTTACAGCTCATAACGTGAAGTAACATGGCTTTTAACATTAACATTAGCTATGCTAGCTAGCTACTTAACTACTCGTTAACTAACTTACTCGTTAACTAACTTAACGAGATGGGTCTTCATTATCCAGAGAGCCAATGTGCCACCTCTTCAGATGCTTGAGTATAACTGATGTGCTCCCATGCCAGGCAAGGTCAGGTTTGCAAATGTTGCAGTTCACAACCTTCTTGGCAGAGTTAACCCTTTCACGTGTACGGTCACACCGGTGTGATTAGCCATTTAGCGCATATGCTAAAACCGGTGCGATTAGAACACTAGATTGGAAAAATTCTAGCTAATTTTAGCTTTGAGGAAACAGCGATTTAACATTAAAAAATATAGCAAATGCTAACTGAAAACTATGAGAAGCTTAATAACGCTAATGAAAACATAACAAACCATGTAACATACCATGCGCGCTTCATAGCATAAAAAATAAGTTACGTGCGAAGGGTTAAGAGTGAAATGCTGCCACACTTTTGAGGTCTTTGGTCGTGAAGGTGTTGCCATCTCTATTGTTCACTCCAGTAAAGCAACGTAGCTTAGGCTACATGTCTGAGTATTCCGAGTCAGCACGAAAAACACACGCGATGGCGTCACCAACTAATCGACAATTACATTCGTTGGCAACTAATTTGGTCATCGATTTTAATCGACTACGTCGATTATTCGTTGCACCCCTAGTTAAGAACCATACTAAAGGGGACAGTAGCTGTGCTCAACTGCAGGGCTCTGATCTAGAGTCCTGTTCCGTAACCACAATCCACTGTCACTGTTGTACATAGTGTAGGGAGGTCTCAGATGACAAATGACAAATATTGTTGAGAGTATGAGGGCCTAGTGCAGTAAATGGTTAGCTTCTGTAGGTTCTCCAATGTGAAGAATATGCCAAGACCAAGACCAATGGATTATCCTCACAAGGCACATCTCATGTGATCAGAGCACAGGCAAGCACAGTAGCATTGCTCTCGATAAGGGTGAGGCCAGTTTTATTTTGCAGCATGCCCTATTGTGCTATAAGCCTGTTGGCAGTGAGCAGTAAGCACAGTCTGTGTACTGGGATGAAGGAGAAGTTGACCCCCGTCCAGCTGCCCGCGGCTCTGTTATACAGCCAGCTGTCCTGTGGAGTGGACCTGCAACATGACACCTGTGTGCTCTGAATGTGGAGGAAAGATGTCTGTAGAAGGGTCCAGTGAGCAGCCTTTTGAGTTCTCACTGCAGTGCCGGCCCTTAGTCTTTTTGTACTTTACTTAAATTGTGTCTTTATAAAACTTTGAGATGAATTTAGAGTTTATTTAGCCATTTTACCATGTGTCTCTTGTATTATTTATAGTTCATTGGGAATTGTGCATGGCATTTGGGGTGTTAAGTTTAGAGCCACACAAACACCCACAAACAAAGTTTGACAGGTACAGGCTCATGCACTTATAGCACAGAGAGCCATCTCAGCACCAGTAGCTGGCTGGAGAGACATGACATCACATCTAAGTTTGTTATGATGAGTGAAGTGACAGATGGTGGGAGATGCTGGTACCTGAATGAGGAACCATTAGGAAACAAACAGTTGATATTTAGACCATTCTGTCTTGATGGTTGACCACTAGTGACTGTTACACCACAATAACTGACCCACCGACAGGGATAAAATGTATTAATAATATTATGTATCTATTATGGGCAGCAGTGTGGTATAGTGGTAAGAAGCAGGGCTTGTAACTGAAAGGTTGCTGGTTTGATTACCTGCTGGGGCATTGCTGCTGTACCCTTTGGCAAGGTACTTAACCCAGCAGCCTCAGTAAATATCCAGCTGTATAAATGGATAAAACTGTAACCTATGTAAGTTGCTCTGGATAAGAGAATCTGCTAAATGACAGTAATGTAATAATCTTATTTTCCAAGCTGATTGTGGATGAAGAAGGCTACCTATAGCGATTATTACCTTCATTGTTATTAAGTTATTAATTGGCAGTGCATAAATACCTCACAATATGATAGCAAGACTAACAAAGTGATGCTACTACTCACTGCATCCAGCATGAGATGCCAGCCCTCTGTATGATAAGAGATTATTACATGCATTTACATTGCATGCATTTCATGTAATGTAATGTGCATGTGTATAATATTGTATGATACATGTGACTTTGTCAGGCTCGTCTGAAGTCAGACTAGACAGACAGGATAGCAACTTCTCACTGCGCAATCTTGATTTAGTGGTACTAGGTAAATCTCTCTGCTGTGGCTTTCATTATTGCGTTGGGTATTTGTGTACAAGCAGCTTCAGAACCCTGGATTGTGTAAACACATTTTACAGTGTATTTGCTTAGCAGACGCCCCTATCCACCTCATGTTGCTTATTTTTCTTCAGTGTCGCATTGCACAACTGGTACCCATTCATACTGCTTCTGTGCAGCTTTACTAGCGCAGTGGCGGTTAAGTACCGTACCCCAGGGTGCAACAACAGTGTCTCCACAGAGTTCCAGCCCACAACCCTGAGGTCCAGAACAGCTGCCATTAGCTTTATTGAAGTCAAGATGCAAATTTTAAGAATTTACATTTAAATTATTTCTAGCATGTAGGGAATAAGGCTGTTTCACCCCTCTGTGACTGAATTCATCAGAACTTTCAAATCTGTCATAAGTATCTGTTTCAGATATTAGATACGCATATCAGTATAATGATCAGATATCAGTCAGATATAAAGACATCAGTTTGCCTTCAGTGATCAAACCATTAAAGAAAACCAGTCAAAGGCAGAGTCATGATAACAAAGCTTGAAGTGATAATCCTCTGGGGAAGTGAGGCATAGCAGTGTGAAGTTTCCAGAAAGGCATCAACTAGCAGAATCCTCAGAATCAATTTTGAAACTGCAGAAGACCCTTCGAGCAGTATGATGAGGGGATATCTTGTTAGTCATGCATGGGTAAACGTTTCCCTATGGAATATGAAACACTCTGCTGTTTTCCTGGGTACCTCTAATGCACACAACAGCTTTATCAAGTCAATGCCAAAAATATTATCTGTGGCAAAGCAAGAATATACAGACTGGTGTTAAATGTCATAGCGGTGTCTAACTTACGCTTACATTTAAAGCATGATTTCATACATTGTGATAAAAGTTAGATATTGCAAACACAATCTCTCAGAGAACTGTAGGCAGCCTTGGCTCTAGGCCAAATGTATACCTTCCCACACCATATTGCAGTGTTTCTTATAAAGCTGTGCACTGTTAATGTATATATTTCTTCATAACTGCCTTCATGTTTCCCAGTTATCTTGTAAGAATCTTGAATTTCACTTCTGGAGGCCAAAAGGTTGGGAACAGCTTTTAGTGCCCTTAGAAAGGAATTCTGGGAACAATGCTGTTTATTCATGGAAAATAAGAAAGACCCTTTAAATTTACGGACAGGACCATTTCATAACACACATTTTGGAGCCATGGTAACCAAGGTTACACACGGCTTACACGTTCAAAGCAATAAGAAGACTCACTGCAAGTACCTTTTTTGTCTACGCTGCCTGGTTTGTTGGGTTCCTATCGATCTGAGTTGCATTTCTGTAAAGGTTTGCCATAGCAACCTCTTCATGAGGCTGCATTTGGTATATCTTGCGATGGTTCTTTTTCTGACAGCATGGAACAAAGAAATGCTTGGGTTTCACCTGACATTTGTAAAATAATACTGTGAAGTCTTACATTTAAATTCAGACACAGCTGTGTCATATTCTTCAGAGTGCATGAGTCATGATATCAATGGATATCATGATATCAGATGGATGCTGCTGCATTCTTATAAGCATCATTTTGCATGGCGTAATGACATTGTTAGGCACTCAGTACATGAGCATTGCCTCACAGACTCTGCAGTCATTTTTGCAGCTTGTCAATCTGACATACATTTTCATGAGGTTCTTTTTGATTGATGATGAAGAGACAAACACCAAGGGGCAG
Source organism: Megalops atlanticus (assembly GCA_019176425.1). Taxonomy (NCBI): domain Eukaryota; kingdom Metazoa; phylum Chordata; class Actinopteri; order Elopiformes; family Megalopidae; genus Megalops; species Megalops atlanticus. Next base: position 50,733,804 of record CM032876.1, read on the forward strand.
AGGTGCGGCTTGGTGGTCGGGAAAATGGGTCTATTTCACAACAACTTGGTGGTTTTTTGATGGAATCCTCAGGTGGGGCACAGCTGGTGTCCCCTCAAGCAAGGTACTTATCCTTAATTAGGCTACATCTATAAACATCTTGCTGTAAATGGATGAAGTGTCAGCTGCATCAATCCTTCATATGAAAATGTCAGCTAGGCAAACGGGAGAAAAAAATGTCATAACCATGTCTTTTGCTAATGGCGGTAGCTCTCCTTCTCGTCCTGGCTTGTGGGTGGAATGTTCTATGTGGGTTATGAAAAGCTCATAGCGGCAGTGGAAACGAGGAGCGCTCAGACCTGGAAACGGTACGCCGTCCTCCCACGGCCCTCACCGCACCTCACCGACACCGTAATGCACGCTCAGCGCTGGAAGCTCTTCATCATCGGCCGCTCCCTCCTCTGAGCCTCTCCTCATCCAGTCCTGCGCGCTTAAAACGCGTTGGCGAGGCTAGCACTTTTTGTGATGCTTGTGTTCCCAGAAAGGTGCCCCGCCCTCCATTAACGGCACTTTGTTTGGAACAAGAATTCCTGCTTTACTAATTAATGTGTGCAGGCCAGGTGCAGGCCAGAGGCTATACTCTCACTCTCACTCTCACCAGCTCAGATAGCCGGTGGCGGATCAGAGGGCAGACACAGGGAGGCCTGGCTCTTGCTATCAGTACCTCAGCTCTGGTTGTACACTGTAGCACTGGCAGGTTTCAGACGTGTTAATTCAAAATATTTTAGTTTCATATGAAGTCAATTACGGCAGCTAACTTTTCTTTATTTCTCGAACAATTGCCACTTTAGGTCCTCTCCTGGAATAATTGTGAAAATTAAGATAAATAGGATGTCATTCAGGAAAGTAAAGCTGTCTCTTTAATTCAGTATATTCCTTGTCAATGTTGGAGCAGTGCTTGTAACCTGAAGTTAGCCAGTTTGTTTCCCAGGCGGGGCTCTGTTGTCATAGCCTTGAGCAAGGGAGTTAATCTCAATTGCCTCAGTAAATATTCAGCCATGTAAATGGATGATGTCTAAGCTACGTAAGTCACAATGTGTAAGTGCGTCTGCTAATGAGGTAATGCAACGTTATTGTTGTGTTGCATACAACAAACTTGCAATGGCGATACTGTTGACTGAAAACTCGGGAGCATTTCATCCCTATTTCTAATGAATAGCTGTCCTTACAGTATGCAGAATCTCTGTGTGTCTGATTTACTCTGGCTTTTTGCAGGTCATCTCCCACCATATTGTGCTCAGCAGTATTAACCTTTATTATTATGTTATTTTTATTTCATTCTAGGTTCATTTTCCGGATGTGGAGAGAGTAGAATGGTTGAACAAGGTAAATTTGCACCCCACACCCCTTTTTTAAAACAAACTTTCAACATTTTTTGTTTTTTTGTTTTACTGCGGGGGCGCAGAGAGTTGTCGGGTTGCACGTTCCTCCTGCTGCGCTCCACATCTCGGAGTTTTTGAGAGCTGTGGGATATAAATAGGCTGCTATCTGCAGCTGCAGAGCTGCGCTGTCCACACTCCCTCCCTCCCTGCGGGTCCCTGGGCAGGGCTGGGGCTGAGAAGGACCATGTACTGCAGCACAGGAGCTGCAGGAGAGCTGTGCTTGCCTACTATGCCACTAAATTCAGAGGGCCGCCTTACTGCAAATGGGCTTCCTCTCATACATCCACCTCCTCCTCCTCATTCTTATATATTTATATTTAATTGGCCAGTTCTGAGTACTTGATGTGGGCCCAGACTAGTTTGACATTGCAGATGAAATTTTTATTTGAAAGCCTTAGTTTTGGACACGACTCAGGGCACATGACCCATTTCTGGTTCAGTTCCCAGGTGTGTCACTGCTGTTGCTCTTCTAGGCAAGGTACTCAACCTGATTTGCATCACTAAGCAGCCAGCTGTAGTTTACTCTGGATAAGAGCATCTGATAAGCAAAAATATTAGAACTGAATTCTAACAAGATGAATTCCTTCTGCCTACCTGATGTGGATGAGGTCAGTATTCATTCAGTAGATGCTGAAGAATAATGAAATGCAGTATACAATCAAATGACTTGGCAATTCAGTTCAATAGAAAACAAAGAGAAAAAGGCAGACCAGAGTTTAGTTCACAGACAATCATCTATGAATAATTGAAGACGGACTATGCAGTTGATCTAATTGAAATGTGTTCAGTAAAAGTTCTACTGAAGGTGTAAATATTCATTAGATTTTTCTAAAAACACATTGCTCTCTTAAGTGCATGTACTGAAACATTGGTACAAAGGTGTTTGAAATGGCTGATTAATTGCTTTTAATTATTAATGGTTGCAGTCACGAATCTTTCATTAATGTGCCAAGGTGCTGATACCAGCTCAGTTCAAGCAACAGCTAATATGCAAACGAGGCCAACAGAGGTGTGATTAAAGCTATATTCATTTCACTGTTGCAGCATTGTAACAGCTTCTCTTCCAAAATGATTTTACAAGACAATGGGGGACAAAGATATGCTGTCAAGCATTTTGACATTTAAATACCACACTTTCCGTAGTCATGGTTTTGTAACACACATTTTTTTCTATGTCAGTTTAAATTGCAAAGGCGAAGTTTTCTGGCCTTAAAATCGTTGAAAGTGCAGGCTTAGTGGCATTGCACTTTCATTAAATCATCCCCTGTTATCCTCTCTCTCGCGCCCTCTCAGTAAGGCCATTAAAAACAGTAAACTCTCAGACATAGCAAAGATAATCCTGATGTTGTGCTCCAAAGCCAGTGTGTTTATTCACTTCCAGCTCTGCTTCTGCTCAGTACACTGCCATTATGAGGGATAACCCTGCTTTGAGGTAGAGTTGATTGGGGCTGAATTTTTTTTTCTGGTTTGGATATTTAGACAGTGAAACAGATGTGGCCATACATCTGCCAGTTCGTAGACAAGCTGTTCAGAGAGACCATCGAGCCGGCGGTGAAAGGTGCCAACGCTCACCTCAGCACCTTCTGCTTCACCAAAATCGACATGGGGGACAAGGTGAGGAACCTGGCTGGTGTGTCATAGGAAGGAACACCAGCTGGGCGGCGCCTTCACAGCTCGGTCTGTCTTTTGTTTCAGTTGGCCTGGCGTGTCACATTCTGGTCTCGAAACCCAAAAGGAATGTACGCAGTAGTGTCCCCATGGCCCCGCCCCTCACTTGTTACTTTCCAGGAAAAGTGCAGTGCCTTTGTAGAACCTGTATTTATAAAGTGTGTAGATAAAATTTCATGCATATTTGGTCCTGTGTGATGTGCATGCTGTTCACGCCTAAGGAATGTAGGCTGCATTGTCTCCATGGTCACATGCCTCTATTTGGTTCTTCGTGGCCTGCCAGGTGCTGGTTTGTAAACCCCTCAGGAAGCAAGTAGCAGTATCTCCATGGTGATCTGTGGTTCCTCCCTTCACTTGTGCTTTGGAGGAACTGTTCTGCCTAATGTAAAACTTATGTTTGTAATGTGAGCTGCTACGATTGTGTACATTGTGTCCCGCTCAGACATTTTTGTCTCTCTTTGTCTCTGTCTCTTCAGCCTCTGAGGGTTAATGGTGTCAAGGTTTACACTGAGAACGTGGACAAACGGCAGATCATCATGGACCTGCAGATCAGGTGACCAGGGTTTCTCAGTTTGGCTTTGGCATTGTTAACAATGTGTCAGTTTGTGATTGATGGGTTTATGATTTTTTGTTGTTGTTGTTTTCAGCTTTGTGGGAAACACAGAAATCGACGTCGACATCAAAAGGTACTACTGCAGAGCTGGCATCAAGAGCATACAGGTGATACAGTCATTCCCTGATCTTTATAACGGCTGCATTCACATTTTAGGCAAGTGGGACACATCAGTAGTAATCTGTAATGACCAAACATTACCAATAACTGACAACTGAGGAAGTAGTAGTCCCTGAGACTGAGTGCTGAAGTAGAACATGAACATTTTACTCAGAAGACCATCAACCATCATATCATGCCTCTGAATCTAGAAGCTTGTGCCAGACGGATGTGGTCACAAGTTCTCAGTATATGTGGGTAATCTTTCTCCAACAGGCCCATGTGGTATTGGTTTCCAGTGGCGCTCTTGCGTGGTGTGTTGCGTGCACTGCTTTGTCTTACACACACACTTCAGGAAAAATCAGCATATGTCACACAACCGCTCATTGTCCTGGGCTGCATTTATCATATGGTTTTTGTTGATTATTTTTGTCAGGCTCATACAGCGTGATTTTTTTTGTACTGTCTGTAAGGTTATAAGATACTGCTGATTTCAGTCACCACACTTAAATATACATTCACTCACACACAAACCTGGGCCTTTTTGCCTCTTTTTTCTCTCCTGTTCTGATTTGCGATTATAGCCAAGCTCTTGATAGGCCATAAAGATTTTATTGGTGAATTCTGAAAAGAGCATCATGTTTAGAGATGTGCTGATGTGACCCCCCTGATGAAATATTTAAAATATTCCTTCATCAGCAGCATACTTCCTATACTGGAACAGACACTAGGTGTTTAGGTGTTTAGCTTCTCATTGTATTTGCATTCATTTGGATGTGGCATGTGACACAATGCTTTTTTTAAAATCTGAGGCCTACATTTTACTGCTAGAGCCATGAACAGCTTGATTTGCATAATTGTGTCTGCAGTTAGGGCTTCCCAGGCGGCACGGTCAGCAGGCTGAGCCCCACAGTCCAGGCCTGAAACCAGCTGTCTCACTTGCCGGCAGTGTCCACGAGCCCACGGCGGTGGAACAAATTGGCTTAGTTTCCACCAGGGAGAGGGATAGGTAGATCGGACAGGCTGCTGAAAATTTGCCCGTGCCGGGACGACATCAGTGGAGTAGCCATGATCCATCAATCGGTCCGTTTCACTGTAGTGAAGTGTGTGAGCTGTGGCGCAGAAAATGGCTATTGGCTGAGTATGAGAATCAGAGGATTTCGGTCACGTTCGCCTCACTTCAGCAGTCTAGGAGGAGGGCAGAGGTTGCCACATTCAGATGAGTGTAATGTATAATTGCTGATTCCAAAATAGCATTCCACTAATGTGTCTGCAGTAGAAATGCCTTTTCTGGAAATTGTTTTTACTTTTTATTTGGATCTTAAAGGCTCAGTCTTAACAAAATGCAAATTGGTTAGTCAGAAAGGTTCTCTTATTACAGGTTTAGACATGTGTCAGCACTTCAGTTAAGAATGCCTTTCCTGGTGCTGTTTTTTGACAACAGGGTTTGCCAAAAGGTGACAGAAGTGGTGTGCACTATTCTGAGAACAGAAATGATTAAGGAGAGACAAATGCCCTGTGTCAGATGCTATTCTTCCAAAATCATGGGACATCCCATCTGATTGCAGGAAAATGTGTGCAACTATGAGTGTTCTATACATGGTTTCAAAGAGAATAACCTCAGGCACCGACATAGCACTGGCCAACACAGCCCTGAGCTCCACCTCAGAGATCCTCTTTGGATGAACAGAAACACAGAATTAGGGTGAGCCCAAGATGGCCCTCTTTCAGTAGTAATGCTTTTCAGGAGGAGTGAAGCCACCAGCTTTCTACCAGAAATTAGTAGACAGTTTTCCATGATGCATCAAAGCAGTCAATAAGGCCAAAAGCAGACCAGCACGCAATTAATTTCTTAGCGAGAACTTGTCTCATTCATCTTATGCAAATTGAATATTCAGAAGAATTCTCTTATTACAGGTTTAGACGCATTGAAGCAGTCATTAAGGCCAAAGGCAGGCCAAGATGAGGTTAATTTCTTAGAGGAAAGACTTATTCATAGCTACCTTTGTCCCATGATTTTTAGTGGTCAGGTTGTGTATATTGTAGGGTGTCGAAATCTGTTCACTTCGGAAAGGCCACTCACACCAACCATGAGACAGGAAAATGTCAGGGAAGTTTTTAATTAGATAACTCACTTCATGGGTCATGGATTCAGTTGGGGAAAAGGTGTGTGTGGGTGCGTGTGTGTGTGTTTGTGCGCATATGTGTGTGTGTATTTGTAATGTTGCACTGAAAGGTCGCTCAGTAGAACGTATGTGTTTTTCTGGTTTTGCAGCTCCATGGAGTCCTGAGGGTGATCTTAGAGCCGTTGCTTGGAGACATGCCTCTGGTTGGAGCTCTGTCCATGTTCTTTCTGAAGAAACCTGTGAGTGTTGGCTGCTCTTTCTCCCAGGAAACCAGCTTCTGCTGCCTGCGCTGATATTGAAATGTGTCACATTGACCAATCGCAGGGTTACGATCAAGTCTTAAAATAACTCTGCCTCCAAGAAATCTGCTACAATACAATACGTTGTTTGCAGTCACGTGATTCCGATGACGTGTGAAATCCAGATGGAGGGCAGGAAGTGAAAAGCAGAATAGACGAGATGGAGGAAAGCCCGTACTGTGCTAGTTTAGATGATATATAGAGAGAAAGGTATAAACAAAAAATCATAACATATGTTGGACATGATCCTTATGTTATGAAGAGGAGCAATTTTTCAACTGAATTGAAAGACTTGCCTGCCATTGAGGCAGTAGATATAAGCAACTACCTTGTCCTCCAGACATCCTTCTACTCAAGAAAACAAATGAAAGCATACAAAAGTATGGAGGCATACAACTTTTTTGTTAGCGGTTGGGTCCGCGACCTCGGTACCAAGGTGCTGTCGTTTGGTTTTCTCCAGGGTGAGTGGCTTAACCTAGCAACAAACATTCAATGCCACGGTGCCTCTCAACGTTAACGTTACGGTTGTTTACTTAACGTAGGTTGACCACTCTCAACGTTGTTTAAAGCACTAGGGCAGCCTAAAGAGAACAACAAAACCGGGGCGGCAGTGTAGCATAGTGGTTAAGGAGCAGGACTTGTAACTGAAAGGTTACCGGTTCAATCCCCGCTGGGGACACTGTTGCTGTACCCTTGGGCAAGGTACTTAACCTGCAATTGCCTCAGTAAATATCCAGCTGTATAAATGGATAACATTGTAAGGAATGGTAACCTATGTAAGTCGCTTTGGATAAAAGCGTCTGCCAAATGAATAAATGTAATCGCTTGTAGCAATAAGGTTGCACCCTGCAAAACACTTTGTAGTTAGTTATTGTTGCTACATATTGTTGTTCAATTACAGGGGTACAAACTTTAACAAAGCAATGAAAAAACAATAACTTCAATGTTACAAAGTAAAGAAACAGTTAGCTACATAAACATAGCCACATAAGCTACGTTACCTTTAACGAAGTGGTCACTGCACACACAAGCATTATCTGGCTCTGCTCCGCCCAACCACAGACGAAGGTTCGAAAGCCATTTTTGCCGGCGTTTTTCAGTCAATTTCTTGCATTTCCCCCCCTTATGAACAACTACTTTTGGTACTCGATAAAAGCTCCTTGTGCTTTCTTGGTTTGATCGATTTGAGCAACCATAAACGACGCAAACCATAGGCATTTTTAGAGCTTGTGATAGTGCTTCCTATGTAGAAAATCACTTCCTGCCCTCCATCTGCAGTTTGCGCCACAGCAACACAGTGATGTGACATCATATGCAAACAAGCTATTACATGTCTGCTTAGGCATAAATAAATAAGGTTGTTGTTTTTCTATTGATTGCACAGTTAGCAGATCCACTGCCTTTAGTGCTGGGCTGAAAATCTGTTACTCCAGTTGTAATTAATTAGTCAAGCATGTATCTGAGAGGTTTTGCAGCACATACAGTGCTTGTTTGCATAGCGGATGATCATCCAGGAGGGCTTGCAGTCACAAGGTTTTCCTAGAGAACTCCCCTGCCTGAGTATAATTAGGTCTCTTCTCGCCTTAAAACGAACTCAATGCTTCCACTCCAAGATCTGCTAAGTGCTCCCAGTGGAGGTTCAAGCACTTTAAACGGATATAAATTAGACTTCACCTCCCTTGCTGGATTTGTTTAGTCCTGGAAGCAGTGAAAATGTCAGTTGTGGGGGACAGTTTGCATGCGGTGAATAAATCAGGCTCAATTAAACACACAGACAGGAGGACATGTTAAAAACATGTCATCAGCAAGCTATTTATCCTTCAAACAAAAAAGGGCTTCCGACTGACAGCTGTTTCTGTGTCGTCCTCAGTATGATGACAGCGTCTTAATTCCCTCTGCGTTTTAATACCCTGGTCCTGTTTGTCAAATTCCAAAGGACATTTAAGAGCTAAATATGACCATTGCTATGACAGTAATGCATATAGCAAGAATCAAAGGCTACTTATGTTTAATTGGCTCAGAGAGCATGTTCTCCTATGAGGAGGCTGCCGTTTGTCCAGGAAAATGGGACAGGGGGAAGTAACGAGTGCGGTTACTGTGTCCCGACGTTGTGAAAAGCCTCATTACTCTGGAAGGAAAGCAGGAGTGTGTGGGAGTCCATTAGCTCTTGTATTTCAGTCTCCCCTGGTGCAGCTGGGTAGTGCTGTGACACAGACCATGAAGTGGTTGCCACATGTTCCAGGAAACTGGGTTAGACGGCAGAAAGTGGAAATCATTTTCCCCGACACAAACAAACACACACACACACACACACACGCGTGCGCGTCTCTCTGTTTGGTATTCCTTCTCCAAATTCACCATGTAAAATGGAGAGCATGCTGTGCACTCGTCAGCTCCTTTCTCTGCGCTTGTTAACTGTGACAGTTTCACAGCCGACACTGCGCCTCTCAGGTTTTGCAGACTGTATCGAGGAGAGAGATGATCCGCAGAGCCAGACTCGAGGCCTGTCAGCGGCACAGTCCTCATTAGAAAAATCATTGACTTCCACTTCAAGAAGTCTTGCAGGTCTTAATATAAAAAGCATGCCATTAAATACAGTAGGATATTCTCCAAAAAACCTCTCTCTCTCTCTCTCTCTCATGTAAATGTAACAGAAAATGATAACCTTAAACATTATACATGTGTTCCTGCTATTTTGTCTATGTGGTGCGTAGGCCAGAGGTAGTCACCTCAACATTCCCGGCTTCTCCAGACAATCCAAGGACACTCTGATAGCCCTGTAGTGTGCCAGCTACTTTTCTTCCTGTCCGCTGCAGTGTAAGCAACAGAAAGGGCTATAAACTGCACCCATATTGATTTCTGGAGTCAAGAGAAAACACAAGAGATGTATAGTATTTAGAAAAGGGGGAAAAAAGCCTCTGACAGCCTGGAGCTGTTCCTTTCTGATCAATATATCTTCTGCAATCACAGTTTGTTATATATAGTCTTACTTTCGATTTAGTGTGACCTTACAGATACGGTTTGAAATTCAATTTCTGGCATCTTTTACAGTACAGATTTGCAAGCATTTTTTCCAATATTGTTCATGAATAGAATGTAATGAAAGATTTAGTTTGCAGCTTTGAAATACAGGCTGTGACATTAGCAGAATCTGTGGAATGCTGTTGCCTGTACACAGAATGGTTCACTGCAGTCTTAATAATCTCCACCATCACAGTCTCATTGATTTCATCTGTCTTTAACTCATAGTTTGCCTGCCAGGACTGTCCCTAACTCTTACATTGTGTCACCTTTCCTGCTCAGCTGATGAGCTGATGTCATATGTCAGCATATGGAGGAATCACAGGAAGAACTTGTGCTAACGTGTCTGTTGCTGTCAGCCTGAGAGCTGGTTGTCATTGTTTCCTGGGTGACTGTAGCCAGATCAGGGTCTAAGTTGGTGGGGAATACAGTACACAGATGTTTATTGCCTTTTAGGGCACATCTTACAATAGAGTGCATGTGCTTGTCAATCATACAGGCACAGAATTGACTGGTGTAGCACAGTGTTAAGGAGCAAGACTTGTAACTAAAAGGTTGCTGGTTCAATTCCCTGCTAGGGCACTGCTGTTGTACCCTTGAGCAAGGTAGTTAACTCAGAATTGCCTCAGCAAATATCCAGCTATATAGATGGATAACATGTAAAAAAAATTGTAACCTATGTAAGTTGATCTGGATAAGAGCATCTACTGAACACCAGTAATGTATTTTGATTTAGAGTTGTTGTTTGTGTAAAGTGTCTTATTGGTACTAGGGTGATTATTCAGGGTCCATACCCTGTGGAAAAAGAAGGGCTTCTGATATGAAGACCTGAGAAAGCAATCAACCTGAGTATGTTTATGCTGTAGGTCTTTCCCCACCTGGGACGTAGCCTTGTACAGTGCTCAGTTTACCCTGAATGGTGATGTCCACACAGCTGACCTGCTCAGATCCAGCCAGGGTCGCTCTCTGTTGACCGCAGGTGACCAGACTTTTAAAAAACTCCTGTGTTGATTATACCTTTGACAGCTGGCCTCTGTCTGCATGGTCATAATTGAGAATGATTGTCTCTGTGATGGTCTCTGTGACTCTCTCTAATGGTCTGTCAGCCAAACACTGAATCAAATTCATAGTCCAGGACTACTTTATGTATGCCTGTTGAAGTACCATGTTTCATCAGTATATAATGAAAAATAGTACTTTAAAACAATCTTACATAACTTGTGTATCTAATTGATTATCAGTTTTCTGCATTTCTCTAAACATATGGTCAGTAATAAATGGCATTACAATGAAAATACTGAAATGATTACCAAGTTTCACCTTTCAGTTGGTAGCACACTAAAAATACGTGTTACGGCAGGTTCAGAGTGTGGTTCGTCCTGTATGTAACCTAAAGCACTTAATGAGGGAGAGGTTTCAGGATAATACTGGGTGTTTCTTAGGTCCAACCCCATACAACCAAGAACTGAATAAGTCTGGCTTAACAAATGAAAAGCGGAAGTGTTGGCTAGGTTTCATCTTTCAGTTGGTTGCTTGCTCAAAGTACAGGATCACGGTATGGGGTATGGTGTGGGGTATGGCACGTTCCATCTCTGACTGAAGGCAGTTAATGAGGGAGTGGTTTCAGGACAATACTGGGTTGTTCTGAGTGCCAGTCCAGTTCTACCCTGCTTCCTCATTGTGAATTCACCTGTCTTCTCAAACTGTGAAACAGGCCCAGCTTTGTCCCAGTTTTCTTTGCTGTTCTGCCTTGTAACCCACATGCTGCGAGTTTAGAAATGGGCCTGCTTGATTAATCTTTCCCCTCCTCTTGTCTGAATGTACTTTAGCTGCGAGTGTTAACATGGATATAGAGTACCAGTCAAAAGTTTGGAAACACCTGATTAAGTTAATGGGAAATTTGCAGAGACATTTTGATCTGAAGACTCATGTTTAAATGCTTGACATTTATTTCTTAGACAAATATAAATCGTGGAGTTGATGCCTATGTATGAATTTCTTTTTGAAAAAGATTTTTTGGCTATTTTGAAGAATCTAAAATATGAGTTTTGAAATAAGACTTTTTTGGTCACTGCATAATTCGATTTGTGTTATTTCATTGTTTTGATGTTATTATTATTCTAACATGGAAAATATTAAAAATAAGGAAATAAAAGCTTGTCCAATCTTTTGGCTGGTACTGTACATACACATATATGGCTCTCAGGGTCTGCTGCAGCTGACTTTAGCTACTGGATGTCGTTATGTTTGTATGACTCACAATGAAGCAATGTCCCAACCAGTACTCTTGCAGTGGCATTCTTTCCTAGACGTCCTCAAGAACAAACCCTGTTTAAATATTTTGACATGATCTGGATTTAATAATCCAACACTGAGTAAGCATCTGTCAGATGAGTGAACACCTAAAAGCTACAAGAATACAGTTTGCCATTACATTACATTACATGCATTTAGCAGAAACTCTTATCCAGAGCGACTTCCATCGCAATAGAACATAAGTGTATCCATTCAATGTAAACAAGCAACAGTGTCAGACCAGGCTAACAACACTCCCAGACCAGTGAGTGTGAGCATGACGCTTTTCAAGCCCTACCACAAGGTAACTTGCGCGCTCTGACAAAAGGCAAGTATACTACAATACAACAGGTCCTAGAACACAAATTCATAATACATCATAATACTACACATAAAGTTAACATTGAATGCAAGAAGTAGCAGGTATTAGGGGGTGGGGATAGAAGTAGAACCATTGGGTGCTACTTGTGGAAACAATGGGTATGCAGAATGCGCTAAGCAAATCACCTGCTAGATAGTGATCTGTTGGTTGTTTGGGGTTTTATGCCGAATGGAAAAAGGGTGACAGAGTTCATTGTGTTGCCATGGAGGTGCCAGTGTGGTTCGTGTCGGTGGGCAGAATGCTTGGCCTCTGATCTGCTCATGACTCATAGAGCCTCGGCCATGTTTCCCTACCAAACTGGGAGGCCTGGCTGTTGGCAAGCAGAGTTGGAATAATCCAGGGACTATGACTGTGAGACCTTGTGCATTTGCTGCTGTGCCAGACACTTATTCTCCACAGAATTGCTCCTCAGAAAATAGTGGCTCAAATGTAGGGCGAGATGGTGCCACGTTAGCAGGGCATTGGGGCCATTCTGTTGGCCTTCTCTCTCAGGAAGTAAGTCGTTCAGATATTTGTCATCCACTCACTACATCTTGTCTTCCATGAAAGGAGTTTCTCCGCTGGGCATGATTGTTTTCACAGCATGTGGTATGAAGGAAATATCAGTGTCAGAAACTTACCCCATTCATACAAAGTGCCTTGTTTAGCCATTGTTTAGGTCATATGCTCTAGTATGAAGGTATATAAATCTACTTAGTAGTCTTCTCTGTATATTATGTAACTGATGTCTGATCAAAACAATCAAATATTCCAAAGAGAAAATTAAACTGGCAATACTCACATGAACTGTGATTCCTATGCTCTCAGCAAAACTTTTTTAAAATGAGACTATTCTGAAGGTGTATACAGTACTATACCCACTTAATAAGACCTAATGTGTGCTCTGGAGAGAGTCATTTACTGAGATTGCTTCCACACTGTAGAACCTGTGAGAACTGTCAGCACTATGTGTTTGATTATTAAGTGTGTCTTCTCAAAGGTCAGGATAACACTCGACAGGGTGTCACACTAAACAAAGCACATTGTGAGCTGAGTGAAACTGTTGAAACTGTGTTAGCGTTGTTTGTCAGTTCAGAGGAATTGACCTCAATATGTGTGTGTGTGTGTGTGTGTGTGTGTGTGTGTGTGTGTGTGTGTGTGTGTGTGTACGTTTGCATGCAACTAAGCAACCACACACCATGGAGTGTACTGAAGTAAACAAATCACATACTGCTAACTGGCCCTTGGTCTTTGCTAATGACTCATTACAAAATTGCTGTGTGTCATTGGTATCATCATTACAGCATTTCATCATGTGTTTACCTGAAGAAGTAGAGTGAGCAACCGTTGCCACTCTGATATGGTTCCATATACTGTATAATTCTCACAGCCAGAACACACACTCATTTCTGCTCAGATTTGCTCATTTTTAATGTTGTGCCTTGCATGTAAACTGTATTTTTGTAATCCTGCTCTGTGTAAGGCAGTCAGGTTGTAGCATGTATTTGGGTGTCTATGCCATTGTTGTGCTTTTTGTTGTACATTTGTGCTTCATAGAACTCTTCACTGAACCAACATCCTCTACTGCTCTGTATGTTGTAGTGCAATTCAGTGTGCTTTATTGCTATGACAAATGTGCACATTCATATGTTGCCCTGAATAAAGGTGTTTCCCACATGTATGATAAAAACCACACTGTATTTTAATATAGCAATCAACTTAAACTGAACAGATGGCATATTTTCCAAATGCATAAGAAGAATCACAGTACAGGTTAACAAAGGAATCTTCTCAAACTGAGCAGATGGCATGTTGATTTGCTGTGTATGTACTGACCATTTGGTGTCTTTTTTACAGCTGCTGGACATTAACTGGACAGGCCTCACAAATATGCTGGACATTCCTGGATTAAAGTAAGTGACCAGTCATCGTAAAGTCGTACTGTCCTGTGTGAAGACATTTATAGGCTCCGTGCCTTTTCCCCTTGCGTCTGCCTCTTTGTGAGTGACAGGGGGTTGTGATGTGGGATCTACCTTAGCGCATGATACAGCCGTGCAGCTTTGCAGCTGCTGTGGTCTGGATGGGCGCCAACACTGCGAGCACTGTGATTGGCCAGCTGAGGGGTGGGGTAGGATGGGTGTTGTAATTGTCTGCTCTTAAAATGTCTAATTAGAGATTAATTCCAGGCTGTCATAAGCATGCTATCGTACAGTGGCTGCTGTGAAATCCAAAAGTACCTTCACCTCTCCTGTCCATGCAGCTGTCTTCTGCACTAAATACGACTGCAGGCCTGTTCAGTGAATTATGGCCATTACTGGTCAGGTTTGTAAAGAGAAAGTGCCAGGCAGGTTTAGTATTCATGAAGATGAATATTTAATTACAGTTTTGTTGTCCATAACAATTTCTCAAGTCAACAACTTAATCCTGAAGAAGTCTTCATCTCGCAAATGATGACTGAATGAGGAACATCTGCATTTCCGCTGTACTTCATGTCAATATTTTTGTAAAAGCCACTCTTTTCAATAGAGTTTTAACTTGCATGGATACACTTATGTTGTATTGTGCTGGAAGTCGCCCCGGGTAAGAGCATCTGCTAAATGCATGTAATGTAATGTAACAGTGACTAAAATTTTCAGAAACTAATACAGCAGTAGACCGGTTTAAATGCTAAGCCTTCATAGTGGGAAACAGTCCTGAGTAGTTAACGCTGAACAGACTGTACCATCCGAGGAGCGTAAGCCATCTGTCCAATGGCAGCCCCCACACTGTGGTGTGCATACGGCTCCGTGCTGTCCCTGGGGCGACGGCCAGCCCACACGTTCAGCAGGTTGGTGACGGGTGCCTGGCTCTTTGAACCATCTGGTGGCTGGCAGGCCTGTTTTTTAACCAATGGGAGACTCCTGGTTCTCCCACTGCTGCTCTCTGCTGTTTCAGCCGTTCACAAGTGACAGTAACTGTAAATTATGTGCGTCTGTCTGGTACAGCTTCATTTTCAGGTTATCTTAGTATGTCAGAGAGGACAGATTGGATTTGCTCTCAATATTTATCTTTGGTAGTCATTAGGAGGCTATGGGGAAATTATCTTTTTTTCCCTCGCTGACACAGAAGGGTCTTTCTTTGTTTCTCTCTCTCCTTAAATCACATATATGATCTCATACTGTATGTAAATGTAAGGTGTTTCATTAGGATATCGCTCTGTCCACAGGCGGTTTCAACACAAAACAAGCAGTGTGAACACATCCCATCCATTCAGATATTATGAAACTATTAATGATGCCTTGTTGGTGCAGTAGCATTATTTGTCGAGTCATGTGTTATGCATTACAACTCCCTTTGCTTGCAGTGCCCTCTCTAACAGTTCCCTCACACACCTTGACAGTGTGCTGATACTGTATCATCAGGAATCCAGGCAGGGCTCTCAGGAAGTTTCACATTGCTAATATCCTGCTGTGCCACATATCTCAGTCAGGAGAGCAGAGATGGGATTTCCCTCTTCTCTTGCAATCACAGATGGGAGTGGGGCGTGTCAGAGCGGTGCATTGAGAGAGAGATAGCCATCGTTTCATGGAGGCATTTGTGTTTTGTTTTCCATGTAGTCCAGCTTCCCTCATGTGTTGCTGTGGCAGTCAAATGTTGTCCCCTTTCTCAAGCATTCCCCTCTATGTGCTGTTTTAATGAGTCAGCTTAAAGTCTATGCTACAGGTGGGATACAGGATTACAAAGGTATTTCTGAGACACATGAAGCAGTAAAATATTGTGTGGCCAATGGTAGGTGTTGGTATTGAGTACACAGATTTTGTTAGCACAATGGAGACTGCATACCGCAGAGGCCTTACAAACCCAGCAGGGACTGGTTGAGTTGAGTCTGATCGGCTTTGACCCACACAGGGTTGCTCCAGCTGCCTGTATCCACTGCATGCAAAAGGCTGCTCCACAAATACCTTCCAGCTGTATGAGCGATACAATACTGCACAGCCACAGAGTTCACCAGGAAGAATAAGCTACCGAGCATTTAAATCCTGTATGTTTATCCCCTCTAAAAATAAATGTAAACCTGTCCAAAAAGGACATGTCTCCCCTTTCTGCCTAAGACTTACAAACTAGAGTGTTGACTCTGAAGTCATGGATGTTGTATTGTGGGATTTTCAGAGGACATTTTCATTTGAACACAAACTGGAACGACAATCTATTACTATTAGGGCTGTCAAGAGATTAAAAAATTAATCTAATTAATTACATAATTTGTGATTAATTAATCTAAATTAATCGCATATATCAATATTTGCTGTGAGAAGCATTTAAAAATATACAGCGCAAATGTGGATGTTTCCATGTATGATATAAAAGAACCTAGCTAGCCTGCAGTTGGGTATGATAAACAATAGCTAGCTAGCAAGCCTACCATATATCTAGTCTGTCCATGTATGCTAAAAAGTAGCTCGCTAGCCTGTAGTGGGCTATGATTAAAAGTGGCTTGCTTGTCTACCGTATAGCTAGCCTTTACATGTATGATAAAAAGTAGCTAGCGAGCCTATGTCAGGTGTGAAAGAAAGTAGCTAGCTAGCCTTTTCGTGTGTGATAAAAAGCAGGAAGTTAGCTAGCTAACTAACCTGCAGTAAAGAAACTGTTTATGTGTTGCTTGACAACACGTGTAAATGTAATCCTGATGGATACATTTTTGTCGGCGGAGCCGAATAAACGACAAAAAAAAATCATTTGTTGTCTCAAATTATCGTTACTTGATAAACAGCCTTGTTTGTAGAACTGTTGTATAAAAGAAATAGCACACTTGAGGTCGTGCTGTTATACTGAATATCAGCATGGCTGTAATTATCTTCGGCACTCGGCTTGCGGCCTCGTACCTATGTAACAGCACTCCCTCTCGCGTGATATCACTTAAATGCACAGTGACGTGTGGGGTCAAGGGGCATCATAGAGTGCGATTAATCCGCGTTGATTTATTGACGCACTATTTTTTCTGTAATTAATTAATCAAAATTAACACGTTATGTTGACGACCCTAATTAGTATAGATGTGTTCTGTTTCTGGAACATTGCATTGCGGCATGCTCACGATTTTTGATGCCATGCCTTCGATGGTGAGAAGTTGCTGTCCCAGTTGTACGAGACACACCTTAACCAACCTGCGGTTCACCTGAAACCTGGCGTGGCTCCACCGATCACAATGCCGCTTCTGTTTCCTGCACGAAGCAATCACTGGCATCTCATATTCCTTTTTTAAAGGTCTCTTCTATCCCCAGGGCCAACAGAGAATCTTGAAGTGGTGCTATGTGTTTTATTTAGATATATTTCATTAGCTCTCACAGTTTTGATCAGATTTTCTGAGACGTGGAACTGGGATACTAGAGTAAGACTACAGAGATGTATTCATGGTAATGATAAGCTTCACTGTAAGCACTACCTAAGGTGCTATGTTGGATATACACACACTATTAAATGACTGTAAGTTGATATTCTATTTAGCTTTCACAGTCAAAAGGAAATATTTATTCATTGTCTGTTTGACACAGAAATGTTTGCTGGTCTGTTTTTGTTTTTTGATTGGCTGCATGCCTATATTGAAATGGCTGTGCGACACTGAGGGGAATGTGGTTAGTTTGTGGTTTGTTGTGTTGAGTAACACTTGTTCTGTTGAATTACACTGCCCTCCTCTGGTGACCAGGGGTATTAACCAGGTCCCACCATTTTAAGCACACCTGAAAGTTGATACTGCAGTGCTTCTTTGATGATAGCTCAGCCACGTGTGTCATACCGCCTTAGTTGTAATGAATGTTATTTGAGTGATTTTTAGTGGACATTTTATAATATAGCAAATAAGAATGCCTGTAAACTGAGGCATAGGATTGAAAAATAAGGCCTTCCTGCAGTTAATGTGTTGTTCTACATTATGTTGATTTACAGAGCAGTGCTTTGTGTTGAAGTTTCAATTTAAAGCAAAAATCAGCAAGTTCTCAAATACCATGTAATCGGCGGCGCTGGTAAAATTTGATGACAGAACCCACCCATTTCTCTGCACTCATGACACACCCGGCTGGCCCCCCGCAGTGCAGCCTGGGTCAGTCCAGCACGTTTCGCTGCGATGCTCTGGCATGCTGCCGGGGGGGGGGGTGGAATCGGAAATGGAAGCGTGAGTCAGGCCAGCAGCTCCGTGTTGGCAGATGGGCACCACCAGCTGCGGAGGGGAGCGCCTCAGTGAGCCGTCCCGGGGTTTCGCGGAATTCTCCGGCCGCTGCGAAACAGAAGGCGCATCTCCTCCAGGGGTTTTCATGGCCAATGGCCTCACCCCACAGTTCCCGCCGCAAGGTCACAGTGATCTGTCTGGCTGCGCTGCGGACGCTTTCTGCTGACGCTACAGATCCAGCCCCTGCCACCACACACGTGACATGACGCCCGTGCCTTTAAAGCCATCCTTTTCCTCTTGGGCTCATAAATTAGAGATATCGTCACTCGACTGGGAGATTAAAGAAATGGGAAGAAGTGATAGCTTTGCTTGTGCTCAGGGCCAGATGAATCACAGCTGAAAAATAAATTAGCCTGGGTGGAAGAAAGGCAATTTTAGATAAATAAAACACATTACCTCACTCATCTCTATAATCCCATGTAATCTCCCTGCACGTAAATCACATCTTTTTGTGATATATGGATCAACACTGCCCTCATTGAACCTTTTAAAATTAATTTCACAGGCATTTCAACTTTGTGGGTAATGCTGCTCTGCCAGGTTCCAGCTTTTATCACTGCATTATGTATTCATAACCAAGAAGGGAAGTGATTTGTAGGGAGATATATGATGAACAAAGTGTGCCCCTTTTGTCCCTCAGATCTCTCCTGGCACACACTGTAATACCGCTCTGGTTTTCTCTCACAGCAGTGAATCTCGCCCCTTAATAATTCCACATCAAAGAATGTTTGTAGCTCGCTGGGTGGCTGTGTGTGTGAAAACATGTTTCTTGTTTTTCCCCTGCCAGCGGCCTGTCTGACAGCCTGATCCAAGACATAATTTACAGCTACCTGGTCCTGCCCAACCGCATCGCGATTCCTCTCGTGGGGGAGGTTCAGTTAGCACAGCTGCGTTTCCCAGTGCCAAAGGTAGGGGCGGCTCCACCTTCGCCTCTTAATCCATTGTAAGCCTCTCAGGGATCAGTGCTTTAGTATCAATCCTGCAGGAATAACAGAGTGATTAAGTGTAATTAAAAATAGTCATAATATACACATGCAGTACATTTTGTCCCTTTCCAGGATTTCATTTCTTTAACAGTTAGAGGTAACAGACATTCACCGCTACCAATGTGTAGAATCTAGACTGTCGACATTGCTGAGCAGAATGCACAACAAACATCAGGAATTTATTTAATTTGCCAAAATCAGGGCTGATAAAATGCCTGACTTGAAAGAGACAGATTTAATATTTGGCCAGGTCATCAGGGAAAACCTCAGTATCACAAGATTACTTTAATGGTTACAGCAAGTCAGCACCTTGGGTTATTATCTCATCTGAAACCACCTGAGGTTTACCTGTGACACCTGTTGTATTTGTAAGCTTCTTCCAAAGGAAAGCCTGCCTCCTAGAGGCCTGTCAGTACCACTACCAGCAACAAGTTGGCTTTCCCAGGAAGCATCCCATCAATTACATTACATTGCATTAATGTAATTTTAGCAGATGCTCTGATCCAGAGCAACTTACATAATTTACAGTTGTTTTTACATGTTATCCATTTATACAGCTGGGTATTTACTGAGGCAATTCTGGGTTGGGTACCTTGCTCAAGGGTACAGCAGAAGTGCCCTAATGGGGAATTGAACCTTTGGTTACAAGTCCTGCTCCTTACCACTATGCTACACTGCCACCCCATCCAAGTGTTAACCCAGCCCCAGCCCACACAGGCTCAGTTTGGAAATACCCTCTCTTCCTTTACTGGAGGCATGATGTCAGCACTCAGCAGGGACTCCTGAGTGGTCCATGTTGAGTGCTGACGAGCTGCTCTGTCCAATCAGGGTGTACTGAGGATCCACTTCCTGGAAGCCCAGGATCTGGAGGGAAAAGACAAATTCCTTAGAGGACTGATCAAGGGGAAATCGGACCCATATGGCATCATTCAGCTGGGCAACCAACTGTTTCAGAGCAAGACCATCAAAGGGACCCTGAATCCTAAATGGGGCGAAGTGTATGAGGTACATTAACATTCATGGAAACATTGAAATAAAAAATAGACAGTCCCAGTCCAGTAGTCATATTGAGTATGAAAGGACTTCTGTTGATGCCACAGTTCATGATATTGAAATGAAACAATACAGAGGAAAACGTGCTTTTTTGGCATTACAATAGAAATATATTATCCTTTAAAAGGTGAATCAAATATGGATTACAATCCATTTACTTAAAAATACACAATCTGCAGAGGAAATTATCCTTGTTAAGAGATGTGGTGCAAAGAGTGTCGTGCGCAGATTGCTGTAGATGTGTGTGATTGGGCAAGAGCTGAACTGTATCTGAATGTCATATCCAGGCCATGGTGTATGAGCACTCTGGGCAGCACCTGGAGATCGAGCTGTTTGACGAAGACCCCGACAGAGATGATTTCCTTGGCAGGTAGACTGCTGCTGTTTTTTACTCTGAATTTGCCAATGTCTCTTTGCCAGCCCACAGAACCTGCCCCTGTAAGACATGAGCATAATGCAACAGGCTGTCCCATCTATCAGTCACACTGCAGTATGCGTAACTAAATGTGTGCAGGCTGTCTGTGAGCCAACTGTTAAAGGCTTTGATAAATAAATATCTGCTGTGATTTACGGAGGAATGTGACTGTCAGCTGAGTGGTCCCAATGTTCTGCACGCGGGGAAGGTCTCATTTGGGCGAATTTGTCTGAATCGGATTATTAAGTGGCATAAATGATGATGAAATCGGCCCAGCAGTCATTCCTTTCATGTCTTTGGTTCCAGTCTGATGATTGATATGAGTGAGCTTCACAAGGAACAGAAGGTCGATGAGGTAATCATGTTTCTGCTGCCCTCTTCAGTTAAACCAAAGAAAAATATGGAACACATGAATACTGAGCTGCATGTCTGCTTACAATGCGTGCCGTCTGTGTGTGCTGGACAGTGTATTGATGAACACACATTATGCACTGCTCTCAGGGTGTAATAGCTCTTTATGATACTGCTGTCATTTGAACTATTATAGTTTAACCCATGTGGTTGAATGTTATTGTTATGTTTATTTAAAATTACACAGTATGAATACTGAATGTAGATGAAACATGTTGATTAAAATGAACTGTGCAAACCAAAAAGTCAAGGAACTGAGAGAGAATGAACTTCTTATTTCATCATATGAATTCTCTGTCCCTCTAGTGGTTTGACTTGGAAGAAGTCAGCACAGGAAAACTGCACTTAAAGCTTGAGTGGCTTTCTCTCCTCTCTGCACCTGAAAAGCTTGATCAGGTATTATTATTATTATTATTATTATTGTTGTTGTTGTTGTTATTATGTTTCTTCTTTGTCTTCTTAAATTACTATTGATATAGTGACTGCAGTGGTTTCTATATTTTCTAATTACATTCTTATGCATTGTCTTTGCACAGGCCTCAGAGGCGTTAATCTTAGTATAACTAAGTAGAATAGTATAACTGTATCAGCCTACATTTTCTGATTAAAGAACTGTGTATATGTTTATATCAATATTAACAAAATCTGGATCATTGTGAATATTTGGTGTGGGAAAAGTGCTGTAGGACATTGGATGGGACTGTTAAACCCAGCTCGGTTCCTCCTGAGCGTGACCGCTCCCTGACACCTGTCACCTCAGGTGCTGACGAGTATCAGGGCGGACAAGGTGCAGGCCAATGACGGCCTGTCATCGGCGCTGCTCGTGGTGTACCTGGATTCTGCCAGGAATCTGCCGGTAAGCGCACCCGCCGCCCATGCCACAAGCTAACCGCATTACCCACCTTCAGGTTACGGGGTGAATTCAGAGTGCAGTGTGGTGCTCACTCGGCCCCCGCTAACCTGTGTGCCCGGCACTTTGCCTTTATTGAGAGGTGTGTTGCAATTCCGCTTTATCCAAGGAAACAGTTCAGTCAGTGAAATTCTATTTGACGCAGCACATTTTTACAAGGAATTTGTCACTGAGTGCTCAGCAATGAAAAAACAAAGATATTCACAAGCAAAAGACCAAATCAGTTAGAAAAGGAAATAACAGGAGGATTGGGAAAGGGGTATAATATTATCAATGAAGGAAGTGAATCAGTGATCTACAGATTAAGTAAAACTAAAAGAGCAGCGAAGCTAAAATACTGAGAGATGACCTGAGAGTGCATTGCATCCTTATCAGTTTGGCAAAATGCAAAGACACCATTGCTGGAATTCACTGTAAATGTCAACTCATTTGATTGTCATTTTAGCATATTGACAGCTGCCAGTGTTATGATAACACAAGGGGGGGTTTTGGAGTGAATATTTAAATAAATGAATGTATTTAAAATGTTGAATATATTGCTAGCATTGTGAAAATTCAGAGACACATAATGAGACACATAATGAACGACCTGAAAGTCCTTATCGTAGCTTCAACAAATACGTCTTAAATAATTTCTATGAGCATTGTGAATTTTTTTCCTTTCAGCCGTACAGATTCTTTCAGGAACAAGTATGTTGGGTTGTTCAACCCTGTGTCCGTCTTTTCTTTGAATACACGTTTCAGCTGTTCAATGACCTCATCTGTGTGCCATTTTTGTATGGTTTTGTCCCATCCGTTCGTCATGTTATTTTAACTATTGACATCACTTCTGCCCTACTCTTTGAATTATTGCAACCACCCCAAACCCTACCCCACCCTTTACACCTCAGCTAAGTTTTGGGGATAACTAACAGACCCTGATTAGCTCTGATCTACGACTAAACCCTCCAAGGAATCCTTCAAAGGGTCTGTCTAGACCAAACTTGACACAGTGGCATACATAATGGGGAAAATGCAAGCTAAGATAGTCAGAATAATTTTTCCCTGTCTTTATACATTATTTTGCCATTTTGTTCTAAATATATTTGTGATGTGTCAAATTTGTGATGTTGTCATGGATCCGGGCTCATCAGATATCTTCATATGCATTTATGTATAGACATAAAATTCCTCATAAATACTCGAAATGTATACCTGTTATGTAGTAGAAACTATTAAATGACCACTTCAGCCTCTTAGTTCAATGTTTTTCTTTGTTCTATTTTCTTCCTTATAAAGAGTGTCTTCGAAGGGAGCTTTGGGTGTGGACACTTAAAAGAGAGGAGAGCTTCGGGCCTAGTCTTTTGTGAGAATACTACCTCAGTCTATAGAACATTATTTGTGAGTCCTCTGGTATTTTGCATCCTAGTATTAGCAAGCTGTGTGATTTTGGTGTTGCTATGGCAATCAAAACCAAAGTCATGTATGCGAAAAAAGCATGTTGATTGTCCCTACTGCACAGCTGCATCGCTTAACATAACATATATGATTGCATAATACATAATAAATTAATTGTATAATTAATTGAAATTTGGATTTTGGATGAAGGCGGCTGCTGATAGCAAGTATTCATTTTTTTATTTTTCATTCATCTTTATCAAGGTCATAGAGGTATAGTGGTCATCTAGTGGGATGTGAAAACTGAAGGAGACCTTCAGTAGATTGTAGTGTCAGTGGTCATCTTTATTCTCCTTCCTGTCAGCCCTCACTTAATAGACGCCTCAATCCAGGGTAACTTTTGATGCACAAGTTAATTACAGTATCAGTAAAATCCAGATCCAAATACATGTTACATGGAAGAAATGTGTTTCATAAGTAAAGAACTGAGTGCAGTTCAGATTTTAAACATCTTCTACTTGGGGAGATAGAAAATCAAAGGAATTATCTGCCATTAAGTTTGAAGAAAGGAGAAATTAAAGAGGAGGAAAATGGCAGAGGTCTTTTTCAGAAATGTGTACAGAGACAAGAGGTAAAAAGAGACCATGCAGTCCTAATGTTGACAGGCAGTGCAGTTTTCACAGAGAAAGAATAAGATGAAAAGGTAGAAGACTTAGCCTACCAGTAAATGAAGTTACCAAGGAATGGTGTCACCAATTTCCTCTTAAATGTGTTTTTTTCATGCCAGTGATGGACAGGGTTTCAAATTACGTAAAATCATCATTTTGCATGCATCACAGTTTTTGTGGGGTACCAAAAATTTCATAATTTCAAAACAATTTCAGAACAACCCATGATTAAGCTCTCAAGCATTTTTTTTAAAAAATTATAAACATTTATTTTGGCATGCTCTGGTGATGAATGTTTGTGACTTTTCAGGGCCTGAAGCTGCCAAATTATGGGAATGTGCAAGAATTGGTCATAGAGTTTAGAGTACCAAAGCAGAACAAGGAGCACACTCTGTGTAGCACAGACACTTATGCACAATTGATGGATTCCAAATGTAGGTTAATTTCATAGAAATCGCACAGCACTGTACTCCTTTTAATAATAAACTGCAATCTGCAACATGTTTTTTTTTTTTGTCTGTCCATATGATGGATAGTTTTCATTTTTTTCACTCCATGCCTCCAAAATGCCCAGTAACAGGAACCCTGGGGTGCAGTGTGGCTGTGAAAGGCAGTCCTTAGGATTCCATTTTTAATTAGTCATTAATTAGATTGTGCATGTAACACCATTCATAAAATTTAACTCACCAGGCTGTCAAGATTTTGCTTCAGGGATGACTTTGTTTATCAGTGCAAGAACACCAATATAAGACAGAAAGAAAAGTCTGTGCAAAATAAAATACATTAAAATTCTTCCATTTATATCCACTGTCCACCTCCAAAAAGCTTTTAATTTCCATTCAGCATTCATATTAGCCAGTTCCTCTAAAAATCCTTTTCCCTCTGCTTAGTGCTGCAAACAGTTCATGTTGAAATATCACAGGAGACATCTATGACAGTGTAAACTAATTTTTCAGTTAAATATCCCTGTCCCTCTGTATACATAAATTTATCCATTGAGTTTTCCATCTGTGTCCTTTGGAAAGTGGAAAGTGGGTTTAAACTCTACATTGTTGATTGTCAATCTACACGTACTTTTAAATCATGCCTTTCTTTTAATTTTGTTTTTTCTTGGGGTGATTGTTTCCTGGTTTGGTTTATTCTGTACTGCCTTGGATCGTGGTTTAACCTTGCTAATGGTTGCATGCCCTAATAACGCGCTGTGTTCATTCTTTCCTACGCCTGAAAGAGAAATCCGTTAGAATTTAACCATGATGGGTTGAAGCAAACTTCATTCAATAAGGCTCTCAAGGTAATGTAACAGAGCATGCAGAGCTGCTAGGTCACTCTAAGAGGATCGGCAGTCATTTATGTCCATCCGGCATGTTGCTGTCATTTTTTGTTTCAAGCTTTTATATTTGTTATTTCCTACCCTTGTGTCATGCAAAACATGTGGATGCTTTGATTTATAGGTGAACATCTTGTGTGTCTTGTGAGCTTAGCTCTGCTTTTCTCCTTCTTGCACTAACCATGCTAGGATGCTTTTGGAATTTGTTGAAGGAATGTGCAGCATTCAAACATTTTGTGTATGTATGACCCAGTTACTATTTTGACTTTCGTTCTAAGGAGTATGTCATGGATGACATTGTTTTGACACCAGCCTTTTGCGTTTTGTGCTGGCAAAGACTTGGAGTACTGAAGGTCCTTAATTCCCTTCATGTAAAAAAAAAAAGTTGTTGAGTGGCTGAACATTAAACTGAAAATAAATTCTTTAATTTGTTATTTTAAAATTGGATGTGATCAGTGAAATGTTTGTGACTTTTCAGTAGATTTGTGTCCTTTTTAAGATTACTTGTTAGGATTGTATTTGTCTTCCTGTGTCTGGACTTCTGTCACTGCCTCTGTTTGGACCAGTGTCTGGATCAGATCACAGGCAGGAGTGTGGGCCTTCATTTGCACCATGGAAAGAGCTGGATCTACATGTTTTTGGTACAGGTTATACAAGAGACAAGTGTCTCTAGAAAAGTGGATAATTTCACAGGATGTGAAAGGTTGAATGAGAGTCAAAGTGGAATTCTACTAATCAGATTTTACATAAGAAAACATCCATGTATGCCTGAGTACAGTATGACAGTATTTATCCACCCAAGTGGATGAATACTGTTATATTGTACAAGGGATATACCACAGTCCTACATGTGGAGATTGTGCATGTGAATAAAGTTGAGAATGGGTTTCATTCAAATCAAAGGGAATAATCAGTGTTGTTCAGGCTGTTGTCACTTTGACTCCAGACTTATTAATGAATGCCTAGCAGCCTCCATATTGATCTGAGTTACTGTCAGTAAATTAGAACCAGGCTCCACTTCATTAAAGGAGCTGAAGCTAGACTGATCATGACTGTTGCCAAGGAAGTGCCAAGGACAAAATATGTGGCAGATCCAATATCTCTCCTTCCAGAGAAATCCCTACCAAATGTACCTCACTTCTTGCTCTTGGTAATGAACATTTTGCTTAGCACATGCTTTTCTTGTTTTAGAATACTGCCGTTTTAGAATACTTACCACTTGAGGTCTGTGTGCTTTTTATGTCTGTGATGTGTATTTGTATTGGAGGTATAGGTGTTGCTGTGTTTGTTCACTGTTTTCTCTTTGTTTATCTCAAAGTCTGGCAAGAAGGTGAGCAGTGAGCCGAGCCCATTTGTTCAGTTTACCGTTGGGCACAAAACCTTCGACAGCAAGGTGAGGACATTTGGAATTAACCTATATCCCTTCTTCAAATTAGTGGTAAATTTGTGGGAAATTCAACTTGTTTTGTGGTACAGACATTTTGTACATGCGCTGCTGATGTCTTTATTCTGCAGTGCAGTTTTTTGATATTTGTATTGTTGGGGCCCTTGCTCCAGGATATAGTATCTTCATATATGTATTGCTGGTCACCTTGCTTTACAATATTTTCATCTGTTACTGGTGTCAGTGAAAGAGAATCTGTTTATAGAGAACTCTGCTGCAGTGAATACTCTTACAAAGGGGGAGGCTTGTCTTATCCGGGTTATAATCCTTTGAGATATTGGTCTGTAGTTATATTCATTTCAAGTAATGTCATTTTATCTAAAAGCTCTGTGAATATGATCTTCCCTATGGCTCTGATGAACATTTTCTTTCCCCAACAGATTCGGTACAGGACCAACGAGCCCCTCTGGGAAGAGGCCTTCTCCTTTCTTGTTCACAACCCGAAAACTCAGACGCTTGAAGCCGAGGTACGTTTTGCAAGTGGGAGCCGCACGTTCAAGCGCACAACTGCAGGCCGCAGACTTCAGCCCCGCCCGAGTGCGGGGAGGTGTCAGGTGTTCTATGCAAATTCCGCCCGCGCTCTTCGGGAGCAGCCGAGGTGACATGGGCGTGGTTGGTTCTGCTGACAGGTGAAGGACGACAAACACAAGTGCTCGCTGGGAAGCCTGTCCCTCCCGCTGCTGCGGCTCCTGGAGGCTGAGGACATGACGGTGAACGAGAGCTTCGCTCTGAAGAACTCCGGCCCCAGCTGCACCCTCAAGCTGAAGGTGGCTCTGCGGGTAAGGGCTTACTGACCCCACAGGCCTGCGTGTGGCCTTACACAAACAGAATCCACAAAAATCTTTCCACTCTAGGAAAGTCAGGGAAAAGTCCAGGAAAAATCCTGCAGACCAATAAATAAATAAAGTTAATTCTTTCTTTTTTCTTATACAACTAGTTAAGCACGTTCATATTACATGTTTATAACTTGCTCACTTCACAACAGATACTGTCAAATCTAGCCAAGTCTGACTGCTGAGACAGATTATACATTAAGCCCACTACCAAAACTCAGTGAACTCAATGAATCAACCCAACAAGCACATACTGCCGAGGGCAAGTATGTGTCTGCATATTTTGCAAGTAATGCATCTCAAAAAGTATTTGTTCCCATATTTCCACCTTCAGAGCTGCCTTGCCTTCTCTTGTCTACAGATTGTCTTGCTCTTTTGAGTTATTTTGCTGTTGCTCAGGAAAGTTCTCAAAGTTTAAACCTTGTGTCTTACGCTCCAGTAGCTCATAGGCACAACACCAGTGTTCCAGCTGGGAAATAATTCATTACCAGCTAGTCTAGAGCTTAGTGCTGGAAGCAGGACACCCACCACACTTAGTATCTTAGTATTTCTTTCAGAGGCCTGAGTGAAGCTCTGTAACTGTAGGTTTTCCATAGCTGGGTATTTTCCTTTTTTTCTGTCCTGGATCTTGGAGGTGACTGAGCTTTTCAGCATGAGAGATTAGAGAGATTTCAGCATGAGATTAAGGTACACATTTGCTGTGGTTGCATGTCACACCACAGATCATTACACTCTGCAACCATGGGGCAACTAACTGTCCCATCCCGACGGAGTCGCTCCTCTCAGACACCTGTCTGTACTGGTCCCTCAATGGCTGGAATGAACTTCCCACAGGGGTCAGGACAATCACTGGCCATCTTCTGACGCAGACCCACCTCAGTCCCCACTCCCTAACAACTGCTACTTGTATTACTTGCTGTTTATTTTATGTTTAGTATTGGGATGTGTATTGGACTCTGTGATCTAGCCGTTGGTGATGTATTGGCTGTCCTTGGCTAGTCAGGATGTACAGGTTAACTTGTGGTTGGGCTTGAATACTGTTATGCTCACACTCACTGGCTGTGTTGTGCAAGTTCACACTTCACAAGAGTTAGCTCAAAGTTCAGTTCGCACAGATTAAAATGAACAAATTCACGTTCATAGTTCACAGTTTTGAATTTTGAACAAGTTCACAGTCCCAGTTCATTTCTTCCATTTTTTAAATGAGCTGCTCCAGGGACTATTTTATGTGTACGAATACATGCGCAGTGATTGTTACGCGGGACGTGGGCGGTTGGTTGCGAGCTGTCGAGCTGTCTATCTGATGAGTTGCACTAATGAAAACGTCTCAAGTATGGAATAACGCCGTCCGTGTTTATTCATCAACCAGTAACACACCCAAGGATTCCGAATCTCGCGCAAACCAGAACGAGCTCAAGTTCACGTTCTTCTGTTGCAAACGGATACGTTCAAGTTCACCGTTGACCGAAAAATGAGCATGTTCAATGAACGCGCTCTTTTAACGCGTTCATGCACAACACTGCTCACTGGTTTGGGAGTGTTGTTAGCCTGGACTGACACTGTTGCTCGTTCAAATTGAATCGAAACACTTCTGTTTTCTTGTGCTGGAAGCCACCCTGGATAAGAGTGTCTGCTAAATAAATATAATGTCACACTGCAGGTTCTTTGCCTGGAGAAGCTGACCGCATCAGACCAGCCGTCCTCGGTGCAGGTGAGGAAAGCCAGCGCCGCCGTGCTGCCGCAGAGACCCTCCGCCCCCGAGACTCCTCGACCCGCCTCCAACC
Source organism: Megalops atlanticus (assembly GCA_019176425.1). NCBI lineage: Eukaryota > Metazoa > Chordata > Actinopteri > Elopiformes > Megalopidae > Megalops > Megalops atlanticus. The sequence continues at coordinate 50,763,117 of CM032876.1, forward strand.
TCCCCCCCTCCGCCGCCGCCTCCAGTCTGGACCTGGACAGGAGGGCAGGGTACCCGGACCCAGCCTACTCTGGCAGCCCCATCAAGCTGGCCAACATCGGCAGGAGCACCTCCAGCCTGGCCATCTCCGGCTCCCAGCAGCATCTGGCACATAAGGAGTCAACGCCCAGCATTGCCTCAGACCTCTCCATGCCTTTCGCCACCCAGGAGCTGCAGCAGAGACTGCGCCAGCTACACAAGTAAAATTATACACCCATTTACGCCCCAGTTAGCCCTGACGCGGTGGTGCAGACAGAGACTTTTCTGTGCCGGGTTGTTTATTTTACTTCATTATAGTACAATACGGTATAACTTTATGCATTATACGAGGGGCAGGTTTGTTTTGGGCCAGGAGAGTGACTTCATACACATCACACAATTGTAGGACTGTATGATCACAGCCACTTAAATCTAGAAAATGCATTTTGGTCAGATTGTTTTAGTTTATGAAATGGTATAGATTGCAGAGGAGGAATATCTCCCCGACCCCTTCTCTCTTCTTGTAGTGGAACGGCTCCCAGCCAGTTCCCCTTGGGTGAGATTCAGCTCACGGTTCGACACAGTTCCCAAAGGAATAAGCTCATTGTGGTGGTGCATGCTTGCCGGTGAGTCACAGACATACTCTTTTGTTTTGAACCTGCAGAGATAACCAGACTGAAGGTCTCACAATAAAGGACCCCTGCAAAAATGTCTGCAAAAAAGTATTTAAGTGTGTGCATGCTTTGGTCTGTGACAGTACATTTATGGTTATGTTACCTATTATTATAACACAACATATAATCATATATAAAATATTATACATTATAAATTATTTTATATAACATGATATAAAATTGTTTTTGAACAAACTAATTTAACAGCAATTTTGAAAAGTTAAATGGTGAACAAATCAAGACTCTCTGTACTTAGTCTTTTTGGAATGTTTAAACTCCAGTCAGATTGTGTGTGCTGCCAGTTAGTGAGCGCCTAACCTCTGTGTCTCTGGCCACAGTAACCTCATTGCGTTCACAAAGGATGGCTCCGACCCCTACGTGCGCCTTTACCTGCTTCCTGAGAAGAGCAGGACATGCCGAAGGAAGACCCAAGTGCTAAAGAAGACCCTAAATCCGGTGTATGACCAAACGTAAGTTCAGTCACAGTTGTAATGCTACTGACCACTCTGAAGGTTTCCTCTACAAATAGAGTACTGTATTACACCAAATCCACATCCAAGTCAAACTTTGAGTTTTTAAAAAGTCCATGTTGTGGAGAGTGAATGTCTCTCCAGTTCTGGGCTAGTGAGTAGTTTTTTACAGAGTGACTACCACAGACAATCAAATTTCAGCTGTTTGTTGTATTTCTCTGTGAAACACCAATGTGTAGCTGATTTCTCACCTAGCATATTCTTTCTAAATTTTAAAGAATATTTTTGGAGAATGATTGTAAACAATCACATAATGTAGTATTTATTTTTATATTTTTATAATCCTATTTTTGTGTGGAGCTGAGTTCATATTTGCCCATCACCTTAAATTTGGTTTAGACCTGGAGTTGGGCAAATAATCCCTACACCATACCAACAGGGGGTGCTACTGAGCAGCCAGTAGGGTGTGAGAATGATCAGAAATAGTATGGAAGCTGTTCGCATTCTACAGGAACGGTGCTGTGGTGTGTGACAGCGGTGTCACAGCTGTACTGTGTGCGCAGGTTTGAGTTCAGCGTGTCCAATGTGGAGCTGCACAGGAGGGTGCTGGATGTGGCCGTGAAGAACGGAGGCGGCCTTCTGTCCAAACACAAAGGGCTGCTGGGGAAGGTGAGGCTGGTGCTCTCTGCTTCTATACTCAGTCATAAAAATCGCATGAATCCACATGCATCTCACATGCGCCACTTTAGGCTGCCAGATTCAAACAGTGTCACTTTCACAGGTGCTGCTGGATTTGACCCATGAAGATATGGCCAAAGGATGGACACAGTGGTAAGACATTGTGAAATTATTTTTGGCCCCAGCTTGTCTTACTCGGTTATCAAAGAAAATAAGGAATGTATGTAGTGGGATAAATGTTTGTAGCACATAAAACATAAGTACATTATATTATTGTCATTTAGCAGATGCTCTTATCCAGAGCGACTGACATAGATTACAGTTATCCATTTATACAGGTGGATATTTACTGAGGCAGTTGTGTTAACCTTGCCCAAGGGTAAAGGAGGAGTGCCCCACCGGGTAATCAAACCAGCAACCTTTCAGTTATGAGCCCCGCACCTTACCACTACACTGCTGCCCACTAAGTCTTTGCTTATTGTGCCCTTTGTTGTTGCGGTCCCTGTAATTGATAGAGAGGCTAAATATGGAAGGCCGCTCAATGGAAATATGACTCATTTTTAGTGTGCTGACCTCACTGTCTGCCATCTTCCCCCCTCAGGTATGAACTAACAGAAGACGGATCACAAAACCAGCTCTAGGCCTAGACGGCAGGGCGAGACAGCACAACATCACCTCAGCAAGCTTTGTGAGGCTTCGTCTTTACAATCATTGCAAAGTCAATCTGCTTTTTTAAATAGCCTTACAAGTCAGCCAGTGGGCACATCATTACTTTGTATTTTTAATATTAAACAAGCTGCAGTTTAAAAGTGTCTACTTATATTATTAAGTTGAATGCAACACATTCATTGCCACTTTTCCTCTCATTTATTTATTGTGCAGTTGCGTTAGGGAAGCATGAGGTGTTGAAGTAAAATTCTCTATTTTAAGAAAAAGCAAATGAACTGTTTAAAATGTTTTCTGGCACAGCAGATTTGTTGCAATTTTTTATATGTGAATAATGTTTAACATGTAAATAGGAACTGATATCATTATCATCAATCTCTTTTGGAGACTTGCAGTGTTAAGATGGGTTTGTATCACTTTGTCTGAATGACATTCATAGTGAAGACCTTTTCAGTCACCAAAAATTTAAACTTCAGAAGGCAAGAGTGATGGAAGTTGATGCAGTTTCTGTTTTTATTTTGTGAAAGGATGGTATCCACCAAGAGACAATTATTTCGTTGCGATTTGTACATGTATTTATGTATGGTTGCAGATTGTGTTTTATATTTTTTTGGTCATTCAAAGATTTTTTGTTTGTGTTTGTAATATACAGTAGTTATTCCTAATACTGATGGTCTGACATCATCAGTTCATTGCTTCCAGATGTCAGAAAAAATCCATTATTTATTGATTTGCAACTCAGTTTTGAGGTTTTATGATAACACAATGATATCATGTCATATCAATATCAATGCCCATGATTTTTAAACAAATGGCCCATAATCTATTTTAATTGTACATCTGTGTTATTGTTTTTCATTTACTGCATACAAAACGGACTACAGTGAGGCCCTGGGTTCACTATAATTGTTTTGTCAGCCTCTGAAATTGATTGCTTCTAGATCAGAGGCTTGTCTTACTGGGAAAGATATTAAATGTTGCTTAATAGCACTGGTCATCTAAATACATATTCTTCCTAATTTCATTTGATTTCTCAGAAAATCTGTTGCAACTTAATTATAACTGTGTGCAATTCTTATCAAAATGTTCTGCTGTGTATCATTTTGTTAATTGTAAGTTTTCCTTTTGTTAAAAAAATATGTATTTATTACCTACATAGGCTGTCAAATGAAAATTGTCTTCGAGTATTCCCATTGCAAGACGTTTTGCCTGGTCCATGTACTTGACCTTGTGCCTTAAAAACACAATGTTCAAAAATGTAAACATGTAGGATTTGTGGGCATAAAGAAGCTTTTAAAGTGTCCTGGTTTGGGAAGGTTTCCTCACAGCTTTTCAATAATAAAGAGTCATTGCTCTCTGTAAGCTGAATTGGCTCTGTGGAGTTATTACACGCATATCACAATTAGCATACTGTACTTAAATGTATATTGTGACACAGTAAAGCCACCGAAAATACCTCTAGTTTTGTATAGTGTGTATTACAAATGCAGAGAGGTTACATGAGTATTAATTTCATGAAGAAGCCATTGGTTTAAGTGTTATTTTTAAATGACAAAATGCTGGTTTGGATAGTGTAATGAAACAGACTGGGATCCAAGTGCGGTAAAACAGGTTTAATGCCAGAATCCAAAAGGCGTGGTCAGGGACAAAACAGGTCGTAAACGGGAAATCCGAAGTGCAACAAAACCAGAATCCAAAAACACAAGAGCAAGGTCCAAAAACAGGCGAGAGGTCAAGAAACACGGAACAATACAATGGAGTGATAAACAGCAGGCTCAGTAAAGAATCAAAAGAGTCAATACCTCACAACGAGGTAACAAAACTGAGTCCTTATAAAGGCAGGGCTTGATTGCTGGAATGAACCACAGGTGTGGTGGAGCCAGGCTGAGCGGGGCGTGGCTGAGCAGGCTGACTGGGAGCAGGTGTGACAGATAGTAAGTCAGAGTCAGAGCACACTTAGCATACACTGAGTTTATATAGAGAAAAAATACATAGGGTAACCATTGCTGGCACTAGAAGAAAATAAATGTTAAAAATTGGTGCAACAATGTAATTATAGCCATGCAACAGTACACAGTCCAGGTCCTTTATATTTGGACAAACTGCAAGGTTGTCAATATAGGGAAAACACTCCCTTAGTATTTCTTTCTTTATTTCTATCACTTCCCTAAGAAGGTTATTGAAAATAGACTCTCAGGTCAGCACAAGTTAAGGTACTGTGATCGGGGTGGCTTAGCAGTGGCACAGGAAACCCAAAACAGCAACAAGAACATCAGGCATGACCACCAAAGTGGTCAGAGCATTGGACTCTGCACCTGATGTGTCTTTTACTACATATGGTTTAGACATATCCAGACGCCATGAGTTGGGTACAGAGGCTGTATGGCTAATTATTATTGTTATTATTATTATTATTATTATTAATGTTGTTGTTGTTGTTTTCTTTCTTTCATCATGTAATACATGTATAGAACCGAGTCCAAACAAAGGTCCTTGGGTGCTATAAGATAGAGTGTCTTTTATGTAAGGGAGAGCACCCTCCGCAAAATGTGCACTGTTCCTAGGAGGGTTATCTTCTGTACTTCTTGGATGTTGATGTTTCCCAGAATCCGATTGGTAAATTTTTCCAAGCCTTTTTTTACAAGCTCCTATAACCACTGGTATAATCTCTGTGGACATTCCACACATCCTTTTGATCTCCATCTCATGATCCTTGTACTTGGATAGTTTCTGAGTTAGCTTGACAGATGTGTTTCATTCTGATGGTACAACTATCAATCAATATCAACTAATCAATCACACATTTTCAGTGTTCATTTTGTCTGGTCTGTTTACTCTTATCTCTCAGTCAGTATGAATTGGCATATCCCATAAAATTGTAACTCCATTAGATTCAATCACAGTATTGGGTTGGTGTTGGTATTACTTGTCTGTTGTTTCAATATTGTATTCCTTACAGATCTTCCAGTGCAGATATGTTGCTAATTTGTTGTGTCTGGAAATATATTCTGTTTTTTCCAGTTCCTGCAGAGCGGTTCTGTTCCATATGATTATTCGATGGTGGTAGGATCTGGTGGCAAGGCTCTGGTCTTGGGCAGCAATGATCAGTCCTTCTGTCCTTCTGCTCTGTTCTGTCCACAGCTTTTGATCCATTAATTGGTCTTTTGCCTCTCCACATCTGCTTCTTTTATACTTTTTGAGTATTTCCCATGCTTTGCCTTTTCCTCCTGTCAAAGTATCTTTGCTTTCTTTCTGACTCCTCGGGCATAGCCATTAGCTCCCTCATTAATGGTTGCTATAGTATCTATGATTCTGAGTTCAGTTTTGTACTTGGCAGCTTCTTTTTTTTTTTTTTTGGAACATAACTTCTTCTTACTATCATGTTTCACTATTTGGAGAAGCACATCATTGGAAGTTGATAGATATGTGTCCAAGGCAAGCCAATGGTTGTAGTTTAACAAGTCAACTCCAATTGCGTTAAGCCACGTCCTCCTTCTGTTCTTGGTATATAGATTCTGTCAACATCAGCTTTTGGGTGGTGAATTTATTTCATGGGCAGCATTTTTCTTGTTTTGGTGTCAATCCTTTTGATGTCATTAAGGGTCCAATCAATGATGTTAAAGCTATATGTCACTACTGGTATAAGTAATGTATTAATGGCCTCAAACTTGTTAGCTGCATTAAGCTCACTTCTCAGTACTATCCTGACTCTTCTATAGAATTCTTTTTGAATTTTCTCCTTCATGGGTCAGTGTTGAATGCCATCTCATTCGTCAATTCCTAGTTACTTGTAAGTACACTCGTAATCTAGCTCTTTGATTGTGGTGTTGGTGTTAAGGTTGATGTCACAGGTATTGGTGAGTTTGGGCTTCATAAGTGTGCAAAAGGTGGCTTTTGTACACTTATCAAGCCCAAACTCTGTTTTAATGTCATTACTGAAGGTCTTTACAATGTTAAGTAGACCTGTCTGTTGGTCATCATTTTTGGCAAATGTCTTTAGGTCATCCATATCAAAAAGATGGTTTAATTTGCCATGCTTGCATTTCAAGACCATAGCCAATGTTAAGTAAAGTGCTAAGGGGTGCTAATGCAATACCATAGAGCAATGATAACAGTGAGACCCCCTGGAAGATTCCACTTTTGAAATTGATTAGTCTAGATGTTAGTGTTCTATCCAGATAGTGGAGGTTTAGGGTGGTCATCCAGGTCATCATGCTCTTTCTAATAAATTGGATGGCAGTTGGGCAAACTTCATATATTTCTAAGCTCTAAAGAGTGTGGCACACTATCAAATGCTTTCCTACAATCAATCCAAGAAGTAGACAGGCTCTTTTTCTTTGATTTGGTCTCTTCTATGATTGCCTCATTAATGAGAAGTTCGTCTTTGCATCCATAGCGACCTCTTTTGCACCATTATTATTATTATTATTATTATTATTATTATTATTATTATTATTATTATTATTATTATTATTATTATTTCAGTTTATACGTGGCATGCAGATACTATCTTTCATTTTGGGAGGTCAGTTTTTATTAGAAGCATCTTAATCTTAATCGTGAACATTTTTAAATTGCAAAAAGACCTACGTGTCCAAATGAAAATACTTCAACATGTTCAGATTGCAGCTAAGAAGTGGCCCAATTCCGATCTTTCTCTCGTATGTGACCCAGTTCGAATGTTTTAGGACAGTATGCAGAGAAAAAAAAAAAAAAAAAACACAAGGAGTCGCATCTTTTCAGTTCCGACTTGCGTCATATGAATATATGGAAATAAATCAGATATCTAGCCACGCGACTTGCATGCGGCCTGTGTGTGGAACCTAAAATCAGAACTGGGCGTGTTTAACATTGTAAGTGATTTTTACGTCACTGCCCGTGACAGGTCACCCTCGTCGTTATTTTTTAAACTTTATTTACAACAATATTGTACAAACTATTAATATGAACAAAGCCAACGAGTATAATTAATCATTAAATAAGATTATGTTAAAAATAAAGCTCCAAAGTCGTTATAACGCTGAGTGCCGGACAGACGTGACATCTTTTTGCTGTTGTTTACGTGCCCATGCGGGACATTTGCGGACGGGCGTTCGTTCACACTGATATCGGCCACTCTCAGAAATGAATGTGCACAGTCAAAAACAAAAAACATAGGATATGAGCAACAATCCGGAATTGATCATTAAATCCTGCTGAACGTAGCCCGCATGTTCCTTTTGTTTAGACATGGTTTTCAGACGCCATCTGGTGGGTACACGCTACCAGCACCAACACCCATGGCCAGTCTTATCGTCTTTTAGAATATGAAGTAGGCTATATATTCAGAACAGCACACAGTTTCCGTTCACCCGTAAATAATTTATCTTTGCAGTTTATCTTTTGTGTGCTTGTATGCATACATAGAATGTGTAAACAAACAAATTACTAATGGTTAAGCCAGAAACTATTCTCGTATTTCTTTTTGACCAAGGGCTAATGTGTGTAAAGTACACCGATGAGCCAAAACATTATGACCACTCACAGGTGAACCGAATAACGTTGATCATCTCCAAACAAGGGCACATGTCAAGACCTGGGTAGATTAGATGGTAAGCGAACAATCCTTATGTATCAGTTGATTAACGACCATAAGATTAAACACCGTTTAACAATTTAACATTTGACACAACAAAAGGATTTTCAGGTAAATGATGTGAAGTCTACGGTTAAGAAAGCTGTAAGGGATTTCTTGAAGAGTTTTTAAAGCGTTAACCTTTTTACGTTTGCATAACATTAGGAAGGAGAAGTGAACAGAGACCAGTACCTCTTTTGGGGTCAATTTTTATTTGTAAAATCTTTTCAACTTTTCAACTTCCTAATATGACAACAAGACAAAAGTGCATGTGCTGATGCACATGCACATCAGTCAGGAGGTTTATATTTTACAAATTACATCAATTATGTGGCAGCAGTATAGCACAGTAGTAAGGTGCAAGGCTTGTAACCAAAAGGTTGCTGATTCGATTCTCCACTGGGGCACTGCTGCTGTACCCTTGGGCAAGGTACTTAACCCACAAATGTCTCAGTAAATATCCAGCTGTATTAATGGATAATATGTAGAAAAGGTAACCTATGTAAGTGTCTATGGATAAAAGCATCTGCTAAATGACAATGTGATTATGTGAGGTTTATATGCTTCAGATGTTATTCTACAACTTATAATGTGTGCTTTGCATAGCAAACAAGCAATGTGATTTTTAAAGTTAATTCACTGTAAATAAAATATTAAAAATACCAGTAAATATCAGTCAATTCCCAGATATCCACTATTGTAAAATACTTTTGGAGGGGGTTAATATACGTGTGCATGGCTGTAATGAGTTGACAGCAGGGCCAAATTTGTCCTGCAACATAAAAGGTGTCACTAAAGTCTAATATTGCCCAAGGGCTGACAATTAGTTGTAACAGCTGTGAATATGTGATGGCTTCATAATCAATAGACATTATTTATTTTTACTTTGGATTTGTATTGTAGCAGGCAGGGAATGGCCTGGTTATTGGGAGTGGTGATTGAGGGCCAGCACATCAGAGCCTGCTGGCTCTACCCACAGGCCACATACAAAGTTCCCTGCTGTACTGCATATGTGACTGCTTAACATCAGGCAGATCCTCAGATAAATCTCATTGCTCTGCTTGCTTGGGTGATGGAGCCTGCGCTGGGCTGAGCCCGATCGCTTCTTCACCTGTCTCGGCCGCTGGCCCACAGCACCTGTGCTTCAGCGATGGGCAGCACGCAAAGAGGCACACAAGGTTCATCTCCACCAGGTTGATTAGCAGGGAGACGCAGGCCGCTGCCAGCATGAAGAGGATGGCGGCCGTCTTTTCTGTGGCCCTCGGCACGTAGCAATCCACTCTGTGCGGGCACGCCACGGTGTTGCACATGTAGTGGGCCGGTACAGAGAAGCCATACAGGCGGCACTGGCCGACCACGAAGACCACCTCGATAGCGATGGTGAAGACAATGCTGAAGATGTAGGTGCGGAGCAGGATCCTGCGGAGGTGCGCGCGGCCCTGCCTGTCCCGGACAGGGACCTTTGCTGCGTTGCTCTGGTCCAGCAGGGGCTGGGTGTCGCTCTGCAGAGCGAGCTGGAGCCCCTTGCTCTGCTGCCTGTGCTTCTCCTCCATGCGCAGCAGGTGCAGGATGTAGGCCAGGTACGCGAGCGTGGACACGGAGACGCAGATGAGCTGCAGCACCCAGAAGCGGATGTGCGAGATGGGGGTGAGCACATTGTAGCAGGTCTCCCGGCAACCAGTCATCTGCGTGTTACAGGTGAAGATTTCCACCTCGCCGCCCCAGGCTTCCACAGTAGCCGCCACCAGCACCAGGATTCGGAAGATGAAGAAGATAGGCACGCAGATCCTGCCCACCACAGTGGAGGGCTCCTGGGCGCTTTCCAGTAGCTTCCTCATCAAGCTCCAGTCTCCCATTGTGATTTGTGCACAGGCTTAGTCCTGCAGTGAGACACAACGCAAGGACCTGTCGTTTAGAATATCAGCAGGGTTGAATATCACCAGTTTAATCTGAATTATGCAAAAAAAAGACATTCTAGATCTTCTATTGCCAAGTGGAAAAAGATCTTGTGGTCTGATGAGACTAAGTACTTTTAAGTTCAAACAATATGTTTGGCGCAAAGCAAAGACAGCCCGTCAGCCTAAGAACACTGTCAAGCATAGTGGTGGCAGCATCATGCTATGGGGCTGTTTCTCTTCAGCAGGGACAGGAGCTCTAGTGAGGATAGTGGGGGAAATGAATAATGCAAAGCACCAAAAATTTTAATGAAAAAGCTGTTACCCTCTGTAAAAAAGCTGAAGATGGGGAAGAATGTTACCTTTCAGCAAGACAATGGCCCAAAGCACAAAGCCAAATCCACAGTGGATAGGCTGGGAAAAATAAGGAAGACCTGGAATGTCCTGGAATGGCCCAATTAGAGCCCCGATCTCAATCCTGACCCTGTTGAAAATCTTTGGACTGACATCAAGAGAGCTGTTCATGAGCGGCCCCTCGCAATATAAGTGAACTTGAACTATACCGCAAAGAAGAAAAGGAGAAAATAGCAAAATCTAGATGTGAGAAGTTGGTAGAGGCTTATCCAAACAGACTCACTACTATTACAAAAGCAAAAGGTGCCTCCACCAAGCACTAATTTAAGGCTATGCAGGGTTATGAAATCAAGTCATTCAAAGTTTTTTGTTTTTAATTCTTTAAAAAAATGAGGCATTTGATTTTCATTTAGATATTGTTGGTTAAAATGTGTGAATAAAGCTAAAAAAAGTCTGACTTCACTTGTCCTGATTTCAGCCTTTAAGACACTGAAAACAAGACAGTTTGAAAGGGTGTTTAGACTTTCTAGATACACTGTATTTCAGAAGAAAACAAGTAGTAAAGTAAGTAAAACACAAGATCACAGCACATTATAGCTGCAGTAAGGTGAATGCCATACATTTTTGCTGCTTTGATATAAAATTTTGTGCATATTTTGTGGAAAAGTCTCCATGTTTCTACGAAACTGTATTAACAGTTGGAGCTAAGTTACGGCTGTCTCACAGGTAACAGTCCATGCCACTTCACATAAACTACACAAATACTTTTCAAATGCATATGAGCCGGAAGTCACTGGATAAGAGTGTCTGCTAAATGCATGTAATGTTGTAATGCATTGTAATGTAATGTACTGTAATGCATACCTGCCCAATGTTTTACCCATTTTTTGTGCAGTTTGGTCCATTTTTTTTTTCATCTGACCATCTGAAGAGGAAATGAACATATATGCAAACCTATTGAATTTTTGCAAATGCAAACTATTTTGCAATATTTCTACTGATTTATACTGACCGTCTGATTTTGTTTCAGGCTCCGTCAATATATGTGATTGCCAAAAATTCCAAGTAAGAGATTGAGCACAACACAAAGTTATGTAGTTTCCAAAACCACAAACTGCTGAAAAAACACAAAAGCACTGGCTTTCTATATTTATTAATGCTAGAATATTATCATGGTTTTAGCATTCATATGTGAGAATATATCAAGTGATACCTACCTGTAGGAGGGAAGGACTTCCAAAAACTTTAGCTTTCGGCAGGTCGGGTAGTTCAGTGGCAGTTTCCGTACTTTTTAAAAGATAGCTTGGGAAAATGTTGCAATCATGCGAGTAATATGTTTCTTTCTGTGGAGTGCCAAAGGAATGAGACTTGCTGCTATACCAACGTCACAGTTAAGCTGTATGTCTGTGAAAGTTTAGCATTTGGAAACGCCTTTTACATGACTCGTTTCACAATCACTATTTGTGAACTTTTTTCCTGGTCTTCCAGTAGATGGTGTCCTTATGAGCCCCCTGGTTGTGCAGTCATTTCCTGGAATGTTTCCTGGAACGGAAAAAGGAGAGGCAAATGTCCAACCTACAACATTCAGTGCAACATAAACAACATGTCAAAAAGAGTAACACGCTTAGTTTTGCCTACCCGGTGGTGATGATGGAGCTGGTCTTGTAGCACCAGACTATTCATGAGACCACCAATTTTTCTGAGTCTCTGCGTTCAATCACCAACCCTCCTGCACCCATGGTAGCAAAAGGCTGACTTACATTTACGTTTACATTAATTCATTTGGCAGACGCTTTCATCCAAGGCGACTTACAAGCGAGGCAGAATGCATAACAAGTAAAAAGCCACATAAGGAGTCAACAATACTAGAAGTGCAGCCTGACCAAGTATCAATAGTTGGCCAGAGAAGGTACGAGCTCACTGGTAGGGTTAAAAAGTGTATGAAACCATAGAGTAATTTTTTAACGGAAAACAAAGTTTACGATATAAGAAATTGCTATAGGCAGTAGTGTTTCAGGTGTTCAGGTGAGCCCGGAAGAGCTGTGTCTTCAGATTTATCTTAAAGATATTGTGGAAGTTCATTCCACTATTGGGGCACAAAGGCGGAGAAAGTTCTGGATAGTGACTTTGCGCCGTGATGCAATGGGACCACGCTGTTTGGAGTGTAGCGGTTGGGAGGGAACATAGACTAGTAGTGAGTTCAGGTTCGCAGGACTTCTGCTTCTGCCAGCTGTTCAGAAAGCACCCCATCACTGGTAATTGAGGAGAGGGATGTGGCTATAGCATGGACCTGGGCTGACAGCTGCCTCTCTTTCTCCCTCTCCTCCACCAGCTCACAATGCCAGCAGTAGCTGCTGCTGCATTGACAGTGAGACAGAGCATTGGCGTTGGTATGGCGTTATCTGACCCATGCTCTACGTTGAAAAAAGGGCAGCAGTGTAGCATAGTGGTAAGGAGCAGGGCTCATAACCAAAACAAGGTTGCTTGTTTGACTCCCTGCTGGAGCACTGCTGCTGTACCCTTGGGAAAGGTACTTAACCCGCAATTGCCTCTGTCAAATATCCAGCTGTGTAAATGGTTAACACGTAAAAATTGTAACCTGTGTAAGTCGCTCTGAATAAGAGCATCTGCTAAATGCCAATGATGTAATGTAATGTAAAAAGAAGCCCTGTTACACCTCCAGCCAGAGCTGCCTGTCCCCCAGGCTCCTTGCAGTGCAGCTGTCCCTGCAGGGAGGAGTGATCGGTGTGGAGGAGTAAGCTGTGGCCAGCTCTCTCCTGGTCATACAGCAATCGTCCCCAGTGCAACACCGCACTGAAGTAGGCCACCACTCTCTCACGAACTAGGCAATGAGGCAGCTCAGCCATTACGCACGACTAGATCTGGGATGTCCAGCACAGCCTCGAAACACAAATACTATCAGCTCTGGCAGAAAAGTGTGATAAACAGACTGGTCACAGGACAAGTATTGACCATTATATTGTATGTTGCAGCGTTTTGAGGCTGTGCCCTGAATCTCTGTGGGTCCAGTCGAAAGGCTGATCACCTAGCGCGCACTTTTCCGATGGCACAATTTGGATTGCCTATTAAACTCATGAAGTGTATGTGTGTGTGTCCCTACATAATTAGACATACTGCCAGCCGCTGTTCAGGATCAATTGGATGGCGGAAATTGGTGGTCTTCTGTTTAATGTGTGGTTCCAGTATTGCTAGCAGCGTCTCAAACTGGACCACTGACATCCTGAAATAGACCTGGAAACGATCGGGATAATTCCGCAGCTCCTTTATCAGCAAGTGAAACTCTCCTTCCTCTTGACGCATTCTCAAGACTGGATGGACCCAATATTTTCTTTTTCTTTTCTTTCAAGAAGTGAAAGGACCACAAAATCATCCTCACTGCTTGACGACTCCATTTTGTCTCTTACTGCGAATTTTCGCAACGAATAGAATAATAAAACGCATCTCAGTGTGCAAGGTTTCTGTGGGTAACGATTTTTATCAGATGGCGGATAAAAAAACGCATACGAAAAATACGGACTTGGTGTGCAAAGGCCTTTTGTTTTGGTGTGGCAACAAGTGGAGGGAAAATACCACCGGACAGACGGTTGCACGAACTCTGAGCAACAACAAGCTCGCACAGTATCAGCGGTCTCATTCATTTGAGCTGTCTCCCTTTTCGTTGGATGAGTGAAGAGCCAGGGCGGAGGTTCTGTACACTCCATGTTGACGAACATAGGCTAGCGCTACTCGAGTTTTGGAATTTTGGACACGACTCAAATTGATTGCTGGGAACCGAGTCTGATATGAGACAGCTGTGTTCTGTGCTTCTTTTAGGTAGCCTAGCCGACAGTGTTCGCTCATTAGTACTATTTACTGTACATTCATTGTTATGCTGCTTTATATGCAAAAACAGTAGAAATCCTTTTTTGTGCTCACGACTACGGAGGTACACGAGGCTATACATGTTGAGTAGACGCTTTCTGACGGCACAACCGTTCATTTAACTCGACAAAGTTCACTTAACTTGAGGTGTCGAGTAGTTCCTTTGTTTAGCTTCAAGTTTGCTGAATTTGTATATAACATTACATTATAGTCGTTTAGCAGATGCTTTTATCCAGAGCGAATTACATAGGTTACAGTTTTACGTGTTATCCATTTATACAGACGGATATTTACTGAGGGAATTCTCAGCCCAGGGGTACAATAGCAATGCCCCAGCAGGTAAACAAGTGACCTTTCGGTTACGAGTCCTGTCTCTTACCACAACACCACAACAGAAAAGAGCTCAGTGCAACAAATGTGAGTAACTGTCTGAAGGTAAGCCAGCCCCAGGATCTTGCATTTTCAAAAATGACTGAAGAACACCAAAAAAGAAAAAAGAAAAAAACTTCTACACAGTAAAATCAACCCTACCACGTACTGTGAATGCAACAAGCTTTGTGGTAGCCATATAAATTAGATTGTGACAATCTGGAGAAAAGAAAATTGAGTTAAATATAGTAAAATTTACATTATTATGCTGTATGATCTCAGCTGTTTCCATTGTGGAACCTGGGTTTCCATTGCCTTGGCAAATTATGTAGAGTATATTAAACCTGCTGAACGCCACAACAGGTGGTTACTCTGATAGTGCTTGAGTTGTCACAAACTGAATCATATTCATTAAGTATAATTAATTAATCTGGGCTATTCCTTTATCTTATATTTAGTTTGTGTAATTTACATAATATTTGATGTCTTCACAGAATATCTTCATAAGTACTCTGTGTCCATGAATCAGTATCAGTGAGCTGGTCTCCCCAACTTCTTCCATTTGTTTCAATGAGAGGTACACAATTCCTTAAAGTTAATGGTAATATCTAACTTGACTATACAAGCCTGTTGAGTGAAATATTTAAAAATGGTGGGGTTTTGCATGGGATACTGAGATGTTGGGTGGGGTTTGTGCGGGTTCCAGCACATGTGGGAGGGAATAAAGGGGCAGATGAGGCCATTAAAGCTTGCATGGGTTTCTTTGTGGGGGTGTAAATAATTTTTGGCAGAACTGAACAGGGAGATGGTGGGGTGAATCTGTTCTGGAATGAAATATCTTATGAAATATCTTAAATGCATTTTCAATAGCTTTAACTGATCGAAAGATGTACCCATAAAAAAACAGCCTACACAGATGAGAGAGTACCTACGAGTCTGAGAACTCCTGGAATAGGACTTGGCCTTGGTCAGGGCAGCAGGGAATTGTAGGTTGAGGGTGGGTGGGTGGCCAGCAAACACCCCTCATTGTCACTGTGATGGGTACCTGAACCTGGAACATGTGCTGTTAGAGTATGAGGGCTATACCAGAGGAAGGAGGGAATTTTTTGCTTCCTGGCAGACACCCGGGTTACCTTCTGTCCTCTGTAGACGTTTCTGAGACCACGCGAGTGTTGTGTTTTATCCGCGGGCTTTGGGGTTTAGTTTACGCCACAAACAAGACTGTTTAACTCCACGCCAGTGGGTGGCAGCAACACACGTTGCAGCGTGGGACCCGCCATTAAATCTAAGAAGAAGAAGAAGAAGGAAGTTCAATTTTGCGCGGGAGACCATTTTAACATCACAGGCGAATGTAAAACAAACAGTTTCGTTTGGGGTAAGTACAATAAGTTTAATAATACATTTTACATGATGTACAGCATGGAAGCCTAATATTAATTGTTGCTGTACACAAGCTAATCTCTTTTCTCGATGTATAGTGGGGATCTGTGTATGTATTTGGAAAATTGTTTTGACGTTTTGAAACTGAGTAACGTTAGCAAGGAAGAGTGTAGTTATCTAGGATTGCTGGAAATGAAAGCGACGCGAACTGAAAAGACGATATCTTGCAAGCTGAATAGCCAAGATACTAAAACGTTTCCCTTGTTAGGTAGTTATCGCAGTCTCCCGTAGCTTAGTCAACATTTGTTTATTAGCCAGCTGTTCAACGTCAGCTAACGTTGCCGTTAACTTGCTTTGTTTTTGTTGCTGCAGCTGGCTTGAAACTAAGCTTTTTCGCATTGATGTCACAATTTGACTAGCAGTGTTGATTTCATGATATGTCATTTTGTCATAATCAGCACCACTGAGAGCTCGTCAAACATGCCAAAGCGAGAGGAGTTTCTACGTTCTGTCAGCCACGACAAAACAAAGGACTTCCTAAACTTCATCAGCCTGCATGTACGTATGCAGCGAACATCAACATCTAGCTGGGTAGCTCACGTTATAGGTGGTGGATACATATTGTAACTCCTGAAAGTTAATAGCGGGCTGAAATTATTGGGGTTCAGTATAGCACTCCTTGACTGAACTACAGGAATCTATATAGATATATGTATATTGTATATAGATATATGTTATAATTCTCTCTTAACTTATGTACACTGTTGGTATAGGAGAAACATTATTTCATTCTTGATTGTACGCAAGTGCATGATAAAATGACAGTAAAGGAAATCTGAATCTGAATTTACTGGAAAGAAAATATCTAAGTCTGGCAGCCTTGATTGATTACACATTGATTCTCAAATGTGTGTGTGGAACATTACTTGGACGATTTTACCTTTGTTTTACCTGCTGCATCGGTGCAGGCGCTTTCTTGAACCTTAGTGTTAACTCTTTATCGTACTGGTGTCCAGAGGGACAGCGCAGACCCCTTCGATCTGGACGAGGTACTGCAGGAGCTGCCGAAAAGCCAGAGGGAAGAGCTATGGGAGGGGCTACTTAGGCTGCTGTCTGACGCGCTGGTGGCGTTCCCCATCGAGCGCTGGAATGCTGGCATTGACGATGACAGCGATGACGAAATGGAAGTGGAGGTCTCCCCTGAACTGGTAGGGCTAGTACATTGCGGGAGTTGCCTCACTCCTTTGGAATAATGTTATACATACACATATATATGTATGTATATGTGTATTTTTTTACTTTTCCTCTAAATTTTGCAATGTGCAGTAGATTTTTGCATTTGTTTTGTTATTGCTGAGTAGAGATGAAACGGTATGAAAATTTAATATCAGGAATATAGTGACCAAAATTATCAGTTATCAGCATTATCGCGGTATTGTTAAAATGTGCTGAAAATGTTCAAAAAGTACACAAACTTAAATCATTTCACCAAGTTTTATATTGAAAATCACAAATAAAATTAGCAGCACTATGCAGTTTTTATTTGCATAAACATTAAAATAATAACATAGCCAATGAATTGTACAGTAGTCTGTCTTTTATAGATGACTAAGGATGAAACGGTAAACCGCGGTAAAATTCTCGACGGTTAGTATTACCGTTTCAAATCTGAATTATCATTAAAACCGCGGATGATTACTGCCCTTTGAAAAACTCACATTAAATACTGTTCAGCATCAACCAAAGTTAGCAAGTCTCCCAGACACAGACGCGCAGGCGCAGCATGCAACATGGGTTTGTTTTGTGTCAGTGAAGACATGGCGGAAGACAGTGACCGCGCTCCGGAGATTTTTCAGCCTTCTAAGAGGACTAATTTGCTATTAAGAATGAATTCCGTGTACGTTTGTATTTGCATAGTCTTGAAACAGAACACTGTTTAGACCAGTTTATTTCCTCCTGTATGAATTTTCCAGCGTAACTACGATGTGACAGCATTATTTGTATTTGTCTGAAGTTCAGTAACTCTTACGAAGTCTTGAGTCAATTAGCCTAATTTGCTGTCAGGGGGAACTGAACATTGGAAAACACTTCTATTTAATTTGCCCTCTTCAGCATTATCATGATATTCTGAAATGACCTACAAATTAGCCTATATTATACCAAGACTTTTAGAAAACAACATGCACAAGCTGTTTAGTCTGGGACTTTTACCGCGGTTTACCGTGAAACCGGTAACCGTTTCATCCCTATTGCTGAGTAATATACATTATCAAAACCCCTTTCTAAAATTTCTTCTAGGCTCAGAGTATAGTATTCTATTAAGCTGAGATAAAGGAATGTTGATATAGATTTACTTTTCCCAAACCCATCTACTTTTACCAGTAAATAAAACTGTGGGTCACACGTACACTCCCCCAATTTGATAATATTGAAGAAAGGTGATGGAGGACAGCGCCCTCTTGCAGTTTTTTCCCAGAATTGTACTATGAGGTTGTATTCCATTATTTATGGAAATTCTTTATTAGGAATAACCCCTTGAGATGTACCATCTCGTTTTCGAGGGGGTCCTCAACGACAATAATACAATATAAACACAATTAGACAAAACATTTAACAAAAACAAAATAACAACCAGATAATTAAACAATACCAAATGTGACCAAAAAAACAGGCAAAAAACAGTAAATATCAAATAATAAGACATACAAAATCAGGAGATCATATTCCAGGCAGAGCTTAAAAATGGATCATTCATTCAAAGATCATAGAAAGGTATTAATGTTAGTGATAGCATTAAGTAGTAAATTAAATTATTTCTTTCACCTATAATGTGAATATTATGAGTTTCATTAGTCTGCACTGAGTTCAAACTACTGTTGTGGTATCCCATGGATATTGAAAAAGGCGTCACCTGTACTCTGGGCCATCACTTTCCAAAGTGTGTTTGCCTCCTTGAACCTAATTCACTTCTCTCTTGCCCTGTTCAGAAACGGACTATGGCTGTAATGGCAGGAGTGACTGAGGTGGCCACTGCTTCTGTAGCAATAATACAGGAAGGTGATGCTTACGGCAGCCTGCTGCAATGTGCCGGCATATTAAATGGTAAGATGGTTTTAAATGGTTTCTTTAAGTAGAGAAGGCGAGTGCTTGCTATCCGGGTGCTCAGAGTCTCTGAAAATAAAAACAGGACAAAGAGAGGTGCCTGTGATTTTTATTAAATATTTAACAAAGTGAAGTCAGCACGTTTCGGCAGTGTCTGAGGAGGACGCTCAGCCCAGTCACTCTGCATGCTTTCGCGCATGGGTATGCCTTGGCTGCTGCAAGAAACAAGATAGCCTACATCAGTTTGTTTGTTTGGTGGGTCTCGGCGCTGGCTAAATTTTCACTTACTTACGTTTTCAGCAGTCAGTTTCAGTAATATGCTTGTGTTCAAATACAGTACTCTCCTGCATTTTGTCCTTACGCTTGTGTTTCCGGCAATTTACACACTGACTAGAAAAACTGAAAGACTAGTGCTCTGTAGATATTTAAAATCACAGTTCACTGTCTCTGTCTCTGTCTCATGTTTTCAGCTAAGGAATATTTAGGGTGTAGAGGGGATGACTTTTGGGGCTGTGTGTGTGGTAACGGGCTGTGCACCTGTCCCCTCAGGCATCCTGAGCTCGCTGCCTGCCTCAGAGGTGCCCGTGCAGCTGGGGATCCTGCAGCTGTGCGAGCGCTGGTGGCAGATGGAGCTGGTGGGCAGAGAGGAGCTGGGCAGGACCGCCTTTCTCTTCTGCCTGGAGAGGACGCTCATGCTGAAGAATCCGCTAACCAACCAAAAGTGATCAGCTTTGTTCCACTTGCTTATTTCTTTGCTTTCGTTGCTATTTCTGTTTTTTACTGGCATGGTCAGCTTGACTTGCTGTAATGACTGTAAGGCAAACCACATAAGTCGACAGGGTGTGGCAAAACTCTTAACAGCGTTCGCAAAATTCAAAGAAAAAGACATAAGACTTCTTCATTAGGCGCGTAATTTCATCAGTTCCCTAATGTTATTCTTTTAATCCAAGTGTGTCCACCACAGGCTATTAATGAGATTCAGAGGTGTATTTTTGGTAAATCTTGTGGTGCTTTTCATTCTTTCATACTGTAACATTTGGCCTGTTTAGTTTTTTAAAATTTATTTTGTACTCTAAGATTGTGGGCAATAATTGTGAGTGAGATCATTGGAAAGAAAAAAAAATGGCTGTGTCAGGCACAGGTTAATCACGTTACATGTTAATGACAGATATGGAGCTTGCTGATATGGCAGTTGAGTGAAGTGTTTCCATCTTTTGAGTTGTACAGTTTCAGTTATGGCCTGTGTAAAATGGATGTGTTATGCCACAGTAACGCGTGCTTTGGTTGTTTTGTGTCACATTGGACATCCTCGTGACCCTCTGGCACCAGGGCCCTGAGATTAAGCGGCTGTGGAGCATCCACGAGGTGCTGCTGAGTGTGGACTTCAAGGCCGAGGAAAGTAAAGGAATAGTGGACCTGCTGCTCCAGTGTTACCTCAGCGTTGCCTATATCATGCGCGAGGAGGTGGGACCCCTTTCGCAGCAGTATTCCCCCCCCCAGCCCTGACAAACTCATGGCCTCCTCACCACCCTCTTTCTCTTTCTCTCTTTTTTTTTTTTTTAACTTACTCTCAACAGGGAAGACGCTTTCTGACCTTCCTGTTCAGCTGGAATGTGGACTTCATTCACATGATCCATGGAACCATTAAAAACCAACTTCAGTACTTCGCTAAGTAAGCATCTGTCTTAGAGCAGAGGTGGGAGGCGCTCCATCAGAATTTGCAACATACAAGAGAACGAAAGCCATAATGACGAAGGATTTCACTCTTGATGTGAAGGATTTTTTTGTGCTTTCCCCATGTACACATGGTCTAGTTGGCTTTATTGACAGGGACTCAGAATTCTGGAGTGTTCACATCTATGATATCGTTTTGGTTATTGCGTTGTTCAGTCTTTGTCACTGTGTCTTCACGCATTATCTTTTGCATAGCCAGCTAAACTCGTGCTCTAATCTCTTTTTTTTTTTTTCAAATTAAGGGCATAATCTCTGAAATTAACGATATTGAATTCCGTTAATTCAGACAATTAGCTAATGTTTCTTTAGAAGTAAAATTCTGCACGTGCTATGATTTTCTCCTGTGCGTCATGATTTAATGCCAGAAAACATCTACTTTGATTAAGTGAGATGGACTCACAACTGCCATAAATTAGTTTTGTGCCATGTTCACTAGAAGGAAATGTCTTGTCTCTCAGGGTCGTCACAGAACATGTGGCTGAGATATATTTCAGAGCATGGAAGAAGGCATCTGGAGTATTCCTTCAGGTATATTTGTCTTGGCATGTTTCAATCAAAATGGCAGTTCTCTCTAAATTTGATGTTATAGTGCATTTTTACAATTGATGTTGTCACAAGCTGCTGTACATGTAACATAGTGGATTTTCCAGAGGGAATCAAAAAAACAGGAAACACAGCCTTATTTGGGGGAGAAAACCTGGAAAATTATTCCCTGACCTTGAGAAAAGCTGGTGTGATGCCTTTTCAGTGACACAGCTGCATATTATTGCACTTGTGAGAGAAGTTGTATATTGTCCTACACCTTCTTCCCTTCACACATTCATTGAACAATGCGCTGATATTAAAGAATTAAGGTGTCAGATCTCTCTTAGATGTGTCATTGGCATGCTTTTGTTTATTTTACGGTAAGGGTTTTTTCAAAAATCGGTCATTAATGTGTGTGATCTTTGTCCTCTTTTGTCTGTCACCTTGTGTTAAAGGAGATTGAAACAAGGTGCATCCAGGACCTGATGGAGTATGGGGTGTTGCTGCACAGGAACTCTCCGGTTCGTGCCAAAGTGAGACAGGTAATACTGCAGAAAGGCTGCTTGTGTCCTAACGCATGGTGTTACTGAAGGGGGTCTGTTCTGTCGGCTCTGATCAGAGTGATGTAATGACAGGTGGATGTAGTCGTGTACCTTTTCAGCAGGTGAGTAAACGGGTCTTGACTTCCCGAAAGGACAGTGGAAGTTCATCATCAGATTAAACTGTAGAGAGAATATTCCTCACTATGGTCATCTTTCAGACCACTCCTCTGGTATCTATTCACATGATTGTAACTAAAAGCAAGGTAGTGGCATGCAGAAAAAGAAGCGTTTGTCTTAAACTACAGTGATGGAAGCATGGCTTATTAATGTAATGTATACCTGCACTTCTGTTTTCCTCTCTAGATTCTGAGCTACTTTCACAACCAGAAGTTGCGACAGGGAGTGGATGAGATGCTGCACAGGCTGTACAAACCCATTCTCTGGAGAAGCCTTAAGGTTAGGCTGATTCCAGAAGGGGGGAGTGAGGCATCATGAACCATGGAATGACCATGTGCTGTCAGTGACTCGTGCTTTGAACAAATCGTGATGTTTTGCTAGAGTGAATGTTGTTTTGTCTGGGGCGGCAGTGTAGCACAGTGGTAAGAAGCAGTGCTTGTAACCAAAAGGTTGTCGGTTTGATTCCCAGCTGGGACACTGCTGCTGTATCCTTGGGCAAGGTATTTAACTCAGAACAGACTCATTAATATCCAGCTACATAAATGGATAATATTTTTTTAAAAAGTTACCTGTGTAAGCTGTTCCGGAAGTGCATCTGCTAACTGCCAGTGATATAATGTAATTGCTTTTTTTTCTTAATTGGGAGTGGCGGGCATGGGGGCTGAGTGGTTCAAACAAAGTCAGTTATTGTATGGTATGTGGGAGATACAGCCTTTAAGGAGGGCGCTCTTGAGGAGCGTTCTGCAGCAAACAAAACAACCAGAATATGGTTGATCTTTCTAATTCTTTGTTTCCTCTGTTGAAATCTCTTAATCATGTAGGCACCAAATTTTGAGGTACGTGCCAATGCAGCCTTTCTGTTGGCGGGAGCATTTCCTATTCATGACCCCAGCGTAAACGGTGAGAAGATCAACGAGGCCATTCAGAAACAGCTGGATATCCTCTTTGTGAGTTGGCACACTCCATAAAATAATAAACTATTACCACTAAATTGATGTGAAGTGTTTACTGCAGTGTCTGCTTAACACATAGGCATACATTGTATACAATACATTGAAGGGGGTGAATGTGTTTTCCTCTGCTTGTATGTAACAGTCTCTTCTGGAAGACCCCCAGCCGCTTGTTCGCTCCACAGCGGTGCTCGGTGTGTGCACGGTCCTGGCGAGGTACTGGGAGATGATCCCTCCCACTGTCCTCACTGACTTCCTGAAGAAGCTGGTGACCGAGCTGGCCGCAGACGTGAGCTCTGCAGACGTCCGCTGCTCCGTGTCCATGGTACGGTCACCGCGCGCTCGGCAGCCTCTCTGATGGGGAGCAGCAGTGCGTTTGTGTGCATGTGTGTGCGCGTATGTGTACACATGGAGGCTTGTGTGTGTGCATATGTGTACGCGTGCAGGCTTTGTGTGTGTGTGTGTGTGTTTATGTGTTTGTGTGCGTGTGCATGCCTGCCTGCTTGTGTGTGTGTGGTGTACATTTCAGGTCTTTTAGAAATTGTTTCTGTATCCCTACTGTTGTGTAAGAAACAATGTAACGGGTAATATGCTTATGCTTAAATACAGTACTCCCTGACAGCCCTTAATGGCAGCTATTATTGTGGACATGCGATTGTTTAAAATATTATCTGATGTCATGCATTCACAGTCCCCAATGTTCACAGCAGAGTTGAAGTGCAAAAACGTGATTAATTTTGTTTTCACACTTGGATGTTCAACAATGGAGGCTATGCGTGAAAAGACAATGGTAGGCTGGCAGGAAAAAAAAAAGCTGCCATTATTCATCACTGTGTGAATTTGCTCTAATTCCACCTCAGTGCATGGCAATTATCCTGGACAACAATTTGAGCCACCTGTTGATGGAGCAGCTTTTGCCAGTGCTAAAAAACAGCCTTCATGACCACTCGGAGAAGGTGCGCGTGGCCTTTGTAGATTTGCTGCTGAAGATCAAAGCTGTCAGAGCGGCCAAGGTAAGACAAATGCTTTACTGGTAGATGGTAAAAATAAGAGAAGTGTGTCTCTCTATGAATCTCCTGAGAAGCACATTCACTGCCATCAGTGCATGATACCAGAGGAGGAGGCACGTGGTTTTATTAAATGTTGAAACGGGAGCCATACAGTGGATTATTGTGTGACATTTGCAGAAATTTAAGATTTAAGATGAGTGATGGGCGGGGCTTTTCCCCTTCCCCTGGTCACCTGGGCAGAACTGGGCATTTGAGGGTTCCCTCTGTGTCCAACTGTTAGCCAACGTGACAGCCTCCCTGCTCTTTGCAGGCCTCTCAGACCGTCAGCTGCTGGAGAGCAGATAAAGGGAGCAGGAACCTTTTCGTTTCAAATGTCACGTCTGTCACTCACAGCCTCTCTGTAGTACAGACTCATCAAGAGCTGGGCACTTAGCTGCCTATGGTCACAGACAGATATTCATTCGAGAACACAATGAAATGCTTCATTTTCACTTAAGGAGGCAGTCAACTGCACCTGTCTAATGTTTATGAAAAAGCCATTTTCACGAGAGAGATGAAGTGGGAATGGCTTTTTCATAATGGACTAGTGAGAAAGTGGCCTTAAAGTCTTGGTCAAATGAATTAACAAACGAGATAATCCAAAGCTATCATATCCAGTATTGTAACCAGTCTCGAAATTTGCCCTGTCCCTTTCCTGTCGCAGTTTTGGAATGTGTGCTCCATCGAACACCTGCTGGCCCGGTTGGCGATCGACTCGGCCCCCGTTTCAAAAAAGGATTGTCAACCTGCTTTTCAACTCCTTCTTCCCCGTCAACCAGCCTGAGGAGGTCTGGTGCGAGCGCTGTGTCACCCTCATCCAGATGAATCCCATGGCGGCCAGGAAGTTTTACCAGCACGCGTATGCCTACACAGCCCCAGCCAACATAGGTGAGTGCACACATCACAGCCAAACTCCCACGGCATGGCATTTAATGTGTGAGACTTGCCAGTATTCTTCCACTAAAATCCTAGTTTTGATAATGTGAGACTGTAATTGCTATAGGAACTGTTATTGCTGGAACAAGGAACTATGTGGCACAGCACTGGGGAAAGGCTCCTTCACAGTCTCAGCGGGGTGTCAGTCAGCTTGGTGGACCAAGAGGCTATTACCAGGCTTGAGGGATTTGCATTTAATTTAACAGGAACAGTTTGTTCTCTCTGAGAAATAAAGGCTTGTGTATGGCAGTGTTTCAATGCTTGGAAAAGAAAGTAGACAAACAAAAAATTCCTGGGTTTGTTCTGTGCACTGGTAGTTATGCATACTTAACAGTTCTGTGTATATTTTTGACGTTGTAATTGTAGTTCCCTTTAACCCTACATTAATTCACAAATATTAGTTTTTCCCACCTGTTTTACGTCCTCGTCTCCACAGCCAAGCTGATGATGACGATCCGACGTTGCCTGGACGCCTGCATACATGCTACTAGAGACAAGGACCCTGACGAGACTGACTGCAACAACAAGGAGAACGTGACCGTGAGTGAGACTGAACGTTCCACACTCACTCCACAAGCTCATCCGTTCACCAGGGGAACTTTTCCCTCAGTGAACATCAGTAACTGCATGCACATCTGTTATCCACACACGCAGAGGATAAGCAAAGCTAATAAAGTGTAGAGAGCACACAGTTACTAAATAAACACTTCAACGTGTGGATAAGACAGCATTTGGGTCCGTGTCTGCAGGTTTAAGAGCTGAAATGGTCTGTGAACCTGGGATTTTTTTTGTGAAATGACATTATGTTATACAATTATTAGGTTTATTAGGATAATTGTCTCTCACATAGGATGAACCCAATTTGGTGCTTTATTATATTTATTTCCTCACAGATTTTAAGGACTGTATTTAATGAATTTGTGTAAGGACATGATTGAGTCCTTCCACTCTGCAGTTTGAATGACAAAACAAGAATTTTTGAATGACAAATCATGAAGCTGTCTCATAACTTTTTCTCATAACCTTTTTGAAACAGTCAAAACAGAGTAAACCCGAGTATTACATTACATACATTATTTATTTAGCAGATGCTTTTTATCCAGAAAGACTTACATAGTTTACAGTTTTGACATGTTCTACATTTATACACATGGATATTTACTGAAGCAATTGTGGGTGTAATGGCAGTGCCCCAGCAGGGAATGGAACCAGCAACCTTTCAGTTACAGCCCCTGCTCCTTACCACTGTGCTACACTGCTGCCCCTTATTGGCATTCAGTTCCTCAATGTTCAGATGTCTCTGATCTGTGCTCCCAGGTGCTGGAGGAGGACATCCTCACTGTCCAGGACACTGCCACCATGGCCAGCCTGCTGGAGGTGGTGGTCATCCTGTGGAGGAGCATCCACAGGTCCCTGGAGCTGAACCAGGACGCCTTCCAGTACACCGTCACCAAGTTCGCCGCCGTGCTGCCCGAGTACTTCCGCGTCTTTCAGGTATCAGTCTCGTCGCCCCTGGAGGTGCGCTCTCTCTCGCAGAGCAGCAGAATTGGGAGCATTTCTTGGTCACGTGTGACACGCAGCACTGTCCCCGCAGGATGAGCGCTGCACCGCCCCTCTGATCCTGATTGCCTCCTTCATGCCCGCTGCTGCCATCCCCACCTTCAGGTCAGTGTATCCCCCCTTTCCCGCACACCTTGCTCTTCACCAATAGGTGGCGCTGACATGCAGATCCCCCGGCCTTTACAGTTGTGGAGTACTGTCCAAGCTGCGGAAGCTGGAGGACGGGGCGGAGGAGTCCCAGTACGGCACGCTCATCGACTGCCTGTGCAACTGGGGTCAGGTCGGCCACATCCTGGAGGTCATCACCGACTGGCTCAGTGACAGCCTGCCGCAGAGCACGGTGAGCTGCCTTTGGAACTGTCCACTCTGCACTGTTCACTGTCACACCTCACTTTGCACGGCAAGATGTTGGTAAAAGTTTAGTATTTGTACACAGTTACATAACATTACATTGTTGTCATTTTGTAGACACTCTTATCCAGAGCGACTTGCATAGGTTATGATTTTTTATGATGTTACCCATTTATACAGCTGGATATTTACTGAGGCATTTCTGCATTAAGTACCTTGTGCAAGGGTACAGCAGCAGTGTACCCAGAGGGGAATTGAACTAGCAACCAGTTTGTCCCAGGTGATATAATACATGGTGCAGTTACAAAATAGAACACCAAAATGGTGTTAAAAAAAAAAAAAAAAAAAAACATGCAAGGCTTAGACCATTTCAGTCTGTTCCATGGTGGGCACCCACATAGAAAGATTAATAGTGTCAGTAAAACCATGTGGCTTCTTCTCTCAGCAGGGTAAGAAGCGCAGGGTCAGCATTCAGGAGACCTCGGTTGCCAAGCCAGACTTAGGACTGGACTACCTGGAGTACCTGCTGATTTACACGTCCAAACGGGACTGCCTGCTGGCCGTCAAACAGAGCCAGCTCAACCACCTGCTCAAATCGCTCTCAGCCTGGAAGGTAGCCTGTCCCCCCGGTTATTCTTACAAGATCAAAGGAGATGGCAGCAGAATTGGGAGGGGGGGATAACATTTCATACATGGCCACTGGCAGTGCCAGCTCTATGTGGAATTTAATGAGCTCCTGCACCTCTTCTAATATGAATGCGACAGAGCACTGAATATAGTTGTAAGTGAAAAACATATGTAGCCATTAAGTAGCTGAAATGCAAATTTAAATGTTTTGACAAAATTACAGTCAAAATTTTGGACGCACCTACTCATAGAAGGGTTTTTCTTTATTTTAACTGTTTCCCACATTTTAAAATAATAGTAGAGACATCAAACCTATGAAATGACACATGGAATTATGCAGTGGCCAAAAAAGTGTTAAATAAATCAAAAATCTTATTTATTTTATTTATTTAGTTATTTATTTATTATTTATTTTTCTTTTTGCAGAAGACATTCGTACATAGGCATATATTTATATTTGTCTGATACAAATTTAAAGCTTTTAAGCATATATCTTTAGATCAAAATGTCTTTGAATGAATGATTCCCATTATCTTAATTGGGTGTGTCCAAACTTTTGACCGGTACTGCATGTCAAAGGAAGTGTTTTCAGAATTATCAGTGACAGCTTGTCAGGGTGGCCATTCAAAAACAGTGCCCTAGTTTTTTTTTTTTCTTCTTCCATCGCATTGCTGTGTGAGCAATGACATTGGTAGCAGGACAAAGTATTTTTGGCCTTTCTTTTTCACTGTAAGCCATTTCTCACCTATCAAAGCAATTACTCACATCGTGAATGTAAAAAGCGGGGTGCGATAGACAGCCAGGTTTCTGAGGCTCTGCTCTCTCTTCAGACGTTGCTGTACGCCGGCATGAGCTCCTCGGAGGCCAGCGTCGGTCAGTCCCAGGTGGAGACCGCGCTGAGAGCCTTCACCTTTCACGGTCGACTAAGTGCCCATCTCCAGCACAAAGTGAGTCCTCCTCCCCGCCACCGCCTCTTATCAAACCATTATTCCGCCATTCACGCTGTCCTCATTGTTGACCTTTCTCTCGGCTCATACTCCGATCACTGGAAGAGGCCCGTTTCAGGATGAAACTTACTGCACAGGAAGGAATTCTCACACCCTACACCTCCAGTAAATTTCACCAGTTTTCACGGCTCACAGTTACTGGAGCTGTGGTTCTAGAGACCTTCACCAGAGCTTGGCCAACCGTTGTTGTTCTACAGGCAACAAAGATTAGGGTCGAAAGCTGAAGATTAAAGCAGAAAAAGTAGAGATCTCAATTTCTGTAGTTATAAAATGAGTAAAAAGAGCTGTTGTTTCATTCTAAAAGAAAAACAAAATTTGAGGGAAAACATTTACCACTAGTAGTTGGTAAAACAAAGCTTCATCTCAACAGTGCTGCTGAGGGGAAACCTTGTTTTTTTTTGTCTGTGATTCAAAAACATGAAATTTCAGCAGTGTAACCTTGAAAGGAGGCTTACTTTTCTCCGACCCTGACAGCATTGATTGCGGGACATCCAAACAAAGAAACAAGACCGAAAGTAAAGGGTTACTGTAAGTGCAATCTGTTTCAGGGAATGTGTGTTTGGGGAAAAAATGGCAACAACAACAAATGTTTTTAATTTTGCAGTTCTCGGAGGGCAGGGACTACTTTCTGGGCCTGGAGAGCTCGGCAGCCTGGATTGTCGAGAGGGCCCTCCCTTTCATGGTCACCCCCGACGAGGGCGGCGTGTCCCAGCAGCAGCTGGCGTTGGCCAAGAGGGTCATTGAAGTAAGTTCTGCTGGATGCAGGTAATTGCAGGGCAGACAGGATCGTCGGCGCAGGGTCATAGGTTCACTTCCCTGGGGGTAGGGACTCGCTTGTTGTATGTTTTAGCAAGGTTCTTCATTCTAACTAATCCATAAAACCCAGCAATAAATGTAATATTCTGAGCAATTCAGCAAATCACCCTGAAAAAGGGCTTCTAGTCAGGCCTTGTGATGTTGGTAACACCTTAGACCCAAATCTGGGACATACCGGTTATGGAGTTCCTTCCAAATGCCCACACTTATGAACTGGCTCCACATTTGCAGCAATAGTACCTTTTTTTCCATGCCAAAAGAAGAGTGAGTTTTCCTCTCAGCGACCACTGGGCAGAGTTCATTAATAGCATATGGGTTTGAGGACTAGATGTTTTCCCAGGCTGCAGATCTGCTCAGGTTCTTGGGGCTGTATGAATAGCGGTCAGCATTCAGAGGCTTCGTCTCCTACCCAGTAGTGCAGAGTAGAATAGAGAGATTCTTGTCATTCTGGTCATTCCTCCTTCAGCTCCATCCTGGGAAGAAATTCAGTGGCGATTACTGGCGCCCTGATCCCACAGGGCGTCATGGATAAAATGGATTGCAAAAAGTGTCAGTGTGGCATGTTTGTCTTACACATTATCTATTCTGCAACGCTTCACCTTTTTTCCCCTTGCAACAGATTGATTATCCTTTCGGCTCTAATAAGCACATGGAGTTTCCATGAATTCTTCACCTCCCTGTTGTATTACTCAGACGTTCCTGCATGCTGCTGTGCTCAAATAGGGGCAACCAGCATATTTTCCATTGTGATCCCCTGCAGTAAATCAGGCCTGTTTGCTGTTTAATAGGAAGTGAAGTGTAGCATTCCCTTGCAGGGCTCGCCATCTCTCCACAATGTACAGTAAAGGAACAGAGTTGTTTTTTTGAATAAAAACATGTCTCTACCCTCTGTGCCTGCGTCTGTGTGGCTGCGCTCCTGTAGCCACCTAAATGAACATGTTATTTATATCGGTGCCCTCTTGGTTTTCTGTTGTTCAGCAGTTTTATAGATGCTGGGGTCTTGGGTATGTCGGTATAATGGTTCTGCATTGTATATTAGATTTTTGGGAGGAGTGGGGGAAAATGCTTACAAAAGTAGTTTGCTGTGAAAAATAGAGCACACAATAATGAGTATATAAGTATATTAGTGGATGAATGGTCATTTCTCATACTCATGCTGTCACAATGGTCTTAATTTTTTTTTTTTTTTTTCTCTTTTCAAATGGTCGGTTTATGTCCAGAGCTACCTGACGGTGTGCAGAGATGTGGTGATGGTGGGACTCGCGGATGAAGAGTTCAAAGGACAGGTTCTTCACCTGTGCTTATCTGTGCTTAAGTCAGGTGAGTGATGTGAGATACCTGATATCAGACACCAAATGCTTGCAAGCAGGGGGAAAAAATGTGCAAACAATATAATTGAGTATAACCATATTGCAAAGTGGAACATTTTTGTATTATTATTTCAATTATTTTCAATATTCTTTCAATGACTAATCTGTAGTTTTGTTGACCATAGCTTTAAAGAAAAAAACAGGGGTGTGGGGGAAATGAGGTATAATTATGGTAACTTAAAATAATTTATGTCCTTTTATCATAAATCTTTTGCCAAAAAATGTTAGAGGAGGCATGTTCAAAACTGGCAAGGTGTAGACTGAGAGGATGTAACTCGGCTGAATGTACACTGTTGAATCCACTTGCTTTTTACTTAAGCCTGTGGTTTGGCTTGCGTGCCTTTGTCAGGGTGTGACAAATCTGCAAACTTGCACCACAGACCCAAAGCGAAAGGCATGCTGTGCGTTTCCACACCGTCCCACTTGACGACCGTCAAACTGGCGGGGTTCCCGGTCTGACTCTTCCGTCTGGCCGTGTACTCATCTCCCAGTCTCATCGGCTCCTTATAAAAATATCCCCGCCTCTAGCCGTGTACGCTGGCTTTCCCCGGCTCAAAATGGCTGCTTCGCGTCACTCAGGGTGGCGATAAATAAAATGATTCACTCTCTTTGATTTGCGGTACTGTTGTCCTTGGCAAAAGGGTGCTTTATGAGCATTGGTCGTTGTCATTATTTTTGCCCGTGTCCTGTGACCTTGTCTTCAGAGAAGGGCTGCCTCTGCATGGTCCCGCTGCTGTCTGTGCTGAAGGAGGTGGCAGAGGACTGCCTGGCCCGGAGTGCTCAGAGGCAGAGCGAGCAGCTGGCCATCCTCCTCAGCATCGTCTGCGACGTGTTCCAGAAGGTCCTGGAGACCATCATGTGTAGACTGCGCAAAGACCCCAAAGAAGGCATGCAGGTATTGGGGGCGCCTGCTTTAGGGACCAGGACTGAGAGGGATAATGTCATGTATGAACAGGCAATCCCAATTTCTCTGCTACCCTCATACTGGTTTTCATGAGAAAGTGAAACAGTATATATAGTAATATATAGTATAATACAGTCAAGCCTTTCTCTCTCTCTCTATACATATATGTATATGTGTGTGTGTAGAGATGTTCGGATGTACGTGTGATAGATTTCTGTGTATATACTAATGTATAATATACAGTCAAACCTCATTCTCTCTTTCTCTCTACATATATGTGAGATGTGCCATTGAATGGCAACAATTCATATGTCAATGTCTTTTTAATAAGCAGATGTGGAGAACATGTTGAATAGAGCTTTTCAAGGCACTGTCTCTTCTGCCCTCATAGCTTTGCCATGCAGCTGTGGTCGTTCTTGGAGACTTCCTCAATACCATTCAGGACTGGAAGGCCATCGGTTCTGAGGCCATAAACGGGGTGTTTTCAACCATCTCTGCTGCCATCATTGTTGAAATCCGGCATTCTCTCCACAAGGTAAGGAA
The DNA here is from genome assembly GCA_019176425.1 of Megalops atlanticus. Classification (NCBI taxonomy): domain Eukaryota; kingdom Metazoa; phylum Chordata; class Actinopteri; order Elopiformes; family Megalopidae; genus Megalops; species Megalops atlanticus. Next base: position 50,795,309 of record CM032876.1, read on the forward strand.
TGTTCTGGCCGATTCATTAAAGCCTGCAATTTAAATAAACAGTACTGTTCGTCCCTAATCCTGTTTCATATAAAAATATGTCATTTGTTTCACATTCCAAGATTTTGTTTTTCATAGCATTTCCATTTTGCATATTTCATGGTTTAAAAAGGAGCTGCCTGGTTCAGATGTAAGTGTGATAGATTTCAGCTTGGATTTTTTTCTCGCAGATCTCATGTGCGGAGGAGGTGACGACACCGGAAAGCGTCCAAGACCTGCCCCCACTGTCAAGCTGCCTGCTGGGGGTTATTCTGAAATCCCCCAATGTTACCAGGTAGCGCTGCTCTGCAGTGAGAATTCCAGAATATGGAACTAGAATTAAGGGAGTTTCATAGTCTATGATGTACTAGGTGTATAACCAGAGGGCTGCTGGTTTGATTCCTGAATGGGAAGCAAGGTGCTTCATCTGTACATCTAGCCCTAAAAATGGATATGTCACCTGTAAACTTTGTTGTATGCCCAGCGTAAGTAGAATTGATAAACAAATGGATCGTGGTAAATAATGCTAACTCACTCATTTTTGAATAAAATCTCATTTCAGGTCCTTTTTGACTGACCTAAATGCATCAGTTGACTCAGGTGATATTGACAGTGTAACTGGATTGGCTGCAGTCTTAAACATTTTGGCGGTGGTCCGACACAGTAAGTGAAACATTGTACTCTGTTCCCCGCTGCTTGCTCGGGAATTAACGTGAAAAGCACATCTGATTGTAAATGAAGCCTTTAGTTTCTTGAATTGTGAGTTCTGATGTGATCGCTTTGACATATTGCATGATTTAGTTTGACAATGTGAATCCATTTGAGAGGACACTAAAAGGCAATAAAACACCTTTATGGGTGGCAGTTTCTGTTTTCTAGAAACAGCATTCTGGGGGGTGCGACAGTGACTGAATGAAAACAAAGCAAACTGTTTAAAACATCAGGCAATCCTGGTGTGTCAAGATGGTGTATAACTATTTCTACTTGCTTTGCTTCCAGTGGGCAAAAATAAATCGGAGCTCAAAAGTATAGTGGTGTCTATCCAGAGGCAGCTGCAGAAGCATTACCCCATCACAGGAGAAGACACCGGGAACGTCAAAAGGTGATTGTTTGTCTTATTTATAGAAGATGCATCCATTTCCCCCCTACGTCTGACGTCTCTGCTCTGTTCATCCACGCCATACCCTGATGCAATCACATTGTTCAAATTGTTTTCAGTTTATCTGTTTGTCCTCAATACTGCGTGGGCCTCTTCCCCCATTCCTTGCAATGATACGCATGTTCCGGGACCATCTGGAATAGTGTAAGATGAGCTATGGAAGGTGCCCTTTCCACAGAGGCACATGAATCGTGTCTGATGCTGAACGAGACACTTCTATTGCCAGACTGCTAGGAGTAATGTTTACTCTGCTGGAGAACAGTCATTGTGTGTATATTTTAAGGTATTGCACACCTTGATTTTTTTTACAGTAAGCTGAAGCCATTATTGCCTCTTGGAAACTGGGACGTTGTGAATGTCACGGTTTAAATCTTTCTGCAGGGTCATTTACGAGTCCGCCATCAAGACACTCAATGAGATGTTGATGCTGTGATTGTGTGACCCCACACGGTTTCCATCAGGATCCAGTGCAAGATGAAGATGAGTGGAAATTAAGGTGGATCAAAGCTGCATAAGTCTGTTTGCATTTGTATATAGTGTAAGTGTCTGATCCTTCCCTGGTGTTTGCCATTTGTACCAAATTATATATATGTAAAGGTATTATTACATTGTCATTGATTATTTCCTAACTGTGCTACACAGAGCAATATGGACTTGGATACATTGCAAATAAAGCTGTCTGTTAGCATATTTATACATTTTGATATGTTTTTGACATTGTGCCTAATATACACATAAATTGTGTTTATTCATTCCATGATGAATGCAGAATGGCAGCCAAGTTTCACAGGGACTGTGCATCTTCCCAGCTTGAATTACATTACCAGTGCCAATCTGCCTCTCATTTGGAACCAGTTAAATGTAATGTATTGCGTACTGGAACTCACTAAATTGGAATAGTTTAATAAAAATGTATGGTTATGTACAAGGCAATCGTCATTTAGAATTAAATTTTAAATGCCTTTGGCGACTTTTGTTAACCCTTACAGCACTGTAACATCATAACATGTACATGTAAGCATCGTATCCCAGTATGAAACAAAATTAAGTTCACATGTTTATGATTTCATTATTAATTATTGCTAGTTTTTGCTACCTAGGTGGCCGCGTTCAGATTACCAAAATCAGAGGGGAAAAAGACATGCATAGATGAAGCCACTCTATAAATTACTGGAGGAATGATTTGCTGTCATAGCTTTATTGTTAAATGTATTTCAGTTAAACATATTAGCCATAGTGTATGAGCTGGGCATTACCTGTTTTCACGAACAACAAAGCAAGAGGAATAGCTCAGATCATTACTTAATGTTATAAATAAATCCCTGTGTGGCCAAAGCTACTATGCCTGGACGTTTCTGTTATGACTAGTTTGGGCTAAAGGAAATGAACACCTGGGCAGATATATATGTGCAGATACAAAGTGCAACATGGCCAATTAGTTTGACTCCAGCAGCTCAAACGAAAATTGTACTTTTTAAAAAAATACAGATCGTCATGACTCACGTTCAAGGGTACAGGTACCCTTACTGTGTTTGCGCCTAACATTCGCCTTTGATTAAGATTTTGTCTAAAGCAGAACGCTGCAAAATGATGTACCTATTTGTCTAGTTGCATGTTGTAAAAATGCGGCTTGAAAATCCTTCATATGAAATAAAACACTTTCTGCTATTAGAGTTACGACAAAAAAGCCAATGAAATAAAGCAAACTGGTAGCTAACCTGCAATTTACTGATATGTAGAGGATGTACGTATGGAAGGATTCTGAGATTATAATTCACGTTTAGACAGCATCATTCTTTATTCTCTGTATAGTGAAACCGTAATATAAGCAGCACATTATATAAGCGGCAAATTAAATTATAATGGAGAAAACCGTACATTTTAATTTTGAGCAGAGGTAGAGTATATAGAGACAACTTCGAATTATACACTTCTCATTTTATTCTTCTGAACGTAAATTTAAATCGCGCACATCCTCAATTATGTCATATCAGCCGAGATAATTAACTGTCCCCATTTGTTGTGAAATAAAGCGCATCAATGCCGGTGTAGTTTAACGCAAGTCCTTCATGAACTGGCATTTTCGTAAACCAAGCGAATGTACGTTTGCTGTAATTATCCTGTAGACCTTAGAAATTTTTAACTACTGAATGTCTTGTAGTATTTTATGGTGTGTTATATTAGATAATACATTTTAGCTTTGAACCTATTGAAAAGGAACTGGTCTAATACATTTTTTATAAAAAGCACCCCCAACCAATCCAGGAATGACCTCCATTAACATCTGGGCACACATTTCCTTCGTATTTACACTTTACAGGACTAAACCGAATTACGGGCCTCTAACAAAATACTGTTTCAGCCGTGCTGACCCGCCAGGTGATAAAGTCAAACAGCTGCAGTGTGCAGTACCTGACTCAGGCGTGTTCCTTCTGCACGTGGACGGAAGGCATGTTTCCAAGGGAGGGAGGACCAGAAGGAGAGGGTGTGTAGTGCACACTATTGGGAAACGTTACATTTACCACGAGCCAATGGCGGTCCAAGGTCCGGACACGGCACGGTTATGTCACATTGTCACATCTGATGCATTTTGAAATAGTGCATCTGAGAAAGGAAACGGTTACATCTTGGTTAAAAGAGGTAGCCTACTTATTGTTAGTTAATCACGAGACCTTCACATTTTGGTGATGCTAATGGTTACAGGAAATACACACTTGTACGATTGTCTTCATAACAGGATCATCATCAATCAATATGACGACAATTCTAATAATACTACTACTAATAATAATGTAGCAGTATTCGACATTTTTATTTCTTTTGCAGACGCCCTTATCCAAAGCGATTTACAGAATTTAAAATATGCAAGTGCTAAATTCATGTAAAATAAGCGCTACTGCAGTCTCCGACCTAATAATCAGCATGGTTGTTCTTTTTTCCATGAGAGGTTGTTTTCCACGTTTTTCCCTCGTTCGAGCGTGTGCTTTTCGCACACTTGCATGCGTAGGTTTGTCCGCTGGGTTTGTAACGTGTGTTCGCCGACCACGGCCCTTTTAGCATGTGGATTTTGACGTCAAGCGTAAGGGAGGGGCCAGGGCAGGGGTAGCTGTTCTCAGTGCTGATTCCAGGCGCGACGAGGGTTTGACTGCAGGAGAGAGTTGAGCACAGGGCTGAGATACTACAGCATCCTCCTCTCTCTCTCCTCGTTTCTCCTCTCCACCTCCTGTCTACATCACCTAGAGAAAAAAAGGACAACGAAATGGTTTGTTAACGAATGTGTGCGATGGATCAATAGCAATGATGGATACGCTTTTCTCCATTCTCTTCGTCCTCTTGGCTTCCCATACCCAGTTGATTGCCACTGCAGACAGGAAATTCGGTAAGTTCATTCATTTATCAGTTAAGCCACTCTTAATGGTCGCACGTCAACATGCACACACAAGAGCAACGCTTTTGGGCGTGTTTCTCAAAAGTACGCTTAATGTGAGCTACTGTCAATATTGAATTCATCTGTCGGGAAATGCTCAAAATACGATTATCGCCTACCTGAGTAGATTTATTGCAGTTCTGACTGTTTGACTACAGAAACTTTGAGCAACACGCATAAAAGAAGGCACCGCACTACAGAGTGCTTGGAAAACAGTATTCTTAACATTCTTATTTGAATATTTTTTGCAGACGGAGTGCGGGAGTCCTCAACATTTTAAATCGTTTAAATCGAAACATTTTGTTGCGGTGGCATTGGACGTAATCTCTTATTTGACTGCTCATCTCAAAATACCTGTACTGGCATATAAAGCCTTTTAATGATACCACAGGGAGGCATTCACGGTCACAGTAACCAAAACATGTATCAGATGCATGCCTTCTGTCTTGTGCTTTTGTGTATTTGTGCGTTCGTGTGTCTGTCTGTGTGTGTGTGTGTGTGTGTATATATATATATATATATATATGTGTGTGTATACACACACACACAAACAGAACACGAACGCACATATATACACGCACAAATACACACAAGAGCATAACAGCCACGTGGATTGTGCAGGAAATATAAAGATGGACCATGGAACACGTTCAGGATGAAATGACCGTCTTCACCGTGGCTGATTATATAATCCTGGTGTTCTGTTTTCGACGTGGCATACCTTAAAGATGGGGAAAAAACTAATTAGAAAGACAAAGTGCATCCTTCAGTGTCAATAGCTATCGACTTATAGACGGTTCGTACACCTTGTCTGTTAATGTCCTAGTAAACCTGTGCTTTCCCCCCGTATGCCCAGGTATAGTTCGTCTTTATTCGCTAGTTTCTAAGAATAACTGGTTAAATTTCTCAGCTCACTGACTGTCCGCCAGTTCCCATCTTTCATGTCTTGGACACGAGTCCCCTACGTGGAAAGTGGATACACTTTTATCTTTGGCTGTTGTGCCTCATCAGCCTGCTCTCAGGTTCCAGAACGCATTGCCTGCGCGTGATTGTTTTCCATCTCTTTTGTTTCTGAAAATGGTTTAGATGCTTAGGTTACTCTCTTAGTTCACCGTCATAAAGGATTTCATGCTCCGGCTAGAGTCGGTTTGGCTAAGATGATACTTTAGGTCTGAATAGATTTCAGCCTTAAAACCATGCTGAACAAGGCATTAACTGCACCATGTAGTTGTGTCTATGTTTGAGTTATTTTCTGTTTTTTAAGTAAGGAATAAGCATATTGGATGCTTCATATTGCTGAATATGACACACGAGTGTCAGGTCAACATTTACTAGCCTATATGTAACAGTGTAGAGTATTTTGTAAAAACAGAATTAAACTCAAGCATTATGCTGGCACCAGGAGTCAATGATTTACTGTCTTTAGTGTTCACAAGAGCTGGATTACCTCTTGTGTGATTCATGCTAATGTATTCTCCATTTCTGCCTCCCTCTCCCTCTCCCTCCCCTTTTGTTTCATTTTGTTTTTAAATCAGTCACTTCTTGAGGAAAGGGGTGCAATTGTCTTTAACTTATTTAAAAGTTTTTAACTTCTTCAAAATCCTGCAAATATGCATATAACATACTGATAGTGTGCAGAAGATGTCAACTTGTTACATCCACATACACATAATTGACATCTGAGATGGTTGGAGGGGATGACATATATCTAAGATTATACATTTCAGAGGATGCCATCTGAGAGAATAATTAATGTGCTTTTTTATTATATTCTAAATTAACATTTTTTTCAATACATACATAGCAGCTTTGCTGGATTTGGGTTCTTACTGGAATATTTTTTGAGCTTGTGTGTCCAAACGTGCATGTATGCATATCTATGTTGTACACGTATGTTTGAAGGAGTAATTATTTTTAATGAATTCCTTTGTGTATTGTGCACCACCATTTCAAACCAGTCTGATTGGTGTCACAACGCATCTAATATTCCCTGTTGCTTTCCTCAGATCAATACAAGTGTGGAGCATGATGCCAAATCTGTCTAAGATAACAAGAAATGTTTGTATTCATAGATTTATATTCAGAAGCTATAAATGCTGCTGTCTTGGTTGAAGTCAACAGTAGTTCAATATGATGTGATTAATAAACTATATCAAGACTCATGATGTCTTGTTCACTTTGCAGAGTAAATCCAGCTGCACACTGTTGAGCTTATTGACTGCTTGATTTTACTCCTGGTTACCAGGACACTAGCTTTCTGCCCAGGGGTAATGCACTGAGAATGCTGAAGCTTTCCTTGGCACATAAAAATGACTTTAGTGGTGAATTCATTTTTTTTTGTTCTAGTGGTATTTCTTTAGGGCTGAGGCTTGGTCAGAAATGACATTCCCTGCTGTTCAGAGATGCCACAAGGGCAGCTGCCTAGATTTAATGTGATTTGTTGTGAAACTTGTGACTTGTGACTAGGGTTACTCTACCATATATTTAAAATGTAATTTGCCATTAATGATTTGTTTAATGATTAAAATGTGTAATAACCTAGATGAATTTTAAATCATGTTGTGGATATTACCTGCCTCAGGATATCTAACCCTCATGTAAATTCCATAATACATAGCTTGACCTCTGTTGACAGGTAGGAGGGATAGGCAAGCTATGAAGTGAGATGGAGTACATTCAGTTAGAATCAAAATTTTAAGAAATGTGAACATCTCAGTTAAAATACAAATTGCTTAACTGTTTCAGGATAGCCATCAGCACATGCTTTGAAGGTGCATATTTAGATTGGAAAGAAACTGACTTGTTGCAGGGTGTCATAAATCAGGTGTCCATTCATTCCTCCATTCATGTATTAGAGAGTGGGGTTGTCATAGCTGATGTCAGAGTGTGCAGAAGAAGAAATTTGAGATTTTTCTGCCGGGAAACTAGTTCCTTGCTTTCCAGCATGCATAGCTACTATACAGTAAGGCAAAGAGCAAGCATATTCACAAAGATTTTTTTGTTAAGGTTGCCCTTTAATATGACCAGATTTATTTAATTTATGGAGGCTATTATCACAAGCCTCTGGCATTTCTTATCTTTTACCAGTCTGGACTGAAAGAAGACATTTGAAAATGTGTGGGTGCTTCAAATGAATAATTTCTGTGCAGACAAAGTTCATATCTTATTGGTTAAACCTACTGCTAGCAGAAGAGCCAAGTCTGAGTCTTCATTTCCCCTAATTGAAGCATCTGCTTGTGTTTGTTCCTCTCTCAATACCTGGTCATATGTGAATTTAGTATGGATATGAGGTCAAAGGCCCCACCTGCCTGGCCAGGTTTTGTTTTCTACTTTTAGCATGTGTTGTCAGCAGCAGTTGCTAAGGTACCCTCTGCCTCAGAGGGCTAATCTCAACTTGGATTAACCTTGTTTTTTCAGCAGAGATGACTGTGATATCAAAGGGTTACCCAGCTGTTAGAGTGGGACTTCATGAACCAAAAAGAATTCAAATGTGACTCAAATGACCCTGCTCTGCAGCTGTTGTGTGATGGACTAAAGTCTTCCATGAAAGTAATTTTCTGAAAATAGCTTGAATTTGTACAACTTGACAAAATATGTTAGCTTCTTGATGTGAAAAAATTGAATCATAAAAACTGGCATTTTTAATATTTCCCATATGTCTGATCTAGCCATTTACTGCATTGTTGCCAGGGATGGGAAAGCTGTTGGAGGGATATAATCCTGATGTGATTAAAAAATAACATTCAAATCTGGATTCGGTCTGTTCTGATATTCTACGTTATGAATTGCTCCCTGGACCAGGCTGATGATTTGTGTATTTCAGTTGTTCATTGTTATGGCACACTGTTTTAGGATGGCTGTTCTGCTGAGCATTCCAGCTTCACATGGATGAACTATCACCTGTACCTATAAAGAGAAGATGGAAGTGGTTGTTGATGTCGTATAATACTTTCGCCCTTGAAATATAAATGCATATTCATTGTCCAGATGCAGATCATAGCTTGTGATTTCTCATGAGATACAAGTCCTCTGACGTTTGGACTTGTCACAGAGGAACTGGTGAGAGATACTGCGATTGACGCAAATAAATAAATAAGTAAGTGCACACTCTGAATATTCAGCGGGAACAGTGACATGGGATTGGAATGAATGAACGCGGAGGAAGACTGTTTGTGAATGAAATGCACAGTGACAGTTCTGTGCACTGGAAGACAGCGATATGTTCAACCAAAGAGCAGACACTGTGGAAGAGACCCTGGGCCTCAGTAAGATGCCAAGCTGTTCACTGAAAGCGTCCAAATCACATCCCAGCTCACAGCAAAGCCCCCCCCTTGGGACTTGGCAGGGAGCAGTGCTGTTGCATCCAACATGCAAAATGCAGAACCGTTTCAGATATCAGACAGAAATCCAACTCCTTTCGTAAAAGGCTTGTATTTGTTTAAATCTGGTGGGGTTACTCTGCCTTCTAAATGCACACATACAACGTCACAAAGATCACAAAAGCATTAAGTCTTTTTGTACACTTTATGAATAGAGCTAGTAATACTGCACAGAGATTTCTAGTAAATACAACAGCACACGGGCAGTTAGAAATATGTCACGGAAATACATACAGTTCAGTAAGTTGTGGAAATAATATGCAGATTTGGAGATTTTTATCATCACCACAATGACCACTAAATTTATATAATTCTGATAATATTGAATAACATGCAATCTCAGAGCAGGGGCAAGCTATGCCTGTAAATAAAGGCCAGAATTCTTATGGGAGATCAGTGGTTTAAGAATAGAAATTGCATTACTACCACTGACACAAGTATTAGTTATGATGTAAATACATCTTTACTTACAGCTATGGCTTTCCTCTACTCTGAAACTGCGTAGAGAGTAATAGCAATATCACCAGAGGTGCAAATTTCCCTTGCAAAAAAGTGACAAGATGACTCATCAGGATTATAATATTTGGTGTGGAAATATGTGTAATACTTGGATGTGCTTTTCACAGAGGAAGAATATTAAATGAATATTTGAGCTTCACATGATAAATGAAAACGTACATAGCCAGATGGCTACAATATCTGTTGTAGAGGCAGTCACTAGTTAGCAAGCTCACCGTTAAAAATACACTGCAGCTAACTGATGTTAAAAAGATGACGGTTAGCTGGTGGATTAGCTAATGAAGTCACTCACCATGAATGTTAATTCACATTGCGATTGGGTCACGTGGCCAGTGTTTTGGCACTTTTTTTTGGTCGTGCAAATATAAAAGAGCACAGAAAACCATGTTTGCATCAAACCACTGGAATGTGGTGGGGGTAACAAAGTAATTAGCTTTTTATGACTTCTATTTCCTATCGACGGGAAGATCGCAGCAAGCACAAAAAAGTTGCAAATTATCCCTTTAAGAGTCTGCCTTCCACCTAAATACTGATGTTATCCCAATTTTCTAATCTATATTCAAATTGAGAAACAGGAGAACAACAGAAAAAGAAGATTCTCATACCTTTCCTCTTTGATTGCTGTGGACATGTGTAATGTTATGTAAGTGACAGTGAAGGGAGAAGAAAGGTCATTTGTGATGTACCATGCCATGTTGTCATGACTGGTAACAAGGATTTTAACGGTGTAACAAGCGCAGAGAACATTCAGGTGGAGTCGTAGCGGTCATAGGCATTCATCATGGTGCTCAGAGGCTGATTAATGTTATATTACCTGTTGTTTCTGCTATTGATTATCACTCCGGTCAGCGCAATATCTACAACAGAAAGGAAAAAAGATTTCCTGTCATACAAGGGAACATTTGTCATGGCAACATGACAGAACTGCAGTGCCTAGTTCACCTTTTCAGAACTGTCAGCAGATGTGGGGTTGTACTGCATGTGTAATGAGACCATGAGATAACATTGCTCCCTGTCAACCTTGACATTTTCCAATCTGTTTTACTTAACAACTGGAGGATAGTACAGGATAAAAGGCCTTGACTGTCACACACTCATTGGGAAGGTTACAGCTGGAGCTTGCTTCTTAAACTTGTACTGGGGCGTGCAGGTATCACTAGAACATATGAGAACATTAACTGAAACATAACTGAAATATCACTTCTAATACTGATTACAAGTATACTTTCAAGGAACAGCATCTTTTACCATTACTGAATTACTATAGTATTTCCAGAGTACCTACCCAGCACAAACACTCTGCTCAAAATGTGGGGGGGATCCATTGGTGCTTGACAAGTAAAGTTAGTCTTTGGTGGTCTACAACTGAAAAAATTGGCAAGTGCGTATACATTTGAAAAGGTGTATGGCACAGATATAAGCAAGAAGTAGGAGAGGATGAGGGCTTACATTTATAATTGGCTTTAAACCTACTTTTGATTGATTCTTTTATGATTACTAAGCTTTAGCCCGTGGTTTTCTAATTATAAAAACTTGTAACAATGGGAAAAATGCCATGTTATCCTCTAAACATGTATGTCTTGATGCACCCTGTGGATATTTTTCATTACTAGCTTTCTTCTCTCATTAGCTGTATGTGTCTTAATAACCAACATGATTTTAAAATAGAGACTCAAAAATCTGGGTGTTGATGAAAACATACATAATTTATCTGAATGCATGAAGATGCTATGGACCATCTCATATGCTTTCACTGAAAACTGCCCTTGTTTTCAGCAACAGTGGGTCATGGAAAATAGACTGTTTTATCAGGTCTGGGCATTGAAAATTTTAGGAACACCTGTGGATTGCAATTGCTAGTGTACTGTGCTAGCCTTCTAAATGAGAGCAGCTGTGTGCCAGTTTGCTGCTTTTTTTGGTGGTAAAGGCCCAGTTACGCTGCCAAATGGAATATAGTGGAATATCTGAATCATGAACCCGGTCACAGAAAAGGTCACGCCGCTCGTTGGAGGTGTGTGTTCCCATAGCAACAGATATTAACATCTTTAATTCATGTTGATTGTTATGTTGCCTCGAGTCACAGGCACACACAACCAAGTCAAATCTCACCTTTGCACGGTGGAGGAAACACAGACGGCAGCTCATTAGCCAGAGACACTGGCATCTGCAGCAGCATAAACACTTTTGACATTCAGTGCACACTTGAAATGAGCACACACTACAGTCAGGGGGGATTTGCTGTCTGAGGTTCTTCCAGAGATGATAGGTTCTAGAGATGAAACGGTATGAAAATTTAATATCATGATTACAGTGACCAAAATTATCACGGTTATCAGTATTATCGCGGTATTGTTAAATGTACTGAAAATGTTCAAAAAGTACTCATACACAAACTGAAATCATTTCACCAAGTTTTATATTGAAAACCACAAATACAATTAGCAGCACTATGCAGTTTTTATTTGCATAAACATTAAAATAATAACAGCCAATGAATTGTACAATAGCCAGTCTACTATGTCTTTTATAGATGACATTACCTTCTCAGGCTACAAAAACACTCTAAAATGAAGTGGATACGTGTTTTTAAATGCAAAACTTAAGCTACCTGGTCCAACATTCCCATGCACGGCTCCAGTTGCTTCAATGAGCTTGTAGGGAAGACGTGAACTTCCGACTGAGGACGCGTTATTCGCAAATCGAGCGCAAAGGGAAGAGTCCAGTCTGCTTGTGCATGTTGTTTTCAAAAAGTCTTGGTATAATATAGGCTAATACAAATAATGCTGTCACATCGTTGTTACGCTGGAAAATTCATAAGGAAGGAGGAAATAAACTGGTCTAAAAGGTGTTCTGTTTCAAGAATATGCAGATACAAACGTACACGGAATTCATTCTTAATAGCAAATTAGTCCTCTTAGAAGGCTGAAAAATCTCCAGAGCGCTGTCACTGCCTTCCGCCATGTTTTCACTGACACAAAACAAACCCATGTTGCATGCTGCGCCTGCGCGTCTGTGTCTGGGAGACTGAACAGTATATAAGGTGAGTTTTTCAAAGCGCGGTAATCACCCGCGGTTTTAATGATAATTCAAATTTGAAACGGTAATACAAACCGTTGCGGTTTACCATACTTGATGGAATTAAAATGTTTTTATATTCAGTTTTTATGACAGTAGAATAAGCCACACACTTATATAAAGGCCCAGTCATGAAAAAAAAAAATGATATACCGTGAAACCGCCAGAATCTTAAAAAATACCGTGATACAAATTTTTGGTCATACCGCCCAGCACTACCGTTTCATCCCGTCACAGTATTTAACGTGAGTTTTTCGAAGCGTGGTAATCAACCGCAGTTTAAATGATAATTAAAATTTGAAACGGTAATACTAACCGTCGGGAATTTTACCGCGGTTTACCGTGAAACCGGTAGCTGTTTCATCCCTATTAGGTACCTTGGTATACTCCCTGCACTGTCAGCTCTGTCTGCACATGTTGTGCATGGAATGCAGCGAGCCCCTTGCTTCCATGCCCTGCAGAAGGTCAGATTTCTGGCTGGGTCTGTTGTATGAATACTGTCCGGCTTCAGGAGTTGGGTGGCTGTCAGATTCAGATTTCCTTTATTGTCATTTTATCATGCACTTCCGTACAATCAAGAATGAAACAATGTTTATTTCATTGTGACAGGATGAAACGGTTACTGGTTTCACGGTAAACCGCAACGGTAGTGCTGGGCCGTATGACCAAAAATTTGTATCACGGTATTTTTTAAGATTCTGGCGGTTTCACGGTATTTTTTCATGACTGGGCCTTGTGGCTTATTCTACTGTCAGGTGTATATAGAATATAAAAACATTTTAATTCCATCATGTATATAATGAAGGCTTTGATTACTGTAGGGTTTGCTTGGCCCCACAAAATGACACAATATATGAAGGAATCAGTAGCCTATGCATGGAACAGTTGCAGAATGTAAACAATTTTTATTGTGCAAACTGCAACGTAGTAAAAACATAACTTAAAAAATAGATATGCCAACAACTTTAACATTGCTCCCTTTTCAAAACAAAATATTTTAAGATAGTTCTATAAACTATAACTGTAGACATAGCTCGTCTCTTGGGCACAAGTTCTTCTGGTGCATTTCCGGTGTCACTTTCTTCATCCTCCATCTGTTCTTTAATCTACAGCAGCAACGGAGCCTCTCCCAGCTGTTAAAAGACTGTTATGCTACCTGGCTAGCTAGCCAGCTGTACCCAGTATTCCGTTCGGCGGTGTAATTTTGTAAACGTAAAATTAGTAGTGTTACGCAGTGGCGGCTGGTGAGCTGGAAACAGGGGAAGCGGAAACACTACCTTTAGATCTGTCATTACTTTCAACCTGTTTCAACCCTTATCCTCCTTGATTAACAATAAAACAAATAATTCACAGAATAATCTACACCAATGGCGTAAGTAGAATAAATGATTATATGCTCGCGAAACACCGCAGATTGTCTGAAATTAATGTGCTATTGCGAAAGCTACAGCATGAAATTGTTTAATTAACAAGGATGGCAACTTGAAGAATTAAGTGGCAAGTAATCCCAAATCTTTCTCTTAAATGTTTCACATTATAGCTTTCTTGTCTTACAGAATTCAAATTACAAAACGAAGATAAATTTGGTTAAATCGATTTAAATTACTGAGAATAAACTTTTATGTTAGGTTGAGTGCAATAAACAATAATGTTTAGAACACAGACCTCACAAAAGCTGTGATGTGTCATGAGCATTTAACGTAACTTAAATCGATAAATGCCATCCTTGTTAATTAAACAATACCACGTTGTAGCTTTTGCAAACACACAAATTTCATGAATGCATGTTGCACAGCAGTTTTCAATGACACACGTTCTAATATATCCTTTACACTGACAAAGTCATGTCACCATTAGTTCAAACAGAGCTTAGTTGCGTAAGCTTACCAACAATGTGCTCATCTCACGTAAGTAAAATATTGCACTGTCACCGCTGTTTTTTTAATTAACGCTAAATAAAACAAGACAAGTTTTCAATGTTAGCTGTGTGCCGTTATCAAGGCAAGCAAGCTAGCTAGCTGGCTGGCTACCTAGCGGGTTAAAGGGGACTTCAACTTCAGGACCGCTGATGTCGCATTAAACGCGATGATATAAAACTAGTGCCATGGTGTTTTGCCCTGTTAAAGAGAGTAAGTTGTGGGTAATTAATTGTGTTATAAAGTTATAACCGTTAAGAAGGGCACGCACAGTTAATCGGGGTCCCCTCTCAATACACTCTGCACAGCGCTCCATAGCGCTTGTAGCGGCGAACAATATTATATAATTTGCTACCTACTGAAGCTTTCCAGCTGTTGTTTCAGCTATGCTACGGTATGGCGGTATATGAAAAATTCATACCGTACGGGAAATTAAAACCGGTATACCGGATGAACCGGTATACCGCCCAGCACTACGCAAGGGTTAGTATTACCGTTTCAAATTTGAATTATCATTAAAACCACGGTTGATTACGGCGCTTTGAAAAACTCACGTTAAATACTGTTCAGCATCAAGTCTCCCAGACACAGACGCTCAGGCGCAGCATGCAACGTGGGTTTGTTTTGTGTCAGTGAAAACATGGCGGAAGACAGTGACGGCGCTCTGGAGATTTTTCAGCCTTCTGAGAGGACTAATTTGCTATTAAGAATGAATTCCGTGTACGTTTGTATTTGCATATTCTTGAAACAGAACACTGTTTAGACCAGTTTATTTCCTCCTTCCTTATGAATTTTCCAGCGTAACTACGATGTGACAGCATGATTTGTATTTGTCTGAAGTTCAGTAAATAGTTTAACTCTTACGAAGTCTTGAGTCAATTAGCCTACTTTGCTGTCAGGGGAAACTGAACACTGGAAAACACTTCTGTTTAATTTGCCCTCTTCAGCATTATCATGATATTATGAAATGACCTACAAATTAGCCTATATTATACCAAGACTTTTAGAAAACAACAGGCACAAGCAGACTCGACTCTTCACTTTGCACTCGATTTGCGAATAAGGCATCCTTAGCGTCCTCACTCGGAAGTTCACGTCTTCCTTACAAGCTCATTGAAGCAACTGGAGCCGTGCATGGGAATGTTGGACCAGGTAGCTTACGTTTTACGTGTTTTTAAATGCATCTGCACTTCATTTTAGAGTGTTTTTGTAGCCTGAGAAAGCATGGACCGCGGAACCGGTAGGGCCCGGGCCCTACCTACTTTTGCACATCAAACATGTAAAAAAAAAAAAATTCCAATCTATTGGTAGCCACATATCCTCGCTGTCGGGCGGAAACCTCGTATCTGCATATTTCGTCATTTTTTCATAGATCAATGCTATTGGTCATCCTTTACGTCTGTCTGTGGGTTTTACAAATATTTAACCAATGAAAAGTACTAAAAAGAGTTGTCACTAAATATCGTAACTCCATTGGACCCTCAAACTGTCGGCAAAACCTCATAGCTCCACCCCGCCTCCATCTTGAATGAAGCAGAGCTGAAGGTAAACAGTGACGAGGCGATTTCGTCTGAGGCAAATAGCTCAATACAATGTTTTGAACTTAGCCCTATGTTGCAAACTCAGTTAAAACTATGCAGTGTACCTGTTTATAAAATTTAGCTCTGTTGTTAACATTGTGATTATAGCTGGAAGTGTTTGCTGTGGAGACTAGTGTAGCTAGCGATGTGACAAGAAATGATCAGATTATTCATAGCCTTTCTCTCGCTAGCTAGATAAATCCCTTTTTAATCGAAAGTAATGTTTATTTGAAAACTCAGTTAAAACTCTGTCCATTATTGAAACGGCGATGATAAGTATAGCAGCTAGCTGTACTGTAGAAGAATACACAGCAGTAGAAGGCAGTTTGGAGACTGTCTCTGGTTGTTTGCAATGCAAGGCTAAATAAAGAACTTTGAATAAGTACAGCGTATTCTTTACTCAAGACACGCAAGTCTATAAAGGCGGATGTTTTATGTATTTGAGGCCTGACACGTGGGAGCGGAGAAGAGTGCAGGCAAACCACGGTAGGTTAGAGTGCAGTTTAGTCTAGCATTTGCCGTCTAGTCATAGCCGATACTGTTTTCAATAGCCTGTTCATAGCACTTAATCTTTTATAACAAGAGATTTGCGCATTTGAGCGCACACATAGCTACAATAAACTTTGTAACCTGTAAGTTGATGATAACGTAATGCGATGCACTTACTGCCTCAGATGCGGCCGTTTTAATCAATGACGGACAAAACACGTATCTCGTATTTCTGGTCCCTCCGTCGTTTAAAAACATATGTGATGTCAACGATGACCCAAAAAAGACTAAATAGTTTTATGTGCGCCCACACACAGGGATTTTTTTTGGCAACAGTGGATGTTTTGGGGATTGCCAGGGACTTCACCCAGCACAACGACAGAGGAGACAGTTCTTCGGCAATATTTAAAGAGCAGTGGTGAGTTTGAGGTTTCTTTTTAAATTCTATAGGATAGGACTTATTCTTTTTAGTTTCTTAATAATGTGCTGTAATATCGTAACGATAGTAAAAGTGGCTGGGGGGGGGGGGGCTAATGGGCCCGACCAATTCGAAATGCTTTCCGCGTCCGTGTGAGAAAGTAATGTCATCTATAAAAGGCATAGTAGACTGGCTATTTTACAATTCATTGGCTATGTTATTATTTTAATGTTTATGCAAATAAAAACTGCATAGTGCTGCTAATTTTATTTGTGGTTTCCAATATAAAACTTGGTGAAATGCTTTCAGTTTGTGTATGAGTACTTTTTGAACATTTTCAGCACATTTTAACAATACCGCCATAATACTGATAACCGTGATAATTTTGGTCACTGTAATCGTGATATTAAATTTTCATACTGTTTCATCTCTATCTTGGAGTATGTCACAAATTGAATCAAAGGGATCTCATATTGATCTTCTAAGTATAATGAGTTAATCTGTGCTATTCCTTTATGTTATATTCAGTTAGTGTAATTTACATATGTTTGATCTGTTGACGGAGTATCTTGATAACTACATTAATCTGTGTGTCCATGAATCAGTATCGGTGAACTGGTTTTAAAATAGGGTATGAGTCACA
The DNA here is from genome assembly GCA_019176425.1 of Megalops atlanticus. Taxonomy (NCBI): domain Eukaryota; kingdom Metazoa; phylum Chordata; class Actinopteri; order Elopiformes; family Megalopidae; genus Megalops; species Megalops atlanticus. The sequence continues at coordinate 50,812,932 of CM032876.1, forward strand.
GTTTATGTTTTACCAATACTGGCAAGTTTTTGAGTGCAACTGAGCAAGAAACTCTTCCCTTGTTCTGTTGCCTTTAGAGCTGTCAATCTCACCAACTCATGACCTACTTCCATTTGTTTCAGTGAGAGGGACACAATGCCTTAAAGTTAATTGTAATATCTGACTCGACTATACAAGATTGTTGTGTGAAAGATTTAAAAAAATGTATTTAATATAAGAACAGGATTATGGCACATTTGATCCATGCACAAGAGACTCAGTTCATGTCAGCCAAGCTGTCACTCTGTTCTTAAGAGAACTGTCATGCTCCTGGAGCTTTAAAGTCAGAAAGGTTCATGTAAGGGCCATCTCTGTATTTAGAAAGAAGAAAAACATTTCGATTTTGGAAGTTTCAAAAGATTTTCACCTTAGTGCCTCAGAGATTATTTTGTCCATACCAAGAGAGTAATATCCAGAATTCTGAAAAAGATTTCATCATGACAGCTGTAAGTGAAAGACAAATACCGAAGTTTAATATTATACTGTGAAAACAACATGCTTTAATAAAACAAGTCAAAAGTGTCAAAATGCACTGCACCTTATACAGAGCACATTAGTTGCTGAAACAAGCAGCGTTTGGAAGCATTTGGTACAAATGCTTACTCACTGCACCTTGAATATCAGACACCGGCTGTTTTGGATATTGGAATATCACTCTCCCTAGACCTACCGCGCGGCACCACAAATCAGGTCACCACACTGCAGCTATTTTTAAGATGGCGTACTTCATTTAGACTTTTGGTGGCTGAGTAGAACATTCTGAAAAATTCATTTGTGTGGGGCTAGAGTGGTTTAGAGTGGAATTAGCTGGGGGTATGGTGTAGGCTGCTTGTAGCCTTGCAGGAGCCTGGTGGGTCCCATCTGTAGTGAATAAGCCTTGCATGAATCACTCCGACAATGTGTGCTCTTTCATTAAAAAAAACCCCATACGCATAGCAGGCAGTCTTCATAATATCCACAGTGATCTAACGGCTCAAAGTATGGAGCTAATTCTGTTACATCTTCCCTAATATATCTTGAAGGTGTCGGCTCTATTGCGCTGTGCTTATTTATTGGTTACGTACATCTTCAGGTTTCATTTGGCATTGTATCAAATATGAGCTGAACATTGCTAGCAATAAAATTTAGCATAACACAATTGGACATGTTGAATTTTATATGGATAATTCAATAGGGTTGTAGTGTTTCTTGAGGTGTAACACCTAACTTCTGTCATTTATATGGCTAGCTTTATAGAAATTTGTTCTCTGCAATAAAATAGTCACAAACAAACATGCATGCACACAAGTTCTTGACACAAGCAAAGATCTCCTGTAGAGCAAACAATGCCGAGTGTAACAATTCACACTGCTGATAGTACCAGCTGTCCTCTGATTTTCAGGACATTTTTATAATAGTTAAATGGAATACCCAGTTTCATATGTTCTTTTTTTAAAACTCGCAACAGATCTAGCTTTCATTCTTTTGAATACGTTCAAACAACAGCTTTCTTATGAAACATCCAAAGCTGTTTTACTCTATTTTTTATTACTAGAGCCTTCCACCAAGCACTTAGTATTACTGTTTTATTTAAACATGAATGTATTTGTTTTAAAACGTTTTCTTTCTTCTATTTAAATTATGTTGCACTTGGAATTAAATGGTGACTGTGGAGATTGCTTCTTAATTAAATTTCACTTTCTCATCTTGCGGAGAAACCCAGAGTGGAAACGGTGTTATTAATTCGACTGTTTCTGCCTAACATATTGGCTGAAGTGGCTTCAGTCCCTCTCAGTTGTGAATGTGTTTCATACTGGCATATACATGATTAAGGAGAAAGGTAATTAATATTGAAAGCTGACAAGCACTCACTGAAAACGCAGTGAATTAAACAGGAATAATTAGACAGTAATGTCAAGCGCGCGGATATAATTGTCAAGTGATGAGTAGCCTGCCAGGGCTGGGTACTGCCTCGGAGCAGTGGGTGCCATGCTTTGCTCTGTGTGACATAGAGCAGGCAGGTTGCTGTGACGCCGGTGTGACGTCAGACAGGTGGGCCTTGGAGACCGCGAGGATAATGAGCTCTCCGGGCTTCCTTCCTCCCTTTGATCCCCCTGTCGCACGGCTCTCCCGGGATCACAACCCCCCCCGATATCGTCAGGGGAGACATGTTCAATGCATCCAAGCTATTTATAAGAGAGCTGAACACCATTTGGTGAAATAGGCAGATTTGTTTGACAATGTCCTTGTAAATCAAATAAACTGTACTGCATAAATTAGCTTACTTTCCAAGTAAAAATGACATATCAGTCGAAATATATGGTTTGAGCATGAAGTGTTGTACAGAGCTGTATGGGGCTGTATTTTTAACATATTCTTTTTGCCTTCCTATGTGTATAGATTCAGTAAACAAAGCAGTAGAAGCTAGATTGACAAAGGATATGACATGACCTGATAACAAATGACCCAATATCAAATATTAGAACGTAGAGGGCGCATTCTGTTTTTGTTTCTGGAAACAATAATCCTTTGATAAAATCAGGGCATAAAAAACCAGGTCAATCAGGTGAGATAAGCCGTCCGTCAGAAATGGATTGATATGTATTTTTTTTTACTGATAGAAGCTATACTGATGTCCCAACATGAGGATGTGTTAACAGTACATAATCATTGAGTAGTTGTGAATTTTATTTATGTCTACAGTGTTTAGTTTAATTTCCTTCACATTGGAAGTTGAAAGGTTGCATTAAAAAACCCTTGTGAAGGATCAGGGATAACCTCCAGGACCATTTCAGAGATGCAGGGGCAGCATCATTCTTCCTTACCTGTTTGTGGACAGGAGGCATTGACATCTCCCGGGATGGTTGCCCGGTAAAAATGCCCTTGGGGAGCACATACGCATGCACCTTGGCAATCTCAGCCGGCTCCTAGTAACAGCTTTTTGGCTGCAGTCCTGTCATCCGGGCACTGCTGACCTCATCCACTGAATGAGGAGGCGTGTCGTTATTAACTCCACAGCGGGATGAATGACATGCTGTGTACGTCAGGCCATTGCACGGGCTCCACCTGGCTCAGAAAGCTGAGATATTTATGTCAGTCTGACATCACTTTCTTCCTCTGCAATTCAAGTTACTGTTTTTCTGACTCACTAAATGTATGAAGCTCAAGGCAAAACTGTCTATGTAATGAAAGGAGGAGGTTGTGCATCTCCCACATTGTTGATGAATGATGCCGCTTTATCCATAATTGTGTAATGGATGACATTTTGTTGTTCATTTCTTCAGAGCCATGGAGAACAATTTCTTTCATTAAATGCGGAAAAACATACAGAAAACAAAAGACTATAATGTGCTCTTCTTTTTTAGTGACTTGTATCCCTAATGCAACTATTTAAACGTGATATTTAGAAATCTGAAATGATTTTGTTGATATTACATCAGATAAGGTTGGATATTTAATGTATGGTACAGCTGAGAACTCTCATATTACAACAGATAAGATGATACAGAGAGCAAAGCTTTCTCAACATGTTGTGGGTTATTTAATAAACCTCCCTGCACTAAGTGATTCGTTATATGCTATGTGTAATCATTATAGATAATACATTACATTATATTACATAATATTGTTTATTTCAGTTGAATCTTTTTGAACAGTCTAGATTCTTCATGCTGATTGGAGTGGCTTGAAACCAAATGTCACATAATTTTATTGTGGTATGTATTTTATTTTATTTGAACAAAATTATCTTCATTTACCGGTTAATTTTTGTTGGATAGGTTTATTTTATATTTTATTTTACTGTAACAGTGTAATATTAATCTGTTGTGACATTTTTTCTTGTGTTTTTATGAGTAGCAAAGCCCTACTATTTATTTATTTGATATTTCTTGCAAAACATTTTATTAGTTTTATTCAACAAGTACTAGCTACATAATCAGATAAAGTAATAAAAACTTGTCACTCTGATTTGATATGAATACAGTCTGCTATGTTCTTTTGGCTTTAACAGCGACCTGAATTTTGGGGAGACCTGGAGTTTCATAAATAAAATTCTCAATTTTGCTGAAGGCATGTTTTGTTTTTCATCCTGCCTCACAGCAGGCAACGAACAGTTGTTCAAATGAACACAATCCTGTTGTATCATTTGCAGTTACGAAACCTAAATGTAAATGATGCCTCTCCGCAGAAAGTTTGTGTATTATAATCAGAACTTAGGTGGAATCCTTTGGGGAACAATGCGCCGGGAATATACTGAGACCGGAATAACAAACATCTCCAGAAAACTTTCTGCTTTTCTCCCGTCCTCATTACCGTCATTAGCATTTCTCGCGAATCCCGCTGTTATCATTATTCGACGGCTCAGCTCATTGCCGACGCCCACGCGCCACACACTCCAGCGATCCATTTTCATCACTGGAGTGCGCCCGCGTTCGTCACCGCCAGGGATGAAAGGAGTCTGGTGGCATGATGCAGTCAGCTGTGCCTGAAATGCTGGGATGAATTACCATTTCAGAGGCATAGAGCGGTATCAAGTATGGAGGGGGAACTTTTAAATGATTCAGCAACTGACGTAATAAGTGCTTTGTGACTCTGTGCCTTTTCGCCCAAAGTGTTGATTAGAATTTCTTTCTAAGCCCCAGCACAATTACACTTGGTCACGTGGGGATGTTAAAGTCTGGTATCAGCAAACAGTAAAGTTCTCAACCCCCAAAAAACAAAACAACCACAAACAATAATGCAATTTGTCTTTCAGTGATAAATCCCTGGTGGTTCTGTTGAACAGAGGCTGGGTATGACTTCCCCTGTGTGTGAGTTACTACAACAAATGGTACTGTTTATTTCTGAAGGAGAATCAATTGCCTTAAAGTGCATAGTGTTGGTAGTTTAGTTGCCACCACTAGCTTCCACACACGCATGCACGCACACACACACACACACACACACACACACACACGGTCTGCATGTCTTCAGACATACTCTCCAAGTGATCATTCATCAATGTACTAAGTGAGAGGATACAAATTATTTTCAACTTGTGTAAGAGTGAGATTTCAGCCTCACATACACATGGTGGTAAATTGTGCAGCTGTATTGGTTTGGAGGTGGGGAATTAAACAGCTCATTACCACAGCTGAAGCCGGAGGACTGTCGGCCTGTCGGCCTGCCTGCCTGCCTGCCTCCTCTCTGTCCTGCAGCAGCGTTAGATTTTACAGCTCCGCTGTCCTTCTGTCCTGTTATCTCAGGCTCTGGTGTCACAAGGACACCTTTGTATCCCAACATAAATCTGCGAGAGTAAACACAGTCTGTTCGGTTTGTGTTGCTAATCCTGCCAGAGCTCGAATCTGGCTGCAGTTGAAAAGGCCTGGAGTGCCTGTTCTTACAGCCAAAAGGTCAAACAGCAACGTGGAGGTGCGGCACACCAAAGTAACATTCCGACATGGAAAGAAGAGTTTCATCTGCATGCTCAGAGCAGGTCACCGTTGCCTCTAACTGCTGTCAGACGGATCCTGGCAGACATCTTAAGCGAGATTCATTTGTGAATGTTGTACGTTGAGCATAAGTCCTGCCATAGATAATAACAATAGCAACTGCAACAGATACGCAGATCTCTGCGAGGTGTGAATTCAGACTCATCAAGAAGTCACTTAAGCTAAAAGGGCATCACCACCTGCCCCCACGTCCCCGGCCGTAAATCCGCGGCAGTCGCAGAGATTTACATGAGCCATTCAAAGTGGCATGCAATCAGACCTCTGGTGAGCACAAGTATGAAATACAACCCACAGGACCTGCAACTGTAAACTGGTTGCTGTCTGTTCATAAATCAGTCTGGAGCACCAAGTTTCCTAAGCATTAATATTTATACAGTGGAACGTGGTTGTCAGCCTTGAAATATGAGACTGAAACTAGACAAAGGAAGCTGACTAATTGGAAATTTATAAATAGCCGTGGTGTTAACATTCGTGCTGGAAGCTATGTGACATGGCATGACATTGCGGTTGAGTGATTTGAATATTCGAGGCGACTTAGTTATGATCAACCTTGTTACTGCGCAATGTTTTTAAGGTGATTCATCAAGCAAAATATTCTCTGCCACTAAACTGTGGACAACGGCACATACACAGGAGAATGCATGAAGGATGAAGCAGTCCCTCAGATACGGTTGAATTTGGAATCATTCTCTCAGAGATTGAAATCAGAAAAAAAAATGTTCTGTCTCAAATTGACTAAATAAAATCTGTATTGCATTTCTGACATGGTGTGCACAGACCAACAGCTGGACATATGGAGGTTGTTCAGAAAATAAGGAGGCACGTGCTCCATGAGAAACAGCACTCCTGTGGGAATGTCATGTGTGCAGAGTTTAAAGATTTGCAGTGTAACTGCAAGGAGAACAGGCATTGTTAATCTTTTCTTAAATGCAACCTGCCAGTCTGCAGCCCTCTTAGTGTTTGCTATAAAGTTAATTGACTATTTTCTCTCCACTTTCAGGCTGCTTGTTTGAGAATGGGCTGTGCTCGGCATATGAGATCTGCATCAACGGTAAGCTGAATTTATATATACTATGTATATATCAAATCCTACTATTATATGTACAGTCCAGTAAGGAAAAGAAGGAATTTGCACAGAGGTTGCAGTTGTTTAAATGTTAATGTTATTAGTCCTTTTTATTTAGTTTACACTGGGTGATTTTTGAAAACACCGGTTTGCGATATTTCCTGATTGTTCTCTCCTATATGCAGCCATCATGCAATGGAAGTGAAACAGGAAAAGCTGAATACCTGCAATTCAATCAAGTCAGTTCAGTACACAGTGAGTGACAGAAAGCTCAGAATGAACCCGGTCGCTCAGATAAAACAAAGAGGGGAATGTGAAAGCACACAGCTAATTACGAAATCCAATCCTTTGCTCTCTTCCAGCGTGCTGGTTAAGGAGCCTTTCTGAACAGAATTCATTTGCTCAGTCATTTCCTGCTTTTGAGCAGCCTCCTGCATCTCACAGCATGGTTTCTAATTTGTGGTAAATGTGAGTGACATCGCCTTCTGCGGTGAAAAACAAATTCATGAATGACCCATTCTGGCCTGAGGCAGTTCCACGTCAGCTGCGGAAGAGATATGTCATGTTATAGGGGCTGATGCGAGAGGTGCTTTGTTTTGTTTGCATCGCCTTGAAAAGAGCTATGTCAACTGTATTATTAAAGCCAAGGTGTGGCTTGACACTGATGTGTGGACAATCTTTTTTCCACTGGGGGTGCTAAAGGCTAATGTATTCCCTCTCTGTGAAGTCTCTAAAAGAGATGTTTGTGGGAATATTCTGAGATGCTGTTTAAATTCCACAGCTTGTGTCATGCATAAGGTTACATTTTGCAGACTAATACAATTTCCTGAGCTGCAGTTGTGTATATCAAGCCTTAAACTGAGCTATAAAGAATGAAATGTAACATTCACTGCTTTTCTGTGAATATATCTAGAGATTCTTGATGCGAGTGAATTCACACCTCTTGCCCTCTGTAGTGAAGCGCTGTTTCCTAGACATTGTATATTCAGAATACATGGTTTTTCATCCAAGCCTACACCATTTGTTCTCTAAATCACATGATACAGTTGAGCATTTGAAAGCTTGGGCAGCGAGAGATTTTGGAAAAAAAAACCTCCAGAGCCCTCGAGACACTGCTCTCTCAGAATGCATTAGTGTGTTTGGTCTTTTCCAGCTCGCCCGGGCACTGTTCAGAGGTGGGAGAGCCGTGTTCCCTCATGACTGCAGGCTTTGGCCTGAGCTGCAATTTCACAGGCGTCAATCCTAATTACCCACAATCCCTCTGGCATGCAGACATCCCATTCTCACTGCTCTGGCACATGGCTGTGTGTGTCCTTTGTCTGTTGTCCATACTGAGGGAAGTATTGTATTACCAGCACCTACCAGATATATGCTGTAGTAGTACTGTTCTGGAGGTAATGATATTGGTGTCCATTGCAGTTCTGACATGAGGTGGTGTTCTGCATCCACACACTGTGTTTATGGTACACCATGATACTGAATACTTGATAAATATATAAGGATTTTTAAAAGGTTTACATAAGATAAAGTTGCTTCACTGGTTTCCTGACTATATTCAAGTAATAAGCCATTTGCCAGTAACAGTCAGTGTCTTCAGATCAGTGCTAAACGCAAATGTGAAATGACCATAGAGTGAAGAGACGGCTTCCTCATCCCTCTCCTCTCTGCATCTATGAGACGATTTCCCCGTACGTGTCTGTCTGATTCACCCTGTGTGTAGTGGGAAGCTAGGCGACCGGGTGGTGTGTGTGTGCTTGCGTTTGTCTGTGTGTATGCGGTGGGGGCGGGGGACATGTTGAAGGAGCAGTGTGTAAATTTAAACACATGTTATGTAGGAAAATCTGCCATCTGCAGTACAGTAGAACAGAACAGCAGAGCGCATTCATACCAGACTGACTGACAACCTGGTAGCACAGGAAAAGCACAGCCAGCATGTGTGATGCTGGTACAGTGGGCGGATGGTTGTTGTTGGTGGTGGTGGGGGGTTGGGGGAAGGATTGGAGGAGCAGTGTGTAAATTTAAATACAGAGTTTGGGGGTGGGGGTGCAGGGGGTGATGAGAACCTGGGACGTGTGGGGCAACCAAATTCAATCTGCAGTGATTAGTAACGGGTGAAGGGGTGTCACTAGTCACTCCCGCTGACTGACAGACTGCCAGGCCATCAGTCACTTGGCCAACAGGGCCTGACTGCAGGAGAGCTGGGAAGGGTGGGGGGGCAGGTGCAGCTGACTGCACAGGAGCGTCAGAGCATGGGAGTCCAGGAGTAAACAGCGGCAGCGTCTTTCATGCGCTGATCGGCTCGTAATGCAGGTTAATCAATTTGTATAATCTGCATTGATAGAAACAAAAATATTTCCCACGGCTGATGAAAAGATCCAGAAACATTTCCATTCCTTATAAACTTTTGGCTGCTGTGAATGCGAATTATATACCTTCTTATATACCTGCTTCAATTTTCATACATTACGTTCCATTATTGTCATTAAGCAGACTGTCAGTACTCCCGCCCGCTAGCCGTTCTGTTTTTGTTTTTTCTGTCCACGTGCTTTTGTTTTTCTGTGTTCCAGTCCTGCCCCGCTCCCCGCCCAGTCTCCACCCGCCTGTTTCCCTCATTGTCTTCACCTGCCTGCCTGCGCACCTGTTTCCCATTCCGTTATCAGCCCTGCCCTATATCTTCCCTGAGCATCCCTGTTCTGTTGCCAGTTCGTCTCGGTTGCTTTTGCCCGTTTCGTCCCCGCCTTTTGTTTCGTGTTTGATTCGCTGCTTTTCCCGTTTTTCGACCTGTCTGTTTTTTCGACCTGTTTTTTGCCTGCCGTTTTTGCCCTGTTTGCCTATACCTCTGCCTGCCCGGTGTCTGACCCTGCCTGCTCCGTTACCCATTTCTGGATTTTGCCCCTCGGACTGCCTTTCTGGTTTTGACCCTGCCTGGTTTTTTGTGGATACGATTCCTGCCTGTTGGACTTGTAATAACTCTGCCGGCATTCGTTGGTCTGCGACTGAGTCCTTGCCCGAGCCCTGACACAGACGCTCTTATCCAGAGCCACTTAGGTTACGGTTTCTTCCATTTATACAGCTGGATATTTACTGAGGCAATTATGGGTTAAGTACCTTGCCCAATGATACACCAGCAGTGCCCTGGCGAGGAATCAAACCAGCAGCCTTTTGTTTACAAGCCCTGTGCTACGCTTCTGCCCATAAACTGTGAAGGATTCTCCAGTTTTTCAGACCTTGAGTTTTTCTATGTTCTGCATGTCAACTAGCCACCTACAAGATTTGTTACTGGATGTTGCTGAGTGCTGGCTTTTGTCTGTTCATCTCTTGGAAAGATCCAGAAGCTATAAATACTGAAATTGTAGATGTCATTTATAAACAGCTCATGATCCCCACACACTCAAAAAGCTGACTTCCGTGCTGTATGTTTCCAGTTAATTCTGCGGATATAACTCTTTCTCAGTGATCACTCCAAGACAATTGCTTCCTGTGTTATCACATTGTCTCTGCCAGATGGCATTCACTGATGATCACGTACACTTATCTGTCAGAGAGTTCAACAGCTCAAGTAGTGGTCCTTCTCAAGTAGTGGTGCATGCTGCTTTGTGGCCCAGATTTAGCTGTGTTTGCTATTCGCTCTGTGTTTGCCGTCGCCACGGTTAACAGGCCGGCAGCAGATGGTCATCGAGGGACCAATCAATGGCCTGACTGAACAAACGAATGTCACCTGCTGCGCTCATACACTGATAGTTAAACTCGCCAGCTGTGGGCAGGTTGTGTTGTTGGCCCGAGGAGGCTGTTTGGCCGCCGTCCCTTTTCACAGGACGCCTATGGCGTCGGTACGCACCAGCACACTTTCGAGCCAGAGGCACAGAACCGCGACCTCGTACGCACTGACGGTCGGGAGAATCACGGTCAGCAAGGATACACAAGGAAATCCAGCTGGCTCGCTGCTTTATGGCCTGTTCGTAAATGGAGTTTTAATGCATTTCTCGATTGACTTTACAAGCGTTTTTGATTCTCATTGATATACTTGGGTTGCGTTTCTGTCATTTTAATCATCTTTAATGGGCCCCTCCACCTGCTGTGCTCAAAAATTGTCCAAAAGTCGAACTTCCCTGCATCAAACCAAGCCGACCTCGTAAGTAATATAGGCAGAACATTTTATCTGGATGTATTTTTGCACTTTGTGGTGAGAATGTTATTGTTTTTTTATAATTTACTGTGTCTTGAGTTTAAGGAGGAGCAATTTGTGTTCAGTTCAGTTCAGTGGAGGTGTTTTTCATTCAGTTTTAACCCTTTACATTTGTCAGGTTAATGTATTTTATGTAAATTCAGGTGAACTTTTATAATGTACTGTAATATCAAACAATGTTATTAACACATCCCATATTTTGTTTTTGTGTTTCCTGTTACACAGGTATTTTCCAGAAACATGAAGTATCATGCTGTACTGTAAATGGTAGAGGGCTGTGTCCATGGCAACAGATTTATTAACCTGACAGACCTTTGGCCAGTCATGTTTTTACTCATACCTAAAGAGAATTATATATTCTGTTGAATATTATATTATAATTTAATTATAAATATTAATTATCAATTGTATTTATAAATTATATATAATGTATATTATTATAACACAAGTGTCTGTGTAGAAAAGCAGAGAATAATGTAAGTAGGTTGATAAAATGTCTCTGGAATTAAACAAGCATTCTGCTAAGTAGAATAAAGAGATGCAATGCAAACGCATCACTCCTCGTAAGCAGCCGTAAACCTGAAAAGATGTGGACAGAGAGGTTTTCTTTTTCATTTAAGTGCCATTTATGCTGTCACGTTGTGATGTTGTTTGTTTGTCTGAGGAGTTGATGGGCAGCACCTAAGCATGTAAGTACCAGATTGACCACTCAGCAACATTTCATTTGCTGTAGAGTGTCAGTATCGACGACTGGTCAACTTGGTTCATTTCAGATATCCATCAACTTTTCCTGACTGCACTTCCACCACCTTGTTCCACAGCCACTCCTTCTGCTCCTCTGATACAGCCTCTAATGAGCTTTTCATGAGTTACTAACCTTGTGCAATCAATAGCTTTTCATACATTGCAAAAAGAAAACATAAATAATTCAAATGGACAAAGGTGTGCAGTTCTGAGTACGGAGAAACACGGTTGTGGTAAATGGAGTATGTGGCGAGAGTGAGTGCAAGAGTGCAAGCTGAGGGCCATTTTCAAAGTTAGCATTAATCTGGTTTATCCCTTTCAACAAAGAAGAAGATTTAGGACCAGAACAGACCATGTGGAGCATGGATCAAGAGCTTCAAACTGTCTTTTGGGAACGAAAGCCTTAGCTGTAGCTATAAATGTTAAATTCAGTTAAGGACCTGTAAACGTTTAAACTGTAAAACAAAGACTACTAAAAATACAGGTCAGCATGTTTGATAGATTTAGATTTTACAACTACATTTTCAAATCAAAGTAAGGCTAGTTGCAAATATAGTTTGAGTAAATGGTTTTGCTCTTAAAAAACAAGTGTGCTTAGACATTGAACAAAATATAGCCAATTGCAATATTACCCACTTTTCATGGCTAAAATTATGAATATTATCCTCATCTTCATGGCTGAACATCCTTTGTCACATGCAGAGTGGTGCCTGTCTCTCACCGTCACAGGGATGGCTGTCTTTCACAGTAAAAGGGATCAACATCTGTCACAGTCAATCAGACAGGTGTCTCTCACGCTCACAGTGATGGTTGCCTCTTACAGTGACAGTGATGGCTGCCTCTCACGATCACAGTGATGATAGTGAGAGACACAGTAATATGTGTCAACTCCGTGAAACAGTTCAGCTCAGTTCATCACACAGGAAGTGCAGCAACACCTACTGGCTGTGGAGCAGGCAGCATCTCACCCCTGTTCTGCCTGACTTCATTGCAGCCTCACACATGTTACAGTGTGTACAGGGCTTCTTTGTGTAGTTGAGCATGAATGGAACTCTAGTTGAGAATTGCTGAATGGTCAGATTGCAGCATTGCAGTCTCTGGAAATGAAAGGGAATGTCAATGTACAAATTGTGTGCAATATGAAAATAAAGACTTGGATGTAATTGTTGACACAAGTCTATCTGGATCTAGACATTGTGCTGAAGTAGTGAAAACAAAAGGAGGATGTGGGTGTTTATAACCAGAAGTATTTATTGCAAATTAAAAGAGATTATGTTAATGTCATTCAGTGTCTTTGTCAGACCACATTAATAGTACTGTGTTCATTTCTGGGCATCACACCATAAGAAGGTCATAGAAGGCCTTGGAAATGTACGAAGAAGGGCTTTATACAACAAGACTAGTTCCAGTCATAAATTATGAACAGAGACTCAAGACATTTAATCTCTTAATGTCTTGGATTTGACTGAAGATTTCAAAAATTTAAAGAGTGGATGACATGAGATACATTAAGATGAGTGCTGTCAGCAGAACAAGGGTATATATGTGGAGGGGGGATATTAGTTAAAGGTAAATTTCAGAGGGTTATCAATACATAGAGTAATTTACCAGGATTTATAGTGAGAGCAGTATTATGTTCAAGGCCAGAATTGAGAGAGCACCAGATATACCCTAGACTAAAGGCAGAATGATGAGCCTAGCTGGGCTAACTAACCTCTTCTTGTCATTAAACATCCTGTGATCTTACAACCGAACAGCAAGTAAGGTCCATTTGCAACGTATACAGTATTATGACAAATTACGTATGGCAACAGAATGTCCCGAAATGGACATATTGTATAGCAATATCTCTGCATGTAGTTTAAAAATAACCAGCCAATTAACAGCTTCATTTATTATGACTTGCCTTGCAGACATCCTCAGCTTATTGATATTGTACATATCCATTCATACAGTATAACAGCGGTGGCCCACCCAGGATCTCAACCCACGTCCTACTAATTACCAGCCTAGCCGTCTGCAGTACATCACAATGCTATGGTACTGATGCCAAAATGGGACCTAAGAACAGTGTTGTTGTGGCTGTTTTTCTCACCCACGTAATATATGGGAGAAAGGAAACAGACTTTCTTTAGTTGCATCTCACTCAGTTAAAGTTCACACTGCTTTCTAGACACACATGAGACGATTTGATTTGTTTCAAGTATGCCGGCACAACAGACAAGCTAATGGCCTCTTTTTTCCCCCCTTTGAATATCTGTGCTGTGATCTCAAAACGAGCATGGTGCACGGTATAATTGTGTGATGTCCCATCTTTTTGTAAGGTGTCTTATCTTACTGTAATTTACCGGCTTCATTCGTCAGTCTTTCCAAAGGACGGGGGGCCGCCCGCATTGAAATGCAACAATGTGGCCTCTGCATTGATGACAGGAATGCTTCAGACGAAGGTGTCTGAAGTTTCCCATTTGCAGTGGAGCGTGTGAATCAGATGTAATTGTGTTCAGCCAGGCGAGCAGCGCAGCTCTGGGGTCACTGTGCTTGGGAGAATACGAAACAGCCATCTGGACAAGTGTGTCTCCCCCAACCCTCTGGATGTGGTCAAGGCTGGCAGTGACCTTCAAGTCCTCCGCTGACATTCCGTAACATCCAAATCACGGGCCAAGAAGGGAAAAAAAACTCTGCTGCCATCAAGCACCCATTCCTGCCCAGAATCTCTGACACAGGTATCTGTTCATTCAGTGATAAAAAAAGACTGATGTTAAGCAATCAGATAAACTGCATAAAAAGTCATGACTATACTCAGCCGGCCCTGATGGTTCTTCCTCTTCATTTCTTATGGGCTGTGGTTACAGTAACCCGACCCTAAAATCGATTATACACAGCCTTTTGATTCATAAACTGAGCTTGCTCTGTGGTCGAATAGCATTTTTGCTCAGAGTACTTACTAAAAAGCCATGCATTGAGAAACACTATATTATCAAGTAATGCTTTCATATAGGATGGGTCGCTTTGGCAAGAGGTTGTAGGTGAAATCCAGTTCAGGTAGGGACAGTACTGTGTTTATTGGATATAAGAATAGAGCTTGGTTTGAGTGGTTTTTATTGGAAAAACTATGGCTGGTGTAACTTGTAGTATTTAAGGAGTTGGGCTTGAGATTGTAGGTTCATTTCCCAGTTGGGCCACTGCCCTTGTACCTTTGAGTGAGGTGCTTAAAATGACTTGCCTCCTTGCATCCAGCTGCATGAATGGACAACATGTGGAAATGTGAGCTCTTCAGTTTGCTCTGGATAAAGGCATCAGCCGTGAAAATCTGTGCTTTAATTGACATCCTTAATCCATTCAGTATTGTCCATGGGCTTCTCATATGACAGCATTGATGCATCAGTTTCAAAGCCTGAAACAGTCTCACAGGTATGCGGAAAGGGGCTTTTTCTGATTGCCGTCAGGGTTGTTGTTGTGGAAGTGTGTTTTCCCTGCGGGGCTCAGATTGACAGGAATTCTCCTGAAGTATCAGGCTTGCTTGGCAGGCTGACGTGAGACATGATTCACTGTGTTCTCCTGAGGTACACACTTGCAGACTTTAATAGTCTCTCTTTCTCTGACAGCGTAGGAGTGTACAGTACGTGTCAGTATTGGGTAAGAGTGGGTGCAAAGATATTAAGATTAAACCCCCCCCCCCCTCCTGGTTGTCCTCCAATGTTTGCCTCCATGGGCAGTAAATTGCTAGTCGCATTGTCCTGGAACTTACCCACCTTATTGCACATTGAAGGAGATTGCATCTCTGTCTTTCCCTGCAGCCTAATTACCTGACTATAAGGTAACCATAAAATCTGAACACTTATTGTAACCATAAAATCTGAACAGTAGTTGTGTTAGATCTGTTAAAGAAATTAGCACATACATTAAGCAACAGAGGACACTTACCACTATTTATGTATGAACTGAATGTTTTTCATGAAGTATACAAATTTTACACATTGACATATTGATATTCAGTGCTTTTGGTATTGATGTTATTGACTGAATATTGATGAATGACTGAAATGTGCTTGTGAGACATGCTTGACAGGCTGTTGCATAATCAGCAGAACACCTCATTGCTCACAGAGGTATTGATGAGGTGGTCTCCCACATTGAGCGCTGTCATTGACAAACTCTTCAGGTGTAATGTGTGGTCAGATTAGAAATTGCTGTCTGTGAACCCTCCAGGTAGTGAGTGACAGTGCACTGACTTAGTTTAGTCTCCAACACAGCAATTGCACGTGCTTATTTTCTTTATAAGCAGAGCCTGTTGGTTTCTTTATGTGTTTCCCTTTTTCCCTGTATTTTTTAACAAGGCTAATGACAAGCAGATCATAGCCAAATGCAGATGAGTAAATTAATCAAACCAATGCCAAAAATAATTAATTAAAAATACTTAATTTAAAAATATATGTATGTAAAGTGATGCTTTTCTTTTGACGCCCAGCATATTTTGTTATTTTCAACACACTTTTTTTTTTTCAATACAATATTCAGAGCATTTATGATGCTTTAAGGCATGACAGAATAGCGCTAACATGCATCTGATTTTGTTAGTGGGTGAAGCACAGGTTTTATACAGGTGTTTACAGAGACGTGGTTTTAGGTAACAGTGCCTTTAGCTCCTGTGTGCTTCGGCGAGGCGCGCTCTGAATGCTGTGTGTTACCGGAACGGCTCAGCCCCGGCTCTCCTGTGGCCCTCTCAGCGCAGGAAAATAGGTTAATATTTACATAAAAGTTCCAGTCGATCTGCTCTCAGAAACAGTGCATTAATCTTGCCCCCTCTGTGGATGGGAGCGCGCTTGTACATCTGTCGTGATCCGGCACGTTCTGTCTCGCTGGTATGATCGTTTAGTCCTCTGCAGCCCTTCAGGCTGGGATTCCTGGACTCCCTTTCCCTGCCCCTCCCGATCGTTTTCTTAGCTCGCTGCCGCTCGGCGGAGGGCGAAAGCGTTCGGCAAATGGGTAAAGACCGGCGAAGCGTTTATCGACGCGCAGGCTTGCATGGCGGTGGGCGATGAGACGAGAGAGAGAGATGCGCTAATTTCCTGAGCCGCCTGTGGCTGCCGCACCACGACAATGAACACCATTATCCGAGATGTGCTCGTTTTTGGGGAATATTTTACTAATCGTCATAATAGCATGTCACGTCAAATATGCCTTGAAACTGTAGTAGATCTGGTTGCCCTCTCGCTGGAGTTATTGGGTTTTGCTCAATCTGCCCGTCTGTCCTCATCAGTGGGACACAATTACTTTTTATCACCAGTGGCTGAGGTTGAGATTGAATGAAAGGGCCCATAATAAGAGTCCATAATCTCATGTTTGATTCGTGTGGGAGTGTGACCTCTTGTCATGCTGGTTGCTGTACAGCGGTCACCTCTTCAGGTCCGGATGGGGCTTTTTTTCATGAGGTTACATGGTTGTCCTTCTGTCCGCGAACGGGATAGGCCTAACTGGAAAAGGTAACAATGGATTTGGATAAAACTATTACCTGCAGGACCAGGAAAAAATGAGGTGGGCTGCTACAGCTCATGAGGGTACACACTTCAGCAACTGCCCCCACTTCATTCAGATCTTACTCGCATCAGACAGGGTATAGGGTCTGAAAACTGATATCTGTAATTGTGTTTTCCAATTCTGTCAAACTAAAAAGTACTTCTGAAGCAGTTAGTTTCAAAAGCGCCTCCTGGTTCACAGTGCATAATGACACTGCTGTAGACAGTTCTAACCACATGGGAAAGTGCTGGTTGTTTTTCAAAAGTACATCAATAAAAATGCGCTCTCTCCTCACTAATAATGATCAATAGGTTCTCAAATGATACATGTTCTGCTATACAAGATAAGAAGTTTCAAATTAACTTTACAGCCCAAAGAGAAACTATTGCATCACCTAAATGAGTGGATATCATTCAAACTGACTCTCAAGGCTGCTACTTATTAAAACCAGGGGGTGCTGTGCTAACTTATGTACTCAATATATTGTAATTAGCATAATCTCAATGTGTGTGTACACACACACACACACACACACACCAGTTTACCAGCAACCAAGTCTTAAATAAATCAGAAGCCTTTCTGAGACTACTTTACACTACTTAAGTCTCCACCTTGTGGTGTAATATGTTTATTACAACCTACACTATCATTCCAATAGAAGCAACTGCAGTACAGTATGAATTCAAATATGTGCATTAAAAAAATGAATTTTTCATTGTAAATATAAAAAGGTCATTTCTGGGAACAGCTTGGTCAGAGCAAAAGTGGGGGTAGACTGAAACAATTACACACAGATCACTGATATATACTTTCAAGTGTTTCAATTTAAGATTATATTTGGAGAGACATCTGAGTAATTTATTTCAGTGAATAATTTTTTTCTTATGACATGACATGCCTTTTGAGGTCCATGGAGCTTTAAAAAGAGTAATATTGTCTTATTGTACCATTTGATATTCAAATGCCGTTGATGCACTTGCTGTTTTGTTTAATGTTTGTCTCATAGTTCCGTTTTAAAAATGAGCTAATGTTGGTGTTAAAAGCCTAGTCAGCACCGTGTTGCCACTTTGGCCATGTCTGCCTTCCCTTGAAATATGTCCTGTTCATTCAAGAGTGAAATTGAAATGCAGTTTTACTTTGAAATACACAAAAATCAATCAGTTGTGTGTAAGTTCAGTAACTCGCATCGATTCGATTTTTGTCTCCTTAATTTGTAAAAACTGTGTTGAGGGTGTCATAGCACATTTTATTGAGAGCGATTTGGCTTGTCTTAAAGATGCTCTATCAATAAGCCTTGGTTTGCTTCCAAAACTGAATGCAGGGAAATATTCAAACCAGGTTTTACCTCATTAAATTGGAGCATCATTTATCTGATCTTGTCAATTAGTACAAATATCTCAAGGAACAAGGTTTAATACCTGAATGGCACAGAATCTGAAATATAATAATAGGCATGGGAAATATGGTGGACACACAGGAAATCAGTGACTGTGATGTGCTGAATTGTTCAGTTTTTTTTTTTTTTTTTGTAGAATTCTGAGGTGTTGCATTTGCCTGTCCTGAAACTCAGACAGACATGACGACAACTTTTAAAAACAAAGGCAATTTGGAAGGGACCTGACATTGGCCCACATATACTCTAAAAACTATTTTTTATTAATTGTAGCTCAGTGTTTCAATTAATATTTTTTATTTATTTCAGTGGCCATCAAACTCACAATGGTTTGTAAGAATCTGAGAAATTAATTTTGTTTACTTAAAGTTAGGAACAAAGCATGGCCCTTAAACCATGTTCCAGCTGGAACAGAGACAGTGTGTTGGCATTTTCAAAATGCACCATTGCTAAGGTTTAGGTTAAATCTTGGATCTGAAATCTGGGATTTTTGATTCCCAGGAAATCTTGTTTCTGTTTTTCACATTAAAATACATGCAGCATGCATCAAGAGACCATCACTCTTTTCATTTTGGCATTATGAAGAGCCATGGCACTGGTCAGACTCCCTAAGTTGGAATTGAGTGGAGAGATTTGTTTTTGTGCTAGCTATGTGAGTTTATTGTGGTACTTTGAATTATTGTGACAAAGGCTTGGCAGTTGCAGTGTCCTCAGAACACAACATGTATGTTTGGTTATGTCAAATTGCAAATATTTTATTCCAGCTTTCTCAATGCTTCATAGAGAAACGCCTGTACTTTTTATGCATGACATCCTGAATGTTTGATGAAATAATGAAAATATTCTTATTCTCATCTGAATGTTGCTGCATGCAGTAGATAATGTTCTAAAGTGTTTTCAAATAAAGTCAATTAAATCAAATGCAGATTTATGATTTACACTATTCTAAATTTTCTTGCTATAACACGTACTGTCTGACAGCATCAGTCAGTGTGAAAAATCAGATTTTTCTTTGGGGACAGTCAGGGCAGGGTGTGCTGAAAAGTGAGGTGGGATGGCACTTTCCTGACATTCAGGAGCAGCTGGCTTTACCACCAGGGAGTGGGAGTGGAGGAAGGCTAAGTGTGACAGGGGTGACAGGGAGGCCACGATCAATAGAACCACAGAGACTCAGAGCCATGGAGGAGGTCAGAGGAAAGAGGTAAAGCAACAGAGACAGCCATTTATACCAAGGACGCATTAATGAGGGATTAGACAGCTCTACCATTTAAGAGCTAAGAAGGCCATATTATATGCCATAATTTCAGCTTTCTCCTGGTTGTGGCTCTCGTAAGGTTCTGTCTCCTGTTTCATCTGTTTCACCCTCCACGGTTTTTATTACAGTGATGAGGACATTCAGTGAAATGCTGAAAGCTCATTCGCCTGGCTGTTGGGTCGACAGGATGGTTGAGGGGCCAGTAAGTTTTACATGTGGAAAGCTGGCAGGGGAGGGCCCATGTACTGACCCTTGAGGCACACTCAGCAGTTAAATGCATTAGAATCAGAATCCTCTAATGAAATAGCAATGGTGAAAAAGCAGGAATCCTAGAGCTGCAATTCTTACATCAAAATTAAACGGATGAGAATAGAATTCCTGATGGCATCAGGAATGGACCAAATACATCAGTGGAGCTACTACATAGGCTTCTCAAACACACTGTAGTTAGCTAATGGTAAGGAACCAGAGAGCAGATATATGTTACATATTTGGGCAAAATGAATCATATCATATGGATGTCTACACTTGCTCCCCACATAAATAATCTATTGCATTTTTCAATGCATGATGTGTGGTGGGTGGTGCTACCATGTGAAGGGACTGCAGGAAGAAAATACTCAACAGTACAAGTTGTCATCAAATCACCTACTACATCATGTATGTCTATATGAACATGTATGTCTTTCCTGAACATGAATTGCTGTGCTACATGCAGGTGAAGTAAATTAACCTTAGAATGTAGGAATAAACATGTGTCTTCTCAACTAAGGCCTTTTCTGCCAGCCAATATGAATTTCCAATGTGATGGGAGGACAGAATCAGCCTTTACCCTTCATGCTCTGATCACATGACCTCAATGCTGAAAAACTCCTCTCTCCTGCATCTGCTAACGTCTGCCTCGTGAGACAGACACTGCGCGTTGCCAGCCTCTCCTGCCATTTAAAACAGTCGCAGAACAGAGAGACATCAGCCCCCTGCCAACTCTGCCAGCTCTGACGCCTGTCCATGTTTAGAAAATAGTAGGTTTTTTTGATGTTTATTTGTTTTTGTTTTTCAATTTTGGAACCCTGAAAGCATTCATTTGCCAATTGCGGGTCTGAGGGGCTTTTAGAGAACACTGAGCCGGGCGTTTATTCCACAATGGCCAGTATCACATTGTAATCTGTGTAATAATGATGCAAATGATAGCACAGAGGGCGTGCGGCGCTAATTAAAATGAAATAATTTAATAAGTCTGTGCTTAGCTGATGAATACAAGAGTGCAATGGATATGGATGGCTACACATAGAATATGCACCAATGAACTTCAGAATGCTAGGAACCTGCATTAATGAAGCAACTGTGTTGCTGTAAGCTTGCAACAAATTAATATACTCGAACTGTAAGCTAATGTTGAAGAAAATGAGCTGTCATCTTTGTATGTTCCTCCGAGTTCAAGTTTAACCACAGACGAGTTTAATAAAACCACGTCCTGTGCATTAAATGACTTTGTAACAACTTTGTGTCAGTGTACATTTAGATATTTTCTAATCACTGTCACAGTGTTTCAAAGACAGTAAACTTTTATGTTTGCATTATGTTTTTAGCATTCACATTAGAAGCATCTTGTCCTACAGTCAAGATTTACAATCAGCTTTCCTTCCTCCTGCTTAGTTTTTCCAATTTAAGCAACATGGTGTGCAACTATTTTCTACAAAACAGTGTTTTCATAGTTGTTCCAAACCCAAAACAGCATGGTTGAAACTTGTGAAGAAGCATTGCTTTTTGTCATCTTATCCTTTATTGTTTAGTACAGAAAGAATTACATTACATTGTTACATAGCAGATGCTCTTACGTAGTTTGCGCTTTTACATGTTATGAATTTATACAACTCAGTATTCATTGAGGCAATTCTAAGTTAAGTACGTTGCCCAAGGGTAGAACAGGAGTGGCCCAGCAGGGAATCAAACCAGCAACCTTCAGTTACAAGGCCTGCTCCTTACCACTGCTCCATACTGCTGCCATTGCAAAGCATTTAAATTTTCAAATTTTCAACATTTCCAAAGCAGAAGAAAACGTAATTTAATTATCAACATATTTTCAGAACTTAAGCTGGTAGTCAGGAAATTGTTGTCAAGATAAAAGCAAAACAACAGAGGAGCAGCCATCACTTTGAAATCAGTCCTCATTTGGTGAGGTATTTAAACTGTAAAAGGCAACAACTGAAAATCGCACTGGTGTCCAAGCCCAGAAAGCCAGGGTCTGACATTGCCATGATACCCAGTGCTTTTACTTCTAGAAGAAACACGAACATGAGCAGATATAGCAGACTTTATTTTATGCATTGTATATAGTGCACTACACTACACCTAAATGCTTTTAAAACAGTACTTATCATAAAAGGCCTGTTATTCTTACTGAAACAATACCATGGTGAATAAGTACATTTTACATTGTAGCAATTGTGCCATGGTCTCTGTTTTAGTTCTGAGCACATATTTAGCATTCTGCAGTCATTTTCCAAAGAAATGTATTAACAGCATGTTTGACCTGTTCTTGTTATGTAAGAGATACAAATGTGTTAGAGCAATCAAACTTGTTGTCCACTTTCTGTGTCAACAAATAGTCTGGTTGTTGCCATGTCTGTTTTTAGCTCTTCAGTGGACATGGGAGTGACTGGAACCTTCAGAATCAAAGATGTGCCATAGTTTGATGTAAAGCCTCTTTTCTCTGCGGTTGGATTGGTCCGGCTTATCTAATGTGGAAACAAATGTCCCTCCATGGGTTTCCAAAGAGCTCCTATCCACATTAAAGGTAATGGCCTGTGCCAGGACAGGTCAAGGCTGAAGACAGTTCTCATCGATCCCTGATGGCATCCAACAAGATCTATTGCTCTGGAATCTCCAGCACAGTCTGGCTTGTTTGGTGACAGAAGCTCAGTGGGGGCAGCCTCTGTGCTCACGCAAACATTATGACTGATCACTTCTCACACAGAGAGGTTTATTATATGTGTCATTACCCCGGGATGATGAGCATGATGAAGCTGTACTTTATAAATCTTTCCTGGGTTTTGAACATGCTGGAATGTGTGCTCAGCAGCAAAAGGAAAATTTACCGAAGAATATATTTATGATACTGGAAATACAGCAACTCTATCTTCTCAATTTGAAATAAACATATTTCAGTTTAGGATATGTTATATCTTGTTTTTAACTTTGTAATTTTTAATGAAGATGCTAAAAACAAAAATGTCACTCATGCTTTCTGGCCTGAATGATGGCTTTGGGATTTGAAATTCTCTTTGGAATTTGAAATACTATTCTCTGTTCTACTGGGATTATTGAATGATTCCCTTTTCATTTTTTTACTGTTTCAGTTCACTATCACACCAATACGCTGAAATCCTCTGCGGATCAAATGATTGATAGATGTATGTACAATAACGCACGCTTGACTAGGTTTCGTGTTGCATATTCCATCATCATATTCCTATTATTATTATTATTATACATCAATGTGCTGCAGTATATATTACACTGCTTGTTCTTTTTTTGAGATATTGTAGTTAGAATGCTCTGACATTTAAGTACCATTTCTGTGTCAGGAGGAAGCAAACAGACCATGAAGGGTAAAGTGTTTGCCTTAGTGGAAATCATTGTGTATTTTTTCCGGAATACGATAAATTTCACTGACGCTATGCCCCCTCCGATAAAGCGATAAAGAGAGGAATGGCAAAGGCAATCACCTGACACCAAGTCAGAGGTAAAATACCGGATAGCATTTCAGCAGTGCTACTGTAGACTGCAATAAAAATACCCTCAATCATAATACCACTATTCAAATTAAAATAGCCTTTAAAATCCCATTTGCTGTAATTCGGGCTGTACACAATAAATCACATCACAAATCACTAAGGTGACCATCACAACATTAATGCTTCGAGAATATGTGAACAGCACAGAGGCAGATTACATCAAAGCTGGATCTGAGGCTGGCACATGCACTGCATCCATGGCATGCATATCACATCTTTATCATGACAGCATATATCAATATAATAAAACAGATCTGGTGTTTTAAAACTTGTCTGGTCTGGCTTTCCTGTGGTTTCTTTCCCCCCTGCTAAAGTGCATGCAATTAAACATCATAAGCTGGTGACTAATAGTAATGCTTCAAACAGTTGAGGAGGGCTGCCTGCAATTACAGTGAATTGCTGGCAGAACCACGCATCGCCCCTGGGTCATCTGGCAAATGGACGGTGGTGATTGTGAAGTGACAGTTCACATAAGTACTGTGTGAAAAAGAGCAGGACTCTACTGGGGCTGATTGCAGTTATTCAAGCTCAAATAAAGCTCCCACCTGATTGGTCATTGGGGTTTTCACCGGGGGTAATGCTTTTGCAGCGCAGCATTTCATCCCTGAGTGATGTCATGTTCTAGAATGCTCTTGTAACTGCCAGTCTTTGGAGTTGTTACAGTTTATTATACGTCTCTGTTTAATCTAACCGAGATGTACTTAATGGATTTCAGTGACTGTTGCTTTGTTAATTTCTCAAACATCACGAGGTGTGCTCACTGAAATTTGCAGAAAACATTTTACACTTGCCTGAATGTGTCGCTCAAAGTAGAACCCGGACAATAAGGACAAAAAGAAAAACTTATCAGGCTTAGCCTCACTTCTACCTTTGTTACAGACTTTGCGAGTTAAGATTGAAATTCATTCCACGGTCTTTAAACAAAACAAGTATTAAATATTATCGCTGGATTAGCCTTTGCGTGGATGTACTGATCCCTCACCAAAGCAGTCATTCAGTATGTAAGGTGCATCATTTCTAAAGAATATTTAGGCCTTGGAATGCAGTTGACAGACAGCGTGCTGCGTGGAGGGTGATTGAAGGGTGATTCAGGAGGAGGGAGGTGTTCTGGAGGATTTGCATGTGGTAATCAGTTCAAATCCCAGCACCCTGTGGTCCACGTAGTCAAATGCCTACGCTGGAAACGCAGATGGAGAGCAGTTCTGCTCGGATCAAATTAATTCGACAATTTTTTCTTCTGCCGGAATTTTACTTTTTAAGTCGGAGCCCCACGTCGTGCTTCATTTTCTGCTCACATCTTAGAAAAAAAATGAAAGGAACGTGAAAAGATATTGGGTCATTTATATTCTGAGAGAGCTGCTATTTTCACTGCGTATGACGACCCTGAGTGTCCCAGCTTTCCTTTCTTGTCTAGATAGCCATTGAATTATGAAGCTGATAGCAGCCTCTACTCGCGTTGCCTAGCAACGCGTATTGAGTGGTGCTCGGGCCTGCTGATTTGGAGATAAGCAGCCAGAGATAAAGGCTCTCCATTGATGACCAAATTCTTATCTTAACGCCGATTTAATGCCGTCAAAAATGCCAGCTATTAGTGCCCAAACAAGAACTCTGGGTTCACAAAAAAAGAGCTGTTCTGGATGTGCACTGAACAGACAAAAAAAACTTTCAGCTTATTCTTGAGTTAAAACCAGTATTTTCTCCTTTAGCTCAACTTTTTTTTGTTGCATGGATCTCAGTGTGTGTATTATCATACCTCTTTACGATGGTGTGCCCTCATGTGGTTGTCATGGCTGTGAATATGCTGTGTCCCTGTGGGTCTCCGCGGTATGTTTTGCTGAGAGCTTGTGGTCTCATTTTCAGACGGAGTGTTCGGAAGGTGCCAGCGGGTCCCCGTGACAGACGTATATACATACGAAGTGTCCCCGTCTGCCTTGCAGCGTCTGAGGACCCTCCTCCAGAATCTCTCCCTCAGAGGTACCGTAAGCTACGGATCACCATCCGCCTCACTGACTCACTAACACCACAGCCACAGGACATGCCAGCACAGAGCAGGTCAGCTAGGTCAGACGGCCATTCTCCGGTTTAGCATCGTTAGTCCTTTTTGTGCAAGGACCAACACCTTTCCTCTGGAAATAGTTCGTAATGAGCAGCAAAGCCATCACGTGTTCGCCTCATGAGCTGTTCAGATTAGCATGGCCTCCGAAAATATTGCTTCATACCATGTCAGAAAAAAATTTTAATGGGTATATCTTTACGGGATGTGAGTCCTAATTTTCCACAAAAGTGGCTTTACGTTTTGTAATCACATTAGGCAGACTGTCCTACCCAGTCAATAAGTGGATGCCATCTAATTAGTCTGCTTAATCAGGACAGTGGATCTGTAACGTGATACATTTTAAATGTTTTTTGGGCCAGTGGGACCTAAAGTCTGTAGAGAACCTGTCTATTCCGCTGTGTCGGTTGTCATCTTCTCAGGCTCGCTCTCGGAGAGCTTTTCCGGTGTATACAGTGAAGCTCACTGCCACTGGTGCTGTAAACAAGATTGAGATGCTCTGCTACATGTGTTATGTAATGACACCCTGGCTGCAAGTTTATTTTAAGGAGGCATGTCAAGTGCCGGGTCGTCAGAGAGATGGACATCTGTTGCAACACCAGCCAGCCCCCAGGGGACGGTAGGGACATTATAGGCTGTATCATTTCTATAGGTGGAGGGATGACAATGATCATTCGCCCTGACACCTCATAGGAGTGCGGGGGACTGTCACGTTCCCTTTCCACTCATGGCTAACAGCATTGGTCCTCTCTAGTGTAGGCCACACTGATGGGCCCCAGAACATCACAATGGGAATTGGCACAGGCTTGGAGGAAATGTGTGGGGCCTCTGTTTCTCCCTGTGAGTTTGGACTGTGAGTGTTTGTATGTCTGAGCGCAGGCTGGTCAGTCTGACAGTGCAGGACGTTCACGGAGATGAAAGAGGTCTGATGAAAGGGGCCGCTCGTTTGCTGCCTCCAGACAGGCCGGAGCACCTGCAGAGTTCAGACATTAACACCTTTTCAAAGATACACCTTAACGTCACCACCATCTTTGGTCGTTTATTTGAAATGAGGCTGTTGCTCCACTTTTTCCCACCTTTTCCTTTATTTACATGCAGAAATGTTTAAACTTTCACCGGGATGCTATTTTACAAAAAAGCATACACCTTGTTGTGACATATTTGGTTGCATTTTTCAATGATAGGTGTGTTTTGACCAATGAGAGATACATGTACAGTATTTCCCATTAGGTTCTTAGTTGATCATTATAAAACAGTCAGTGATGGAGTGACAGCAATGGAGTTTTCAGCCCTATAAACAAATAATGTTGCTCTGATGATATTTTATTTATTTTATTAAATATGTCCGTGTTATATGTATGGTGCATGAGTTATTGAATTTTTAGTCAGTACTCTTGATCATTTCACTAGATAAGAGCATTTAGTAGGTGTCAAAGTCTAAAAATGAATGATACTATATATTTTTCACATCATGTAAGATAGAATAGTGATTTGGATTATTGTGTGACTTGCAGATATATGCAAATTGCTTGAACAGCAGAACACCATGGAGCTCATTGCCACTGTAAATGGCATCTTGTCAATCCTCAGTGTGTTGCAGTTACAGCCTGTCACTGCCAGGGGGCAGCAAATACCTTCAGCTCTGCCCAGTGAATGAACTCTATTTAATTGGCTACAGAGGCTGCACTGGAGCTTGATCTCTTTTAACAGGCATAACTGAGAGTTGAAAACCATGAAAAATAAACAGCCATCGTTAAGAAATTATCAACATGGTAATGAATATTTGACGTTCAGCAAGACTGTGGATTCATTTTAATTACCGCGTGAAAATTAAGTCAGGGGATGAGAAGAGATGCATTTTATTTGTATTCCTCCATTTTTCTCAGTGCTGGTTCCTCAAAAGATGTATGAGACCTTGCGATTTTCCATGGAATGTAATAATTGTGGCTGTTCATATTCTGTAAGAGGCAAAGCTGCCACTTAGATGCATTTGGCGCTGTGCAGTAATCAATCTCACTGGTTCATCAAACTCAGCTCCAAACAAAAGGGAAGCATTCATGCTGAATACGTCCAACCTGTGTTTGGTTTATTACTTTTATTTTCTTGTCAGTGGATGTATATAATGTGTATATATATATATATATATATATATATATATATCCTCTTGAAATACCATATCTGTAATACCCAGCTCCTGTCTTTAGACAAGGTGATTGTAAGTAGTGTATCTTAATGGCACAAAAACATCAATGCCATTGATTTGTGATTCTCTCTCTTGCATCTAAGTGGCCACAGAAATCATGCAGTTTGTGCTTTGCACATCAGCCATGTCATTAGATCAATAGAATTGACTTGGCAAAGAGCTTTTCTCAGTCTTGACATTCTCCCCCCGTTTGGTTGTATTCCTACGGGGAGAATGCCTTGTCTGGTATTATATTTTTCTACACAATGCCTTTGAGTGCAAGACACTGTCAGCACAGTGAGAATTACTTTTATATTAGACAGTGCCAGTGTCATAATGCTCAGAGGCGTCTTTGTTATTCACAGCTCCCAATTACAGCGTGTCCACCTTTTATTGCTCTGCTTTAAAACTGTCAATCTTATTGTTTTTGCATTATTACAAAAGGATGTTTGAGACAACTGTTGGGGCGGCATTCAGATATCGATACACAAAGAGATAGAACATATTACCGGGGTTTCAAAAGCTCACTTAGAAGTATTTGGCTGGACTAAGTATCTATCAGTGTCATATTAATGAACATAGATACTTTTTTCCCATGCAAAGAGATCAGTTGGAAATACAGTTCCTTAGTAATACTCTGTAGATCTACAGTTGTGGAAATCATGTTCCTGTCACTCTGTTAGTTCGGATAAAGAAGACACTGCCCTCAGTCTGCCTTGGTTCACCACAGTTTTACAGGTCAGTCTACTGAAGATTTTTCTGTTTGTACTCTATGTCAAACTACAAGAAAAGCTCTGTATATCCATAACTAAAATACATAAATGGAGTCTCATCAAATGAGTATATGTAGAACTACTGTACATATAATCTGTAAATATTAAATGTTCTTATATGTTTAGAATGTCTAATGTATACACAGCATAAAAACATTAAGGATTTGTGACAAATCTATGAACAAATAAGAGTAAAACACAACTGACGCACGAAACACGGTTATTCTCCCCTCAGTGGCACCTCTCTTGATCTCGCGTCCTCCACTCTCTAAACCTAGTGAAGTAAGATAATGCACAGTGACATTTTCATTAACACTGCGTACGCGTACCCGGTATGGTAACTCAGAGGGGAAGCGCAGTGACCACAAACAGACCGGACATCGTTTCAGCCTCAGTGACCGGAGACTCGGCCGGTTTGCGGAGTGTGCGCGCGGAAAGAGGGCCGTGTGCCAGCTCTTCCAGAACAGCAGCGTTTATGTATTGCCAAGCCCTGTTCCTGTCAGATCCTGAGGTCACGTGCGCAATCTCACGTGCACTGAGGACGTGGTTTGTCGAAGCAGGTTTTGTTTTGTTTTTTTTTTTTTTTAATGGCATTGAGGTTCAGCTGTTTCGCTGTCTGTTTGAAGCAGGAGGCCTGAAGTAATTTTCTTCCTGAGTTCTGACCTCTGACCTCAGACCCCCACCCACCCCGACCCCCTGCGCCCCCTGACAGCCAAGCCTGTTTTCTTAGCTATACAGCGAAACAAGCCACAATTTCAAATCATCATGCGCAGGGATGTGGCACAGCTAACACTAGACCTCTATGGCTTATTTGAAAAATACACGTACCATTATCAGTTTCGGATCCCACAGCCTGGACCCTTCCGTATTCCAGTCCTTAAGTGCTCCAGCTGGCTTGCAGCATTTATCTCAGTGATGACTTGCAGCATTTATCTCAGTGAAAAGACCAGCGTCCTTTATTCTTCTTCCACACACCTGTGCTCTGCGCTTTTTTAGTTCCTGTTTGAATGAGGTAAGGAAATGCAACAGGGTGTGTTTGTGTGTGTGTGTGTGTGTGTGTGTGTGTGTGTGTGTGGGTGGGGCAGGGGGAAGGTGGGGGTAATTTACAGTGTGTGAGTGTATGTGTCAGAGCGCTCACATGTCAGACAGAACGTCTGACATGTGGGGGACTACGCCTCAAGGTGTGACAGATGCATCGGGGGTCACTCGCTGGCGGAGCAGCTGCGGCGCTGGGCCCGGGCCCGGTGCTCGAAAGAGATTTTGAACGCCTGTCATGGAAGACAAGGCTCTCGGCCCGCTAATCTCCGCCAGCTGACAGGTGGAGGGGCAGGCATGAGGTCAGCCATGATTGTGTTCCGAGGGCGCTCCGTGGTCTCTCGCGGTGATCCATTAGACTCGCGCACCTCTGGACAGCGCGGTGCGGGTCACCTTTCAGCCGAGAGCCGGCTCGGATCGGGTCACTTATCACTGCCACGCACGTGTTGATGGCGGGTCCCCTCCCCCCGGTGAAGTGCTCCCTGATATGCGGGAAGGGCCGTATCAATAACAAATTGATCATTTTTTATTGTTATTCAGGTATTGAAAGATTGCATTGAATCCCGGGCAACTCTCTTAGACCCCTGTATTAATCTCTGTTTAATGTCTAAGTTACGATGGCTGAGCTGCTACTTAATGTTAAATAGATGGAGCAACAGAAATTGAATTTGTGAGCGTCATTCATCAATAGCTGTAGGTAATGGACTAAGAAGTAAATTAGCACCATATTCTTTCCTGAAGCCCTTCAATATTCAGTGTGATACGATGAAACCATGGACATAAGACGTTGCATCACATGTAGTTGGTATCTTTAGGGTATCTTTTTTATTTCTTTGCAATGAATGTCAGCATTTGTTATTGACTGTAAGTATATGGATCTCATCAACTACAAGACATTGTTGCATTTGAGAACTTAGTTGGACATTTAATTTTTTCAAATCATTTGCTGCAAGCACAAAACAGAGAAAGGTCAGATAAACCAGTAAAACCTGTGGCTGGTTAAACAGACAGAAATATTAGAGAAAGAAATTACAGAGATAGTGTGTTAAAATGTCTATGTGACTCCCAGTGCAGTTTACATTTTTGAATGATTTCTTATATCATAGAAAAAATGTATATTTAACACAACCTCAAGAAAGTACAGATGTATAATCAATGCACAGTGTTGTACAAAGTGAAACTTTCCCATTCCACTTCCATAAATGTTATGGAGTCCCTGAAAATTATATATATGTGTATACACACACACACACACACACACACACACACACAGACAAAGTATCTTTGGCTGAGAGCCTAGTCTAGGCTGCTTAGACTGTCTGCTGTCTGCACATACAGCATACAGCTTTTACAAGTCTGTTTCCCTGTAACTACAGATTCATTCTAGGACGATGTAATCAAACTCCCAAATGCACAGGCCATCTCTCCTGGAAACCGTGTCACCAGATAAATAGTACAGAAAACAGGGCTCATTTTTCTATTGTGCAAAAAAAGAAGACTGTATCTGAGTCCTTTTTCACACAGAATTCCTCTCTCAAGCTGTTTATTATACTTCCTACTGTATTAAAAATGAACAAGTGCACTTTTTGTGTTGTTGCTAAAGTGTAATATATAGCAAGATACTTTTGAATACAAAAATGAAACACTGTTCTGTGAAGGATGTAGGCCCATGTGGCGATTTACGGCTCTGTGTCGAATCCAGCTTCACCACGTAGAGAGGCTGGTATTGACATATCTTGCTGTGGAAACTTAAGTGTTCATTACTGTTTCAGAGCAGTGCTTTTCCATCGATTAGCACCTATCTGCTTCCCATCTGTATCATCTGAGATTACCAGCTTTTTCACCGGTGTCGTTCAGAAGGGTACGGGTGAGCCCGTCCACAGCTTAGCGGTGACATTTTCGTTTTTCTCGAACAGATGCCTGTCTGTTCTTTCTCCAACACATCACCTCACCTTTTTGGAAACCTATTGTTGTGCGAATAATTTAAGTTGTGAGTTGCGAATAAGTTGTGAGTTTAGAAAAAGGGGATGCATGTTGAAGTGTTAGGTGACACACAGAGCAACAATACAGTTCAACAGCCTGCAGGTTAATTCAGATATGCGTGGATATATCCTCACGTGAAGCACTTGTGGGTGAGGGTGTGCCGAACGTATCAAACCCACCATGTGTGGAAAGATTACTTGCATTATTTAAAGGAGGCAATGAGAGGGACATGCCCCCGGTGCCGCCGTAGCACGTCTGAGAGGGAGCGCCATCAGCACAGGCAGCTCTGATATACCTGTGCGAATTTGAGATAATTCTCACCTGGAGACAGACCGCAATTCTAATACTTTAGATAACAGTGTTCAACAACCCGCCAGAGTCCTTGCAGCCCAATGCAGATAAGTGTAATCAGGACTTGTGTTTGAACTGCGGCGGGAGGTGTATCCACCTGCATCTGCACAGCTTGCATTGATTCCCGTTTCACCTTTCTGCCTGATTAAGCGCTGCGTGCCCTTAAACCTTCGTTTCGAAAACGGGTTTCTTACGGGTCACAGAATTGTGGTTTAATTGCAGAAGCAAATGGACTAGCAACGATCAACTAATGCATGTAAGACAGTTTTTTTTTATGTCGCGTGAACCACAGTTGGTGACGTGGAGAGGGTGCCACAGAGTGGCACTGAACCTGCATGATCTGCAACCCAGCATGGGAGAGTCAGGCCTGAGACAGCCAATGCCCCCTGATGGCTCTAGCTCATTTAATGGTACAAATGGTATCCGTATGCTGTCAAATCAGCTTTGTTTTGGAAGAATATAACTGCCTCTACTTGGAGGGGGCTCTTAATTCCCGTAGTCTGAGCCTTGAATGGAGGCTTTTATAAGCCATAATGCACATACAAAGGCAAATAGACTAGCAATAGCCAGTCAATGTGTGTAAGACAGTTTTTTTTCCATATTGCATGAACCACATTACGTGACGTGGAGGGTGTCACATAGTTACCTTCATGGAGTCACGTTGTATCTGCTGTTCTGCTGAATTTGAGGTACTCCTCACTCTCTCGCGTGCGTCCTTGTCATGACGAAGCCAAATCATGGCATAGACAGTTAGGCCTCTATTTCCCAGCAAGTCAAGGCAATTCCATGCCACATGCAGCCCATCTTTATGAGTCTGTGCCTTTTGGTTCACTGTGATATCCCTCTAAGCAGACGGGAGGAAAAAGTTTTACCGGCTCATAATGTTTATCAGTGATGGAGACAGAATGGGCTGTTTTGGTTTGCGAAAGCATTGGCCCCTGACTTCATTTGACTGCATCAGTGGAGCTTCGAGCGAGCAGGGGAACAGAGTGTGCCTCCCCCCCAACCCACACACCCACACACACACACACACACCTTGATGGTCCCTGCAGTGTCTCTCTCTGCAAAGCCAAAGGCCAAACCCACATAATCTGCAACCCAGCGTGGGAATGTCAGGCCTCACACAGCCAACACCCCCTGGTGTCTATAGCTCATTTAATGGTACGAACTGTATCCCTATGCTGTTAGATCAGCTATGTTTTGGAAGCAAGTAACTGCCTCTGCTTGGAGGGGGCTCTTAATTCCCATGTTTCAGACCAAGTTTCAGATGTTGTAAGAGGCGGCCTTTCAGTGCATGCTTAACCACAAAACTCAGGCCCGTGTCTATTTGTCTCTGTGCCCTCTGATTTCGGCTCTATGGAACAAGAGTTTGATTTGATGCAAATGCTGGAAGAAAGACCTGTGTGTGTGTGTGTGTGTGTGTGTGTGTGTGTGTGTGTGTGTGTGTGTGTGTGTGTGTGTGTGTGTGTGCGCGTGTGTGCATTTATGCATTTTTTTGCATAAATGCAATATTTTTTTGCAGTGCATTCTTTGCCTTTCCATGATACACCCATGGTGGATTGACACCAGGATTCAGCTCACTGCAAGTTGTTTGCACCCAGATGTTTGCTCTGTATTTCCACTCTGTAGACTCTGATAAATGTTATCCAACTAAAGGCATGAATTGGTAGGATTCTTTCATAACTGTTCTGCTACATGAAATCGGCGATGTTGTCAAATAAGGACTTACACCAAACCACGCAGGAGTCCACTTCTGATCAGTCAAGTCATATTTGTGTTGATTAGCTCCTTTTTTCTGTTTATAAGTGACTGTAGATTGGTCTTAGGGACGGAGGAGCACACCGTTGAAGCAGAACCATTGTTTAATTGACAGACAATGTTATTATTTTATAATGCATCAGAGCATCAGTCTGACACTTATCAGCTCTATTAATTAGGTTGAAATTTGTTGCTAAATTATTCATCCTTTTTCTCCCCCCTCCGCTTGCCTTTAACATCAATCGGAAGACAAAACTTAGGGGGAAGAGCATCTGCATTTCAAAAACAGGATGAAACAAGGCGACACGAGACAGGATCTAATGGGCTCAGAATATTTAGAAGGCCTCTCTGTCGCTGCAAAAACATCAGGGCTCACGGAAATGTCTCTCCACTTTCAAAGCCGCAGCATTAATGGCAAGCCGCTAATTAACAGAGGCATTTTACCGGAGACATCGTCCTGGTTTTAACAAGCAAGGCCTCTGTGTACAGAGGTGGGTGCTGCCCTTTCGGAGGGATTTAGAGGCGAATTTGCATGATATTAAGTACTCCAGCGCCAGTATAATCAGGAGCGCGGTTTGCTGAGGGGCACCCGACCATGTACGGTAAACGCGGAGAGCAAAGTTTGTGCTTTAGAAAGCTGCAGCTGCTACACAGACAAGGGATATTTCATGGTGACTGTAGTGACTCTTTCAGTTCTGCAGTTCTGATGTGCGAGGCTCCTTCAAAGACCTGGCAGGGGTTGTAGTTAATCCACCCATGTGTCATACCTTTTGCCTTCCGCTCCAAAACTATTGAACTTTCAATAATTGTTTAGCACATTATCCAGGAGTACTTACATTATTGGCATTTAGCAGATGCTCTTATCCAGAGCAACTTATGTAGGTTACAATTTTTTTTTTACATGTCACCCATTTATACAGCTAGATATTTACTGAGGCAGTTCTCGGTTAAGTACCTTGCCCAAGGGTACAACAGCAGTGCCCCAGCAGGGAATCAAACCGGCAACCTTTCAGTTACAAGTCCTGTTCCTTACCACTATGCTACACTGCTGCCCTGCTACTGTATGCTGCCCCATACAGTAAATGGGGCATTTTGAGGTTGAGTTAGACCATAACCGTAGGTAGTTGGCACTGGAAACCAAACAGTGGAACAGAAACATGAAGCCTAGTGAATGAAAATATCCTTCAGTTTACTGTCCAGAGAGGGATAGCTGTTGGTAGGCACTGACAAGCCATGGTTGGAGACCTCCCATCCATTGAGGGCCAGGACAGGGATGACACGGGTCCAGTGATGCTCTGGTCTTCTTATCCAACAAAACCAGGGGAAAACTGTGATCATTACAACCTCTTTGTAGTAGAGGGCACAGCTATAGAGGCACATGTTACATAAAAGGTGTGAGAGACAGAGAAACAAGAGGACAAGAGAAACAAGGTGGAGAGAGAGAAGAAAAAAGAGATTGAGTGGCCAGAATAAGACAGGCAGGTAATTGAGTTCAGTATGCAATAGGGTAGTCCAACACAGCTTCAGCAGGGATAAACTATGGCAGCATACAAAAGTAGCGAGAAGCAAAGTTAAGACCCATGGCTATGGATGCAATCTGAAACTGTCCCACCCTATTAATACCCCACTGAATACACAAGGAAGTTCACTCACAACTGCAGCAAGAACAGTTTTTTATGTTGCACATTAAAGTATAAAAGTTGTTGGAAAGGGTTGTCAGAAGAGGTGAGTATAGACATGGTCATTTATAAATATTCATGATGTAGTCTTAGTAGTTTTAGTAGTGTCCTAGTAATTTCAAGAGTGATATTTCATTTGTTAATGTGGTTCAATTGCATCATAAATATTTGTGGAAATATTTGTCAGGAATGTAAGTTTTAGCAGTGAATTTCGACAGAAAAATTTGACAGTTAGGGTTAATGGATGCTGAATTTGGAGAATTTACATGTGCCACTCACTTGAAACGGTAGGATTAGATGTCTGCAGTCCTTGCTACCCACAGTGCACCTGTTCTAAGGGCAACATCGTTTATAATGGTAAAAATAGGGAGATTTTTCTCTTGTTATTATACACTCTTCAGTAAAACTGAGTGGCTGCATTGCAGAATCCTTGCCCCCACCTTCTGTCTTCCTTTTAATTATATCATAGGGCATAGAGGACTGCATTTCTCAGTATCCTCCTCTGGTAGCCATGAAAGCAAATTAGCATACCTAAGTGTGCACTTTACAAATTAAGCTAACAAGGTCATATCTGGGCATTTTTTTAATATTTCTGTCCTCCAAGAATTTCTATTTGGTATCACCATCTGACAGATATCCTTCTGGAATTCTCTGTTCTTTCTCAACATAAAGAGAGGAAAACAGAGAGGCCCTCAGTTTGAATGGGAAATTATTTGAAATATTTGAGAGGAGACAGCATCGTGGATTCCCCACTGTTCCTCTCATTATCTTCCCTCGGATGTACCATGAAAACCTGAAAGTATGGTGGCAGCGTCCAATCGCACCGTGTCTTGCCCACTGCATATCTCATTGGACAGCGCCTCTTCACAGCGGAATGCGCCTCTGGAATCTCTCGGTCGTGGGGGCTGAATTTTGGGTTACATATTTCTCAGTAGTCCCATCTGTTCCTGGCACGGCTCTGCCGTTACTTTGCCAGAAGTCTTGTATTCTAAGTATGTTCTGGCAATTAGCAGAAATGATAGCGCCGTCAGTTCGTGTGGTGCATTCTCCCATGGCTTGTTGATTGGCTAGGGAAAGTGACATGTGCTGGGAAGAATATTGCAAGTGTGTGCTGTGGCATTCCACTTGAATTCCAAGCGCAATGAAGAGCTTATCATGAATTTTTCTCACCTATATTGTATTGTGCATTCCACGTAAATGTGCTGAATATTTCTTAATACTTAGATGTATTTTTGATCAACCGACTTCAGCGATAATTATAACCAGATTGTTCAGAACTCAGAAGCTGGGATTTTAGTCTACAGAGTAGGTCTCAATCACACATGTTCACAGTGAAATTGTTTTATGGTTGTTCATTTTAAATCCTTGCATCCATTTTAGTTAATGACTAAACAAGTGGATTTTTTCAAACATTCATAAACATTGTACAAGTTTTGTTGAGAGAGCTTGCACAACTACACTCACTGGCCACTTTATTAGGTACACCTTGCTAGTACCGGGTTGGACCCCCTTTTGCCTTCAGAACTGCCTTAATCCTTCGTGGCATAGATTCAACAAGGTACTGGAAACATTCCTCAGAGAGTTTGGTCCATATTGACATGATAGCATCACGCAGTTGCTGCAGATTTGTCGGCTGCACATCCATGATGCGAATCTCCCGGTCCACCACATCCCAAAGGTGCTCTATTGGATTGAGATCTGGTGACTGTGGAGGCCATTTGAGTACAGTGAACTCATTGTCATGTTCAAGAAACCAGTCTGAGATGATTCGAGCTTTATGACATGGCGCGTTATCCTGCTGGAAGTAGCCATCAGAAGATGGGTACACTGTGGTCATAAAGGGATGGACAGCAACAATACTCAGGTAGGCTGTGGCGTTGCAACGATGCTCAATTGGTACTAAGGGGCCCAAAGAGTGCCAAGAAAATATCCCCCACACCATTACACCACCACCACCAGCCTGAACCGTTGATACAAGGCAGGATGGATCCATGCTTTCATGTTGTTGACGCCAAATTCTGACCCTACCATCCGAATGTCGCAGCAGAAATCGAGACTCATCAGACCAGGCAACGTTTTTCCAATCTTCTATTGTCCAATTTCGGTGAGCCTGTGCGGTGTGTAGCCTCAGTTTCCTGTTCTTAGCTGACAGGAGTGGCACCCGGTGTGGTCTTCTGCTGCTGTAGCCCATCTGCCTCAAGGTTCGACGTGTTGTGCGTTCAGAGATGCTCTTCTGCATACCTTGGTTGTAACGAGTGGTTATTTGAGTTACTGTTGCCTTTCTATCAGCTCGAACCAGTCTGGCCATTCTCCTCTGACCTCTGGCATCAACAAGGCATTTTCGCCCACAGAACTGCCGCTCACTGGATATTTTCTCTTTTTCGGACCATTCTCTGTAAACCCTAGAGATGGTTGTGCGTGAAAATCCCAGTAGATCAGCAGTTTCTGAAATACTCAGACCAGCCCGTCTGGCACCAACAACCATGCCACGTTCAAAGTCACTTAAATCACCTTTCTTCCCCATTCTGATGCTCGGTTTGAACTGCAGCAGATCGTCTTGACCATGTCTACATGCCTAAATGCATTGAGTTGCTGCCATGTGATTGGCTGATTAGGAATTTGCGTTAACGAGCAGTTGGACAGGTGTGCCTAATAAAGTGGCCGGTGAGTGTATATTAGGCATGGCATGAAGGACATTTACAATATACCTCTCAGTTGCGGGGTGTCTTATTGAAACACTTTTATAAGCTGATAATAGCACAGCACCATTATGTTATGTATATATGGACATATGTTTGTGCTGGTATGTTTTTGGGGCAGATTTCACATGGGCTGAAGCTTGATTCCATTGCTTTCCTCTCCACAGGTTTGAGTTGGCAAGATGATACAACCCAGCAGGCAGTTTCCAAGGAGCTCTCCAAACTTAGGAGGGTTTTCTACAGACGTCCTGAGACCAGCGCTGCAGATGTTACTGGTAAAAGCAGGTGAGTTATAATACTGTGTTTTCATCTTACATCTTTTTTGCACCCTAAAATTGTGAATTGAATTAATGATAGCACTGATCAAATCTGTTTCTTGAAACATAACCATAATCTGACCTGAAAACAAATGTAATCTATCATACCATTTCACAAGTTTGGGTCCATGTTTGTCCAACTGTGACAGAGTTGTGGGCGGAGACAGGAAGCTGAGACCCATGGAGGCGGAGCTGAGCAGGTCCCTGCAGAAGTACTTCCAGGCCCAAGGCTTTCTGCCCCGGCCTGCTGCCCAGGCCAACACCGGTCCCAAAGGGGAGACGTCCTTCAACAAGGTGAGAGCCCTAAGCTGGTCCCCTCGGTACCAAGCCTGTGCCGTCCCTTCGTAAAGCCGAAAAGAGGACTGGCATCCGCAGCAGGGCCCAGGACTCTGCAGCTGTGCCCATGTGCGTTCCTCCCTTTGTTTTGAATCCCTGCCACACATCAATTATCCCCATAGAACGCCTCATTTCTTTTTATGGATTCCCCTTTGTTGTTCGTCTCTGTGTGAGACCGCGGGGCATGAATAAGACGGGGCTCCTCGGATCACAAACTGTGCTGTCATTTCCTGCTGTAGCGTTGTTGCTGAGACAATGCAATCCAAAGCCAGGCAGTTCAGAACCCTAATTAATAATGACCCCTGAAGTGCTCTATTTAAATCAGCGCCAGGCTTGATAGACATGCTTAGTGGGAGTGAGTGTGGTCTGCCCCGCTGAGCTAATGGCATTAAAGCCTCTGACACCAAAGGGAGGTGATAGTCTCCTTTTCTTCATCAGCTTGGAAAACAGAGAAAAGTGCCGAGGGGAAGGTACCACACATCTGGCTCGATGTCTTAGAAGTGGGCTCAGAGCACAAAGAAGAGCCAAACCTGGTTTTTCTTGGTTGTGCCCTTTGTGAGAAGACGTAGCCTAAAGGAGGAATTAAATAGCCATTGCAAGCTTTGTGTTTTTTCTTCAAAACATTGTATTGTAGTTTTATTTTAAGACAAATTAAATGAAAAATGGTAAAGTTGTCTCATATTAGCTATTGAATGTTCAGGCCACTTTTCAGGAAGGTTAGATTGCACCTTGAGAAACACGCACTGATGGATTGTGCATCTGCATTGCACCATGTCTGGCATCTTTTCAAAAAAAATAATAGCAGCAGTGAAGATAAGGGTGCAGACAAAGAGATTTTAATTAAAGGTGAAAAGATAAGCCAGCTAAATGAACCAGAGAAATCAGCTGTAAACAATTGACTAACAAAACTAATAAAAAAAAAACAGCCCCAGATGCCTAGACCAGACATCCAAACAATGCTGAGAACTTACTGGCTGGTTTCCACTGACTTGGCTCTGCTGTTTGTGTGCAGTTCTAATAGGATTCAACATGGCTGTCTGCATTTCATCTGAACAGTGTCACCTAATGCTAGACTGTTGCTAACCCTGGAATACCTTTACATACTTAGTGTTGTGGTACTGCCGTAATCAACCCATAACATGTTTGTGAGTAACGTGAGTAATTTTTTTGAGTTTGTAAATAAATTATGCCATGTTTATGTAAGGGAGCTTATTTTGAAGGTAGACGTCTTGATGCTTGCACTGTTGTTATCTCTGTTTTGGAGAGGTCGTGGCAAATGACACTGGTGCTATGTGGATGCAGAGTACAGCAGGGGAGGAAAGCTCCTTATTTTCCTAGTACAAAGTGTCAATGATTTGTGTCTATGCAACCCAGATAAAAGCAAGCATAGAAAAAGACACTTTCTGGCCATGGCACTGTAATTAGCACATGCTCTTTGACAAGGGGTCAACCTACTGGCACATCTCAGGGTGGGAAACATACCATCAGCACAGGCTGACATGCCCAAGGTATGGCTTACCAATAACAACGGTGGCTCAGTGGAAATACAGCTATCAGGAGTGAAACATTTTTAGAGTTAACATCCGTGCTCCGATCTGGGCAGATATACACATACAGCGCTGATTTCCAGCAGTAGACTTGTCCATCAGCAGTGAGAGCTCTTGCAGCAATTGATACAGTTGTGTAACGTTCATTATGGGCATGACTTCTCATGTTCACGAAACAATCTGATTGTGATCGCATTGGTACAGTATGTAAGCACCTTAGCACCTTACAATACTGACGACTGGGCTCTTTTCCTTGCAGGTCCTTATGATCATCCTGAATGTGCATAGGGCAGGTTACCTGTAAACCTTCTCGATGTGTTGATGATAATGTGATAACGTGTTAACACATGATAGCGCACCGATGCCGTCACATAGAGTTATGGCCAGGAATCGGCCCACCTCATAGACTGGATCCATGCAGTGCTCCAGTGAGAGTGGAAAGCCATGTGTCAGCCACCTTGACCCGTGTGTCTATTTCCAGGCCCTGTACCATGACGTCCATCCAGCGACGGAGGCCTTTCCCCAGCTCCCAGCCAAGGCGCCCCCACCACCAGCAGCAGCACCATCAGCCCTCTCCAGCAGTCCGCCAGACAAATCCAGGGTACTCCTCGCTGCCCTGGAGCAGTACATGGGGAGAAAGCTACCAGACAAAAGCACTGCCTTAGTTCACCCCAGTGGGCAGCCCAAGGGCCGTATCTGGTATGACACTAAGTGGCGTCCTTCCCTGGGGACCCAGGTTGAGAGCGTAGGAAAAGGAAGGATTCTACTCCGGCCAGTTGCAGAAGTTGGCAAACCTCAGAGACCCAAAACGGACAGACTTCTAATCAAGGCAGGATCCAACCAACCAATAGCTAAGGATCCCCTCAGTGCAATGGATGGTAGGATTATGTTTGTAAAGGAACACAGTGCCAGTCAATATTTTGGGCACACTGCTCTTTGTTTATTTTTACTATTTTCCACATTTTAGTATAATAGTAAAGACATCGGAACTAAACAGGATTATGCAATGACCCAAAATCTTATATTTTAGACTCTTCAAAATAGGCAAAAAATATTCTTTAAAATTAACATGTTTTGGAAAGAAATTCACACATTGGCATCAACTTCACTATTTATATTTGTCAAAGGAACAAATTATAAGCATTTAAGCATAAGTCTTTAGATGAAAATGCCTTTGAATGCATGTTTCCCACTATCTCAATCAGGTGTGTCCAAACTTTTGACTGGGACTATAAAAACTATTCATCCTAAGATGAATTATTCGCATCAGTTATGCACAATCATATTAAGATCTCTCAGGGTTTTGTTTGCCAGTTTGCTTAAAGCCACAAGTAGTGTTATTATTCTTATTTGAATTTCAGACCTGTTCCCTTTATATTTTAATATTTCATCATTTTTTCCTCTTCAAGAATATGTTTTCATCCTTTCAGAGAGCATCATTTATTCCTCTTGGAGGACATATTTCCTGCTCTTAGAGAACATCTTTTCTACCTTTGTTCCTCTCAGAGAACTTCATCCAGAATGTGGTGAAACAGCTGGGTAGGCACAGTGTTAACGTGGATGCCCTAAATCCCAAAGAGGTGGACCAGCTGGCCGACATCATCGCCGATGCCCTTCAGGTTGTGGACAGTGGTGGCGTCAAGGGTGTACAGCCCAGAGAAGACCAGAGTGAGATGAAAAGAGGACCTCCATCCACCACGAGCCTGGAAGAGGACACCGCATCCCCAGGTACTTTCATCCAGCTACTTCCGGTGAAGTTGCATCCTCAGTTTGTTTAATCTTACCGGCCAGTGGTGGAGGGTTGCTGCTTGCTGCACATGGTGGTACCTCCAGCTGTGCCGCACTGGAAAATTTGCTGGCCAGACTAGTCTCTGTGTATGTCTTGTCAGACATCTTTCAACCATCTGTTAAGCTGGCAGCATTGAATCAGATACATGTTTCTTCAAAATCTAAGGCTGACATTCAGTTGAATAATTCATTTTGGTGGTTTGTCCTTAAGTTTGAATAATGGCATAAAGAAAATATTTTTTTATGTGACACTTACATGTACATCACAAATTGGGCAGTTGTTGAAATTAATGAAAAAAAAATGTTGTGCAAGAATGAAGAAGTCATACCAATAAATAATAAATGTGCTTTGATACTCAAAGCTAATGGCAAAGCATTGCATTCTACTCACACACAGTGAGTAGAACCGATAGCGACTGTCAGACAGACATTATCAAATTATTCATAATTGCACGCAGTACAACATAGCCAACATATTGATGCAATACAACATGGGGGCTTTGTTTTCTCTTTGAGTTAATGTGTTTTCTGTTATTTGGTGACAGAACAAGTAATGGAGGAAGAAAAGCCAGACTCCACTGACAAGGTACCTTTGTGATTCTTTTAAGTAGATGAATGGTTTGATCAAATGTCAGGGCAAACCTTGACATTATAAGTCTGGGAATAATGCCGTTCAGTGAGATTTAAAGCAAGGAGGGGGGCAGATTTAGGAGAGCTTTAGCTTTCCGGCACTTTCTTGAAAGGAGAGAGTGACTGTTTTTTCTGTCATTAACAAAGGACGGCTTGAAAGCAGATGACATTCTGTACAGCTTAGTTTTGAAATATGAAACAAAGGTGATATGGACCGTTGGGCATTTATTATTTGAAAATACAACAATCTTAACGTTTGTCATAAT
The DNA here is from genome assembly GCA_019176425.1 of Megalops atlanticus. NCBI lineage: Eukaryota > Metazoa > Chordata > Actinopteri > Elopiformes > Megalopidae > Megalops > Megalops atlanticus. Next base: position 50,855,797 of record CM032876.1, read on the forward strand.
AAGAAGTAGTCTCTTTTAATGTATCTGTTATTTCGGTGGCAGTCCAGTTTTTTTCAACAACCTGTTCTAGACAATCATACCTCAGAGTTGTATAGGCCACATCAACAAAGAGGAATATTTAGTGTTCTTTGTTCAAGCCTGAGTAATAGGAGGAAAAATTGTCTCCGCACAGAGATATTGAAAATTCTTCTGTTTGAAGTTTTTTTAAATTTATATGGCTAAGATGTTACACAACAGAAAGATATTATTATTCCCGTTCATATGTCCTTATGTCCTTCCTGAAATACATCATATTCCTTTAACAAAAGGCTTTCTTGTCATATTCCAGGTACACATTTCATGGTGTAACCTTTACAAAAGAAACCATTTTTTTTGTCTTACACAAATGTACCCAGGATACATAAATGAATATGAACAGAGAACTAGTGCATTCATGAATTGCCCCAACCTTACACTCTCATTCCCACATTTTGGACACAGAATGCGCTCTTCCTCAGCAAGCTCTTAGAGTACCTGGACAACAACACCTCCACCAGCGCTCCCCAGCCAGACGCCCGGGTGGCGGAGAGCCCGGCGGAGGCTGACGGCGCAGGCGTGGCCCCGGAGGAGCCCTCCACCGACAGCGGCGCAGTGGGGGTGGAGAACGTGCGGAGCAGGACCACTCAGGCGGAGGTCGCCGTGGAGAAGAAGGAGGCAGCGGCGGCGGAGGATTCTGTGGAGGAGCTGTCTGAGGTAGAGCGCTGGATCCATGGCGCTGACCCGCCCGCCGTGGACGCCGCTGTTGTGGAGGTGCCGCGGAGGAAGGACATGCACGTGGAGGAGGTGCTGAGGCTTAACGTCCAGTCCCTCTCGACTGAGGAAGGCCCAGGCGACTTTGGCTACATCATAACAGACACTGAGTGAGTACTCAGAGCAGTTTCATTTCATGGAATATTCTGGAGAAAAAATAACACAAGGTTTGGCCCCATGCTTCCAAACACCCTGTTTAGTATGTACAGCACCTCCAGGCTCTCTGCTTCCCTAGGTTCTGTGTACAGGAGTGTAATTAAAAGAACATTAAAAGAGCTCTTTAAAAAAGCAAAGTGGATTAATTCCTAATGGCATCTGCTGAGGGTTTAAACATGGAAGCAGGATTTGTGTCTGTCTAAAAATACTATAACAATTTAACAATGGTTGCAGAGGAAGTAAATATTTTGAATATATGTTTGCTAGATATATTAAGGGAATGAGAAATATGATTATACGTATTACAAATATTAATGAATAGCCTCTGCTGTTAAACCAATGGTCAGTGTGTCCTTGAAGCTTTTTCAGCCTTTGTGAAGAGAAACTCCTTCAGTTGTTTGAAAGCATGAAAATCAGTATTTCCTGTCATGTTACTGTAAGGTGTTTGACAGCTGAAACTGCTTCACTCAAAGGTCAAATTTGTTTTTGAATCTTAGGAACATTACATGCTCTTATCTGTGGCTTTTAATTTGTAAGTATCCAAGTACATATTGCAATTTGACAATTACAGACCTTTATAGAAGAGACAACACAAAGAAGTCAGTAATGATGGGTAGGAACTAATGACATCTTCAACTCTTCAACATATGTACACATATATACACACACACACACACACACACACACACACACACACACACACACACACATTTACATTTATTCATTTGGCGCAAGCAAAAAACCAAAGGAATCAACAATATTATAATATTAGAATATTACCTGAAATATGAATAAAGTCAAGTATTTACATATTTGGAAACCTAAAGCACCCATTCTGATGAGTGAATGGAGGGATTCATATGAAGACTGAGTGGGGAAGAGGATGAGGATCAGGTCATGATGACAAATTGCATTTGTATAGTGCCGTACATGGATCTCAAAGCTGTACAGTTGAGTGGGGGTCACTTCAATGATGACTGGTATATAGCATCCACCTGGGTATTTCACAGCAGCATTTTTTCCCCAGAGGACACATTGGCTGAGTTTTCCAGGGAGGGATGATTAGGTGTCCAGACTGAGAAGGACAGGCTGTAGATTCTAATGAGGTCTAACTGGTTTAAAATATCTTGTAATGACTGATATAACCCCTGATCTGCATAGCCCATGGAGATCAAGTGTGACCTTCTGCTGTGTGGAGAACGTCACCCCTACCCCCTTACTTTAAACTGGAGAGACATTTTATAAATCCTCAGATTATTGATATTTTACAGAAAGTGAAAACTGGACAACCTCAAAATTGGAGTTTTAACCATACCAGCAACAACAATCATCGATCAAATTCAAGTAGCGCAGTACTACAGTATCTGGCACAATGCAGCGGCGGTGTCATAGGGTGAATGAGTCATCCTGTGCTTTGCAGTCTCGTGGCTTAAGATCCCCTCACAGCGTTATCAGAGAAAGTGTCAGCTGCCTGTCCTTCACCTGTTAAACAGGCAGGGCCTCCACGGTGCACAGACGGGGAAGGGTGGGGGCTAGATTGCCGAAACGGCACGCTTGTTCTTGCGGGGGGTGAGCGGGTCACCTTCCAGGCAGGTGGATCGCTCTCCCTGCCCTTCTTGCCGCGAGGTGGTCGGCCCCAGCCTCCGTGGGCTGCAACCCCGGTGATTGCATGGCTGTTACCTCAGCCTCTCCCGCAGTGTCGCGCTAACCTGCTTATCTGACATCTCCTGACATTGGAGGGAGGCGAAGCCCACGGGGAAGAGTGCCAGCATCAACAAGCAAGGCACTTCACAGCTCCAGTTGTTAGATTTATGCCGGTGGGATTCGGACGTGCCTTGAATCACATCGTCAAACCTTTAAGTCTTTTTGTTCCAGAACCCCTTCCAGATACTGAAATATCCTATATTTCTAAAGCAGTGGTGAGCCTGTGACAATGAAATTAGCCATCGCAATGCAAATAACACATATGTGCTTTTCCAGATGCATTATTTTGCTTGCATTAAACATTGATGGAAAGTAATGATCTATTTATATTTTATATTTTCTCATTTTACCAACTATACAGTTTATAAAATTGCTGATCTAATGATTTAGCTGCCATTTGATGTCACCTCGACTCACTCAACTACAAATGGCTACTGTTTAAATAACAGCAAGTGTATAGCTTTCACATGAGGGCTGACAAACAATACTTCAAAAATTCTCAATCACAAACTAATATTTCTGTCATTTTGCCAGGAAATATACAGTTGATTTATCTCAGACTCACACAGACACACAAATACCAGAAAGGCAGACTTAAGACATTAGTGGGGTTTTGCCCACCTGATGCTAGTTAATGGCTGCAAGGATCTGGGACACAATTTCAGTCCGGCCGACATGGGAACTGAACGAGAGGTCGCTCCTCCTGTTTCGACAGTGACCTTTCACAGAGTGGATAAGGAAGTGATCTCTAATCACGCCATCAGGGATAATCCTGTGGGCAGAAATGACAGCTTTAGTGGAAGGCAATGATGTGACAGGCTCCCCGGGAGCTGCGTGGGCTGCCTGGTTAACGGGAGCGTCGTCTGAGCTCTAATGCCTCTCCCTGCAAACCGCTGCCTGAACTCCAGCAGAGCCCGACGCCTAGCCCCCATTCTCCAGGCAACTGGAAGTGCTCCCTGGTTGAAAAAAAAAAAAACACAAAAACAGCACTGAAACAACCTGAGAGGGTTCTGGAACATTTCTGGAGAAAAAGTCAGAGCTCCTGTTGGGTGGCTGCTTTTGCTGTAAGGGCCACATGTCTGCCTGAAGCAAAGGGAAACAATGTTTCCAAATCGCTTCGTTTGATTTGAGAGGCTCGTTTCGACAGAATCTGTGGAGCGATTACGCTGTGGCTACGCCTGATTCCATTCTTTTTGGGCTATCCTGTGGTTGTGTTACTGACAGGTCTTTCATGAATACAAATCCCTGTCCTCTTTTTCCAACGCTTTATGTATATATCTATGAATATAAAGTTTTATGAGTGTTGATGTTCATGTTTATATCTTTATGTATGTGTCTGTCTTATGGTTGTTGTGTTGCCACTATCTTTTAGGGCCATTTCCAGCAGCATGAACGGTTTGATTTGCTCACCCAATGATCATGAGCACATTGCATGCCATGCCTTTTTATGCTTGTTACATTATATTTATAACCTGCATTCGATACTGTAATATTCAGAGGTACATCGACAGGAGCATATTTTAATCTATTGTTCCATTAAAATGATTTAGAAAATATAGGTTTGTCTCCACCTAGTGATGGTAAAAAATTTATGAAAATATACATGTTGTTATTGTGTATATATTGTATGTATTATAAGTTACAAAATGTAGTTGTGTTTTTTCACAATTGTATAACATATTCATAATAGAGATATATGTATACTGATCATTCAGAGCAATAGTTTTTTTTTCTTTGAAATCCTTTGGAAATGGAAAGAGTTCATTAGTAATTATACATTATACATTGCAATATGTTATAATATCTGCAGTCTCCTTAATATCATTTTACTGTCTGAAAAATCTAAACAGTTGATGTTTTCTTCAGTTGTTTTTGACTGGTTTGGCTTCTTGTGCATACATTTTCCTGGTTTAAAATAGGGAGCAGGGAACTTGCAGTCTGGATCTAAATGAAGTAGAAGAAGCAGTTTGTCCCTCTTTTCCTAAATACAGTATAATGCATTTCCTGCAGGATCCCTTTGTTAGATCCGTTTGCTCGGGCTTTGCGGTCTGTCGCTCCGTGGGTCCGGGTTTGCGTCAGTAGACTCGGGCAGTGCAGTTGCCGATCCTCAGCTGCATCATAGAACCATTACACTTCCTAACAATTCCATTTGCACCTTATTGTTTGTCTCATTGCTGGAAAATTCAGGTGATTTATCATGCCTGAAGAACCACCTGATCCCAATTCCCCCCCGGCACGCGGCGCGGTGTGTGACAGGAATGCGATGTGTGGGAGCCGGCCCACTCTCTAACAGGCCGAGGTGACAACTATGTTGGGACCTTTCGCCTGGCGAGCATTGACGAGTTCCATTTTTAACACTCTGCTGTCCCTGTCCCACCCCCCCACCCCCAAACAGCTCTCTCAGCACCGACGAGGGCCTGCATCTAATGGAGCTCCTGGCTCGCCGCGCCAAGCTGCGCATGACAGACTTCCTGGACATTTCGTACGTATCCGCTCCTTTTTCTGCATTTTGGGTTAGGTTGCTGTGTGTGTGACATAGTGGTACGGAGCAAGACTTGTAACCAAAAGGTTGCTGGTTGGATAGAATTTTAATGTAAGGGTCTCTGGATAAGAGTGTCTGCTAAATGACCATAATGTAATGTGTGTTTTGGCTTTGGTGGTGAACATTATGACCATTGAATACAAATGAAAACAATGGCCTGTACTAAGCATCTTTATGGAAAGAGCCCCAGGGGTCTTAATTGCAGTTTCTACAGTGCTATAAAAATTAATAAAACATACAAATGGGATTTGGAAATTGGTAAAGTTGTTAAACTTCAGATTCCATCTAAAACATTCAAAGGGAAATTAACAACTTCATTGTGTACGTTCATTGTATACATTTAGTTGTTGTTGTAAACAATCTGTAATTAGGGCTGAGAGCACCCACAGGCTCAGAATTGATCCTTGTGGCACACCTGTGAATTTTACTTTGTTAGTTAGCCACTTCAATATGATTCAAGCAAAAAATCTGGTTATTTCATCATCAAATGTAATTATTTCAGGATGTGTAACAGTATAGATTTACTGAAGCTTTGCAGATAGTAATAAAGATATAGTGTGTAACGCATTTGGAGAAATGACAGCTGAATTGTTCTTTGTTACTTCCAACTATTTAGATGAATTGCCATTGTCGCTCATTTTAGTAAGAATCCAATCATTCTTGGTTTGTAAGCTGGAAGGAACATAATGGGTACATCATGAATACAGTCCTGTTTTTTACGCTTTTAGAGCTCTAATGCTTTCTCAATATCTATTAATACTCATGAAAAATTTGGTTGGAACAAAGCTGAATGTTTAAAATTTAAGCATGTACTAATTTTAGATTCTCTTTTCTTATTACATTCATTACAGATATTATGTATATATAATAGTACTGTGTATTTGTGTTTTCATACCATGGTACTTACAACACCTGTACAACAAGTACACAGCATCACATCACATGTGTCAGATAAGCAGGGTGGCCTTATGGGATTGCAATCCTCCAGGCGGAAATCCCTGAGTGAAATCCCCATTCGTGGCCCCTTTGCCCCTCTCATGGCAACTCCTGAGGTTCAGTCTGCAGGTCTTTGTGCTGTTTTCAGCCCTTACCAATGTTAGTAAAACATACCTTTCCCCCTGGTTTGCCAGTAGCCATTTTTCGATTGCTTCCACTTCTGCTCTTGATAGAATTTTGTCTCTTTAAACTTTCTGACAGTGCAAACCATTGGTCACCTAGGTGCATGTCTTGTCAGGTGCTCTGCACCTTAAATTCATTTTGAAGAGAGGGTTTTGCAGAATATGTTGGTGGACATGGGTTTTTCTCTCTCTGTGGACTTCAGCCTCCATTGCTGGAGGTAGGCATTACACATTATACTTTATATTAGCACTTGGCATAGTCCATGCCTCTGCCACCTGTAACGGTCTGGAGTGTCAGCCCTAAGTCATTTTGGTTTTGCTTCATAAGTGATTCTGCCACACCAAGTTTCTGCCAAATCCATCCATAACATGTCCAGTTATTCTGTTCATGGACAGACAAACAGACAGACAAAGCCATTAGATAAAGGTCAGAGACTGAATGCGTCATTGTAAAAGCATATGCATTAATTTTCCTTTCTAGACTTTGTTAGACGGTGTCATGTACATATGTATGCAAAATCAAAATCCTTCTGTGCCTGAATATTTGCCTAAAATATATAGTATACATATTTATGGGGTTATTTAATTGAATCCATATTTTACAACATCCAACTGAACTGTAAATGTAAATTTTAAAAAATGCAATAAAGTTAACAATACTTTGGAGAGAGGAAATCACTCCCACATAATGAAGAATGTTCACTTTTATAGAAAAAATGCAGATATATTCCACAAGGAGCTAAGAAAGATGAGTATTCTGGTTAAGACTTTGTAAAGATTTTTTTCCTGGGATTTAGTTCATTTGGTGGTTGAAAAATATGTAGACATCTGTTTTATCCTGACATTTGTGTGATTTAACCTGCACCAGGGAAAAGAAGTCAAGTCTAATTACCTCTAGATACAAACATACCCAGCCTAAAGAAGATGTGCATACCTTGTGATGTCTCTAATGAATTCAGAGCACTGTCTTATGTTCAAACCTCTTTTAGACCGTAATGTATATTACAACAGACAATGTATACTTTGTAGTTTGAGAAAAACTGGGAAATTAGCCTATGCATTCTAGCTCTACATATGTGCAACTAAAGGGAACTTTCATACACACACACACACGCATATGCACTCACATGATTGCACGCACACACACACACACCAATTATTGACAAGTAGCCCTGTGGTGCAGGAGCGATAATACTTTAATAATGAGAGTGAACTTTCCTTGACCCACGGCCCCCCATTCTTTTTTAAATTGTTATATTTTCCCTGTAGGTATCAGCTTCTGCAGGGGCCTCAGTGTATTAACTTAGAAATGCAATGAGGCTTTCAGGACATTCTTACTGAAAATGAAAGTTATGTCTGGGTAATTATTTTCTGACATGCTGAGCAGCCATGGTTTATACGTCTATAAGATCCTACCACAGAATAGATGCTTAATGCAGAGCATTTTGACCGGAGTCGGAATTCTGGCTCCAGGCAGCGATGTTTCATCACTGTCTGCGAGGACTCTCTGCAACCTGCTTGATCGAGAGCTATGTACGCTGAAGTTCGCTTACTGTGCCACCAGATGGGACGTGATGCATTGTGTGTAATCTGTTTATTTGCTTGGTCCTCCTTAGACCATGCCATATTTCTGCCTGTTTTTTTTTCACTGCTTTTTTCTTTTATTAGGAGTCATGTACAAGGCATGCCACTTTTAAGTGTTACATTCCTTCTTTTTGAGTATAGTTGTTACGTTTTATGTGAGGGTGTAAAACATCATATGATGTCACAAGTCATAATTTTAGTTGTGTTTTCTTTTGCTATTTAAAGTGATTCAGTGACATCACCATGCCATTCCCATCTCTGAAAGGGCAATAAATAAACCGTCAGCTCACAACCTGGCAAGCTAGAACTCAACCTCTTTTTTCCTTTTGAGTCATGTGGGTAAAGACGTGAAGGTTGCCTTATCCAGTGCTGCTGACCTCACGGTGCTTTAAAAATCACTGTTCATCTCCCCAAAGTGTACGTTTACACAGCTCTATTTCTAGTGGGTAGATATGAATAGATTTGCGCGGAGACACCTTGCTGAAGGAACCTGTATCCCTGCTACACCTTGGTTATGGGCTTTCAGGATCACTCCTATGGTAGCTGACTGAGTCACGTGTGTGGAATGAGCTTTGCTAGAGCTTGCCTTTACAGCGCTCAGAGGGCCAAGCTGCGTCCATCTTTGAACCCGTTACGCCACACTAAGGCAGCTGATCCGTATTCAGCTCATGGGGCGAGATACAGGAGGGCGTTGATAATGTATCTTTTGTCTTTTCCCCCTTTTTGGAAAATGGAGATGCCGTCCCGGGGTCGGGATGATGGAGGGTTATGAAAACTAGCTCTTTGTGTGTCTTTCTACCAGCCCCAGCGGGAGGAACATCACGGTCAATTTGTAGAAACAGCCCGCTCATGGCCCAGGTCAGGCCACATTATCGCGTCAGTGGAAAGCGCTACCCTCACATTGTCAAAACTGTCTACAAAAAGTTTCAAAAGAAATGACTAGTTTGTGTTATCTAGTTTGTTTACTTAAATTGTGAAAGCACTTTATGGTTATGCCACCCTCCTTCTGTTTAGATGCGAATCCCAATTCCCCTTTTGAAGTAATTTAGTGTCATCATTTCATCGTACGTTTTAAACAACAGCCAGCAGGGGGAGTGATTTACTCACACACAGATTGCATAGGGAGCCCGAGATAAAAATCACACAAACCCAAGCTTTTCTTCCTGTGTGAGGCATAAGCCAATATATACCCTATCCCATTTGTTCATGTCAATACATGAAACGCTGTATACGGAAAAGGCAAGACGCCAAAAATGCAAGTGAGAGTTGAGATTCGGAAAACTCAAGCTCATTTTTGTATATCTTAAATATGTGTGAGAATGTCGCAAGGGACACCCGTTCAGGGGTTTTACAGGCTCTGTCAGTGCTTCTGATACTCATATTGATAGACTGCTTTCTTCACTGTATTTCAGTGGTGTAGCGGGGGTCTGATGTATCCCCTGCAGTAAGCCATAAATTGGCTTCAGAATGAAGAAATAAAATGTATGAGTGATGTGAAAGGGCAGGGGCTGAAACACCACAGGAGGTCTGTGATTCCCCTTCTCGCTGCGCCGCCCACTTCCTGTTCTCGACAAACCATCAAGCGACTCACTGCTCCCAGAATTACTCACAGTGTGCCAGCTATGCAGAGTGTATATATATAGACTGAGAAAAAAAAAAGTTTTTTGTTTTTTTCAAATATATGGAATCATAGAGGGATTTCTTATAGCTTTACTAAATGATTGGTGGTATTTTGTGATGGTTTGGAGCCAGAGGTTGTGTAAGAGCCAGGTGGTATGCCTGTAGATGCTAAGAAATGTAATTTTCCACTGCTTCTGAGTCAATGGAGGGGTTGTAGGCTCATGGCCGATACCCCCTAAGCCCCCCAACCCCCCCACGTCTCCCCATCAGTGGAGCTCAGTTTTGGGAGTAGGAGAGGCATGGGAGTAATGGAGTTTCTCACAGATCAAAGCTGTGGTGAGAGGATGTGAGGATCGGGGCTCTTGGGTCGTCCACACCCACTGTGAGTGCCACAATCACAAGAGTCAGTGCCCCACTCTGCTGGAACCGAGGGGGCAGAGGGCAAGAGCTCCAGCTGGAGCCTCTCTCTCTGACGGTACCATAGGCCACGGAGTGAACGATAAACCTCAGCAACCACTCAGGTCACGACGTCTCGCAGTATGAGTCAGAGGTGAGGTGACGTCATTGGATAAGTGCACGCTGTAGCTTCCATCGGGTCGTGTTACCTCCTTACTGTCAAAATTTCCTCCAGTTTTGGTCCACTTGTAAAGAGTTTGCCGTGCATGTTTCAGGTTCTGCAAGTCTAATTTTTCATATTTGGTATGTTATTGAATTTTGACACCAAAGCACTTTGCATTTTGATTGAACCGTGCCTTCAGTCCCTCCTTTCCTGATCCTGGAAGTCTAGTCTGGTTGCTGCCATGCAGATAAACTTGTTGAATCACACCTGGAATAGAGCAAGCAGTCAGTCTGTTTGACTGAATATCCAAATGACATCTTTGCCTTGAATAACCTAGAGTATTTATATGTGGGATACGTTATTATTTTCTAATGACCAGTATGCTCCAGATCCTGTTAAATTTTCAGTGCCACGGTGAAAACTGTCTGTTGGACAGCTGACAGTAGGGGTTTTAACAGCATACGGGTCAGAGGGGGTAGAAAGCAAACAAGATTTTCAGGCACAATATGGCAGTGCTTTCATGTTCTGTGTTTGAAAAAAAAGAGGAAGATGGTAGAAAAAGAAAGCAGAGAATAGCTCTCATCCATGAAAGAAGAATGCCTTGGACTGGAGCAGCAGAGGCTTTGGAGTCACTTCATTTCCCCCCTTTCTCTCTCTCTTTCAGAGTGCAGGGCCCAGCTGTCACCTTCAAAGTGCGCCCCAACCCTCAGAACGTCTCCACTGCAGATGTGACCAGTATGGCAGGTAGGACCGCACTGCCGATTGGCTCCCAGACCCCTGCGAAGTGACTGTCCGTTTCACCTCGCATGTAGCGGTGTCCTCTGGGCAATGTAGCAATACCAAGCTGAGGGACATAGTTATTCTTATTTCCAGTCCTAATATGTGTGAAAAAAACACTTCTTCAGTGATATAGTGGCTGTATATGTATGTTTTGCAGCCCATTTGGTCATTGACTTTAATTGGTTAAATATAACCCTTCCTTCGCTGTAGCTGAAAGACATTTCATTGCTGCTGCTGTTGATACAGAATAGCCTGTTCTACCAGATCATAAGCAATAAAGCATTACCATTTAATGGTGACCTAAGAATTCTAACATTTCAGCCGAATGGCGTGATATCTTTCACATTGTCCTGCTCTTAGTATTGCACATGATACTGGAGCTATCTGCAGTGAGAACTGACACTCTTCCTGGATTCTTGGAAGAGTGTCAGTGCCAAACAGGTCTAGACAGGCTTATCTTTTTATAGCAAAACAGCTTGAAGTCTGGTGATAGAAAATTGTAGAAGAGAAAAAATTCTAAATATGCAGTTGTACCTCTGGCAATGTCTGATCTCAGATCAGCGCGGAGGTCTGACACCCTCATGAAGGACAATAAAACCAGCATAATTTCCATAATTCCTCAGTCATCTTTGGAAATGAGAACTTGCTCTCAATTGACCTTCCTGGATAAAAAAGGTTAAGTGTTTAAGTACATGCTTACACACAGTACATGATTACTCTGTGTGTGTATGTATGTGTGTGTGTGTGTGTGTGTGTGTAAGACGGAAAGAGAGAGAGAGATAGAGAGAGACAGAGGAAGAGCATTCAACAGCACAATAATCAAATGTGATGTCCTTTATTTTCTCTTAACCAAAATTCTTGAAGAATGGGTAACATGATCAAATCTTGCTGGTGGCTTTGAAGCATTCAGAACGGGTAATGAAACTTAATCTTGGGGTGTGGTTATATTTTACTGATATTTTGTGATGAGAAACACGTAAGTGGAGTTGTTTATACAGGTTTCATCTGAAAATAGTGTTTGTTCAGAAGTATAACACACCTGTTGAAAATGTAACGCACCTGTTACATTACTGAGGATAAAGTGAACGCGATGTATACCAGCCTCTTGTCTGAGAAAGTCAACCCTCAGAGCACTGTTGATGGTGGTTGTGCAGCTGTTTTATGCCCAGATCAGCTTTGCAAATCTGTTTTAATGTTTGACTGCACTGTCTGCATTGAATGACTGAATTGTTGATTGTCAACATGTAAAGGAGGGCTAATGGCAGCAGTGAGCTAAAACAGAAATGTCAGCCAAAATGTTAGGTCAACATGATCCGCTTTCCTGCCGATTATTGATAAATTATGAATTCACTTTGCTTGCTTGAGTCAAGCTTGAATACAGACTCCAGCACACTGCAAAGCACTGTCAGCTACTCTGTCGTGTTAAGTAAATGTTACAGATTTCTGATGAGAAGAAAATAAACACTGATCAAAAAACCAAAGAGAAGTCTGATATTTAGCAAAAGTTTAATATAAAGCCCTTTTTTGTTAATATGAAGCCCTTTTAACTTTTAAATCGGTGTGTAGAAAGGTTGGAGAGATGAATGATTCAAAAATCTGAGCATCCCATTAACCTGTGTTAACTAATTATGTATTTTTTCTTCTTAATGAAACATCCTCATAGTAACTCGGTGCATTTACATGAATGAGACGTGTGAGGAGAGACACGTTGGGAATGTAGCCACTCTTTCATGGATATTGCAACAGACTCAAGGGCAGGGATTTGTCCCTAATCTCAACTCAGTGGATGATATATGCAGAAACGTGCATGCACACACACTTGCTCTGTCACTTACTTACTTACTCACGCACGCACGCACGCACGCACGCACGCACGCACGCACGCACACACACAGACACTCATACAAGTGCAAGCAAAGAGAGAAGAAAGCTATCTGAAGAAAAAATGCTTTAAATAGCAATAATACAGCTTTCCTCTATTCTCAGCATTGATGAATTGTGTGTTTTCATTCTTTTTAAACCACCGTAGAACACATGCCAGTTATTTGTTTTTTGTTACTGATACATATTCTACATACGAAGACAATTGCTCTGGAGATCTATCATAACAGCGGGATTATTATGCTAACAATTATGCAAATATATGAAGAAAAAAATGTGATATCCTGGTGGAAACCATTTAAATGATCTATGGCAGCTTTTACCAGTACCTTTTGAATGGTGAAAAGCATTTTGGGAGGTCCCACTGCATTGTTGAGGGTTTGATGGCTGCTACCCTTTCTCTCAGTTCAACTGGAAAACCTGAGAACAAAGGGCCATTCTGACTAATCCTAATGCGCTAAGAAAATAAAAGATTAACTCCTCCGTACTAAACTCTGGGAATGTTTATGAAAATCATTTTCTGACACCCGCATGGAAATGAGCCACCAAGTGTTGAGGAAGTTGAGTATAGAGCAGCAGATCTGTTGTTTAAAATGTCCCACTAGAGCATTTTCTCTATATCTGTTCCTTTCTCTCTCACTCTCTCTCTCTCTCTCTCTCTCTCCCCCTTTCTCTTCCTCTGCCTCTCTCCCTGTCTCTCTCGCTGTCTCCCTCTCTCGCCCCCTCTCTCTCGCTGTCTCCCTCTCTCGCCCTCTCTCTCTCTTTCCCTCTCTCTCTCCCTCTCTCCCTCTCTCCCTCTCTCTCTCTCTCTCTGTCTGCCTCAGTGTGCTCGAGCTGCCTTGATGAGGCTCTGTACCTTGGAGTACTTCACAAACACGTAAATCACCTGCGCTCGGAAATTGGTTCTGTCAGAATAGGTTACATTCACTGCTAACCTTTTTTTCCCCACCCAATGACAGATTTTGCATTTTTGCATTTGCAGATTTTGTTTTTGCATTGCATACATTGTGGTAAATATATGTATGATGTATTTTTATTCCAGCTCCGTGTCTTTCTGTGGATGCTGAGAGAGTGTACCAGTGGTCTTAGTGCTAATGGTACAAGAGTGTAGTGTAGCATACAGTTACAAAGTACACCATATTACAGCTGGGCAATGCAAGCCTTGGTTTGGCTTGATATTGTATAGCATGCTGTAGCATAGTGCATTTTAGTGTATGTGGTATGATACATTATAGTTTAGTGTGGTAGAAATGTTTATTTATAGTTCCCATTTCAAATATGAAATGAGTTCAAAAAGATAGTGTTTTTTTGTGCAATGCGTGTTTTTAATGGTGCATCTTACCATCAGTGGAAAATAGTGCTACTGCTGACATTTAGGACATCATTTTGTCCAACATACAAAAAGCATTTCTTACATTTTACATTTATTCATTTGGCAGATGCTTTTATCCAAAGAAACTTACGAGTGATGCAGAGTACAACACAAACATTTCTGTGTAAGATGATTTTAGTACCTGTTATATAGGCCTTTTATTAAACTCTTGCGAACCTTTTCAGTGTTAATAGTGGCATTCTGTCATCACAGGCTTAGAAATTATTCTGTTTTTAAGTCTGGTGTTATTTGCTGACAGACAGGTGAAAGAACTCCCCCTCAGTCTTAGAGGGAGATTGAGAATGGCTCATTTTTTGTTCTTATTTCATTCACACTTGTAATCTGGGGGAAGACTGTCAAAGAATTACTCTGAAAAAATAAATGACCTGTACCCCTGTCCTGACTGGAGGAAGCAGTGATGCAATGATCAGCTTTGTAGCTGGTGAACTTAAATGCAGCCCCATGTAGATAATTTAGTCTGTGTAACCATAAGAGACTGCCGCGCACACTAAAGACGCATAGACCAAGCCTGGAAGCTGAATTACTCACTAAATAACCCGATGCCCTGTCAATGGCTGCCTTCCAAGGACCCCACATCCACACAGATCTGCACAAAGACCAAAGAGGGTATTTGTTGCTGTGTCTGGCTGAGTGGTAGCATTTGCAGTGCACTGAAAGTAATTGTGGTTTGTATCAGTCCAGGGTACAATGTAACTTTCTTCAGGACATCTTTTAACCCTGACAAATCAATATCAAGGAGGACCTTATTGCAGTAAGTGGAGCTTCAAAGTGGAATATAGTTCACTGGATGTTTGAAAATAGTGGGGTTTTTTAAAGTCACTTAGACAATACAGAACAAAACAAGCCCTGCAAAAAAAAGAGGATCCTGTCAAAGGGGCTGGAAAATTGTTATTTCAAGAGCCCGCGGCCAGCTTTGTCCCTCTCCTGCAGCCATGCTCTGAGTCGCAGTTTGGGGAGATGGGCTCTGTTGTCAGGGACGTCAAGATGGTGGGCGGCAGGGGTGGTGACCTTCATTGTTTCTGCTTTTATGCTCAGGGGGAGCTAGAGCCTACAGGCTACTTCCAACGCTACGCCCCGGCCGTGAGAATGCACACCAGTGAATGTAAAGAGGGTCAGGGCCACTTAGCACTTGGAGTAGGGACAGTGATGTCACCTCAAGACAAGGAAAAAAAAAAAAAAAGAAGGAAAGAAGCCATGTCGCCACATTGAAATCAATGAGGATATGCAAAGTCTGAACCCTGCACATCTGTGGCTGTCTCTTTAGCAGGTCCTTGGCAGTATGAGAAATCTAGTGTTATTAACCAATGGTTCCATCGGTTTCGATACTAATGGCCTTTGCATACCGTATGTATGCATATGATACATTGATTATGATAAATTTCAGCATTGGTCCTGAGTGTAAATAGCCACAATGAATTCAAAACGCAAGACTTTTTGGATCCTCCACAATGATAGTATGGGATGGACTGTTTTCCCACTCTTTGCCTTTAGCAGGGCTGTTTGTAACTCGTTTGACACATGCTGTGAGTTGAATGCCCCGTCCCCAGCACTGTGGAGTACAGGTAAAATAGTACTGTTCCAAATAAAACGGCAAATTAATCACTGTTGGAACTATTATATCTGATACTTTTAATATTCATTTCAGAAGAACAGAGGAATAAGTAAATACCAGATATGCAAACTCAACATAGACATGGTTGCAAAATAAACTACCTTTTTTCCACATTTCCCTGAACCAGAGGGATTAGACCACCAAGATAGACAATAACCAAAAACAGTGGTAAATAATCAGTAATAATAATTATTAACTTGTTTGCATCTGGAATGGTCACATTGATGCTTCATATTTCTTGACCGTAGCTACTGTGGTTTTCCACTAGGATACACTGTGTGACATTTTAGCCACAACTAATGCAGTTCTACCGGGGACACACAGGTCCAAAGTCGTTGAGTTTTTTTTTTTTTTTCCTGCCGATTACCACGGCACTTATGCGCGGCCCTCTTATGTGGAAAGGGGATAAGAGTTTGGGCAATGGGAGGGGAAGCGTGATTACAGCCATGTCCGCGTTTGTCACCGTTCAACCCTCTGCGCCGCGTGCAAACATCCCGTCTGAGCACTTCATGTCCGTCCCCTGTTCTTCAGACCTCTTCACCCCGAGTGCTGTCGAGGCAGACGTCACCGTAAATCGTGACAAACGAAATCACTTCATATCATTGGCTCATTAATGCCGCGCTCAAAGTTGTGATGAAAACCGGGGAGTGTGACTTATAATTAGGGAAACATTGGCGGTAAGTCTCTTTTTTTTTTTTTTGCAGCTGAGCAGATTAGCATAGATCTCATATGCTGACGGAGCTGACCTTCACTCCGGCAAACACTTGTCAAAATGCCAAATGCAATTACCTGGCTCTTAAGGAAAAGTTAGACGGTTTATCTACTCTGCTTCTCTTTGTCGCTGATGAGGACCACAGAAGACTTCAGCAGCAGCCATACTCCGCTATAGTGTGTATGGATCTGGCCGCAGGTGAGGTCAGATTAGGTAAGGTACAGGCGGGGGCTGACAGCAAAATGCACCGCAGCCATTACTGAGTCATAGGCAAAGTCTGCACAGAACGTCAAAGCACTGAGTGTTCCCATATCCTTATATGCATAGATAAAGGCCAGCTTCTATGACAAATAAACCCATATTTATCTGCTCCTGACCTGTTTTTTTTGCTTGGTTTGCTGACATTTATATATTTTATATTGAAATGGTTTTTATTAGTATGTCACATAGAGTGCCATCCACTGTTTTTCTGATACAGTACAGTTCCAATCTATCATCTGAAGCGTCTGTACGGGCTGTGGGGGGGATGTAGCGCTTAAAGTTAAATGTCTGCTCACAGTTCTCTCTGCCCGGGTGACACCAGACTGCTAATGTCACCATCAGTAGTCTAGCCTTTATCTCTCTATAATGCCATGGAATAAGGCCTACTTGAAGAATGACACATGGCAAATGATCCTTGTCAGCTCTCTGTCGATTACCGATACAGTACAGTATGCGCATAGATTGCCTTAGCTGTTTTTATTTCTCTCTCCGTCTCCCCCTAAACACACAGCTTATGAGAGGAAATGCACAGAATACGGATTCGTTAATGCTGCGTGCACTTATTCCAATCGTTTCTTCCTTTCCGCTGGTGCTGTGTTTGCATCTCTAGGCAGACGGGTGTTCGTGTGACCTGGGGACTAATGCTGAAACATTTGTGGTTGATGGCTGTCTTTTGGGACTTACCTGTTCCTCCAGTAGGCTCATTGATTTCCCTAGTTATTGCACTGAGAGTTGGCATCCCACTGGAAAATGGGGAGCAGTTCTAAGCCTGGCAGGAGACATTGTTGAACTCTATCGAGCAATTAACAGTTACTTTACCTGTCAATCAAAAATCCCATTAGGCTTAAAGGTAAGCACTCAGTGACAGTCAAGACTGACCCCTGGATTCAATCAACATTTGTCCTTAACATTGACTGTAAACTAAAGGAATGCTACTTTTTTCCAATACTAGCACAATTTTTCATTAGCTTTGGTGATCACTGAAGTGAATTGTGCAGAGATAAGTAATTCTTGCATTTAATTGCTAGTCAAAGTTAGGGAGAAATGTTGAGGGGTTACATTTTATCTTTGTTTACTTTTATGTTTTGTTTTCTTCTCCTTTTTAGATATTTTGTTCTGTCAATTTAATTTACAAGGTTGTCCAGCCAAAATAAACCCGAATATGACAGTAGCAAATGCATTTCTACGAATAATATGGATGTCATGAATAGTTTCCTTTCGTCTATGCATGCATCATCAAAGTCATGAAATGGGCCACCTTGACTTGATTCATGCATTTTCAAAAGGACATTTTTCTAGGCCAACTGTTCTTATTGGGTATATTGGTCTCTTTTTGGAAATTTCCAGTAATCCAGGGAAAATGTGTTGTTTCTTTGCACTGCAGAGCAAGTCCCTTTTTTCTGGGTTCGTCTTTGCTCATGCATGGGTCTCTGCACCAGAGTTTGACCTCTGGTCGGTAGATTGAATCTGTGCACTCTCCCCTCTTACTTCTCTACATCATTGAACATGCCATCCGGAGTCAGTAACGCTCTTTCTCAGAGTCTTCATCCTTGGGTGCTCTCTCCGGTTGATTGCACTCCTCGCGGTGATCAAAGTCTTCCTCAGTTTCCTCTCCATCAGTGTTTCTGGCCGAAGGGGGGAATCCATTACCCTTCACTGGGCCGGGCCCACCAGAGTTCCACTGCCCTCATCCGAACGTCATCTGTCAATCTTGCCCTCGTTCGAATCCGCCTCGCGCCTCCCCTGTGCTGGTTTGAGCGCAATCCTCGAAGACCGAAACCCCTTTTGAGCCTTATTGCATGAGACATGTTTGAATGTGTTCTCTCTTCTCAGTATGATCACAGATAGTGACGGCATCGCCACAAGCTGCAGTTCACTCAGTTTCCATGCTTGCTGCACCTCTAGTCACCATGGGTAACTAATAGAAGGTGACTGTCATGACTGATAAACATGTAGGAATGTGGAATGGCAAATCCTAAAGATAAATCTGTATGTCCTCATTTGGAACAGGGGATATGTATGTTCCCTGTAGAAGTGCAACAATTGCCCTCACTCACGTAAGGTTAAAGCACTCACGTGAGGGTATAACATTTACCCATGCTCATAACTTTAGTAAAACCCATCCATATTGGCATAAAAAAGCATTTAAGATTGACATTTTTTTTCCGCCAGTCCAGATGCCATTTTGATTTACTTGGCAGTTGCAGCATTAGTTCAGATCTGTTTTTTTAGTGGGATAAAGTACATAATGAGGTTCAAACCATGTGAGGTTCTGACCACATGTTGCAAGGCTATGCACTGGAATGGAACCCATGCCATGGAACCCGTGCCATCGTTCACTGTCCTTCCAAATTATCAGAGAAGCTACCTGTAGCCCTTCTCCTCACGGAGGTTTACAGCAGACAAAATGAGCTCTTGTTCTGGCACACGTTCGCTTGTGGTTAACATTTGCATTTGAACTCAATTATTGATCACATCACCCTCTCCGTGAACCCGAGGTTCTACATGTGCTGAAAGGAAAATGATTGTTACTTGAACTTGCCCTGAACATCTTGCTTTTGCACATGTAAGTATGTGGTGTAATAAAAAGTACTGCGTGTGCAGTTTTAATTCGGATTGCACAAGATGAAGCTGTAGAGTGTTATCTCCGCTGTTGACAGTCTGAGCTTATGTTCATGAGAAGGTCTGTGCTGTAGAGGTGCATTCATAAATGTGAGCATAGTTTGTTTCCTCTCAAAAGATATGTTAACCACTTTTGAGGACAATTTTAAAAATGCAGGATATTCATAAGCTATTTGACAGCTAAAACTCTGGAGGCTGAGAGAGAGACCACAAGGAGAAAATAAATAGAACTGAAGCACTTAATTGGACACAAATAGCAGAGTGAAGTTTGTGGAATTTCAGTGGAAAAAATTTAATAACTTATTTAATTAGATTGATTGGATCTATATCAAGAAATGCCAAATTGTGTTTATGTTTGGTGCATTCAGTGTAGTAGTATTCTTCATATATCAGTCAGGAATGACACCAGAGGTGCTGAAAGACATGACCATTTGAAAAGGTATATAGTGGTTCTTTTCTGTTTGGTTTTCTTTTCTCTATGTAAGAAAAAAGAAGTGTAAGTGGGGTGATTTGAGATGTCCAAGGAGAGCTCAATCTCTCAGTGAGTGAATCCAAACTTCATTGTTGTCATAGCCTGGAACAGACCACACTCAGGATGTGAGTCCGTACCTCTGTCTATCTTCACAGCCATGTTTGACCCTGGTCCCAGAGTTCCCATGTAATGTAAGGCAACTTTTGGGAGATATTATTATGCCCAATATCAGTTTTTTCCTTTATGTATATGTGTAACCTTTTGTGTCGCTCCTAAAATTCCTTTCCATTGTGTTATATCTGGCTTACTACTTACGTAAAACCTGTGGTGTGTCCAAGTAAATTACATTACGCACAAGCAGCAGTTAATGACTAATATATTGCTGAATCATTTTAATATTCGTCAGAAATTAGGATAAATGTCCGTTGGTTCTGTGCCTGTGGACACCGGGTGCCTAATGACCGCTGTTTAGCGAGCCAAACGAATCAATATGCGTAAGCTCCCCCTAAAGTCAAGTCAGCATTCCGTGGAAGTGAAGCAGACTCGTCCCGGGTGGCCTCGCCTCATCACTGCAAGATCCAGGAGCGCCCTGCAGAGAAGGACAAACCTCCCACTCCCCGCTGAATGGGTACATCGAGATTTTGAGAGGGGCGAATTGCTCCATCTTCCCCCTGGCCCCCCTACTGTCCTGAAATGACAGTCCCTGAAGGGGAACAGAGCCAGACAAAAACACATTGATTGGCCCTGCCAGGCTCTGGACCTTGATTACAGTGGCATTCGTGTGCATGCCTCAACTTTTTCGCTAAGTCACAGATAGTGTGTTGACTTCAAAGTCAAGCCTGCGTGGCACCGATTGGTATTTGTCTCATTCATTTAATGTGCGACGGTGTAGAATAAGGGTAAGGAGCTGGGCTTGTACCTAAAAGGTTTCTGGTTCAATGTCCACTTGAGCATTGCTGCTGTACCCTTGGGCAAGGAACTTAACCCAGAATTGTGTCAGTGTGTCTCCAGTTTTGTACAGTATTTCAAAATTGTAACCTATGTAATTCTCTCTGGGTAAGAGTGTCTGCTAAATGACAATAATGTAATGTAATTCCGATGATGATATTGTTTCATTGCTTCAGTTTAATGCACTGCAGTCTGTTTGATTTCACATGTTGGTTGGGTACAGTGTGCTACTGAAACCTGTTGCATTTTATACCATACATAGGTATTTCAGGATGGAGGTGTAGAGCTGCCTGTAGAGCTCTCACTCGAACACACCAACGACGGAAGTGAGCGAGTGGCGAAGGATGGCGTGCCGTCTTACCTTTGGTGGTTCGGGAACAGAATTTATTAAATATAACTGTTTTGACACATCTGACTCCAATTTTGTTATTGTTAACGTATTTTAATTTAGTAACCGGACTACTCAAATGCCTCTCTGCTAATCGCTAAGATAGAATGCTTATATATGCAACCGAGGGACTGTAGCCTCTGGTCTCGCGTAGTGTTGCTCTATACGGGTTGCAGTCTCTCATGGAGATGCATACATGCCTGTGGCCTGCGCTGGACCTAAAGTGGCACTAGTTGTATAGGCGAGGGACTACGGAGTATACCAACAGCATAATGATTCTATGAGCGCGTAATTAGCAGTTACCTTACCGTACAGTGATCAGCTGCAGCGAGTAAGACGGACGATGAGCATCGAGTTACGATAAATGAATTTATTGTTACAATGTATGATTATCCAAAATAATAAACAGTAAACAATGCAATGGAAAAAACAGAGTACAACGGAGAGGCAAAGAATAATGAATTGGCTATACGCAAAAGTGCGCAGGAGGTCGTGCTAACAAGTCTCCCCGAACTATGCCAGTTCCCCCCCTATATACCTGAACATTAAATGTGGTAATTGGACTTTGGCGCCATGACCAAATATGAAAGTTATGAAGTTCTGAAAACAACAGAGTAGTCACGATGCAGCAATTACAAATGCCGTGGTAACCAGAGGGGTAGGAGGGGTGTCAGCGGTGAGGAATGCGACGATAAGTGCATTCCTCACTGTCCACTTTTGTGCCACCTATCACAATCTTTATTATGAACCCGTCATACCTCCCTGCTACATACATCATTGACATGCATGTGAAATTAGCTTTCAAATGACACCAAACATGATTATGTTGCGCATGAGAATGGCCATATTCTATACTTTTGCCAAGAGATGAACAGAGTCCTGAGGATGGCTGTGCTGTAGGTTGCCTGGCAGCAGACAGAGTCCAGAGTCCAGGATGCAGCTGCCCTTAGCGTGACCTGCTGACCAGAGATTAGCGACATGGGTTGGATTGCCACTACCCCCCGGTTGAGTTGCTTAATAGTCACGTTTGATGGGTGTTGCGAGGTAACTGAGATATCCAGGTATTGATTGCACCCTCCTGGCCTCCTGCGAGCCCAAAGGTAAATACTTGCACTCTGTTGGGGGGGTTTGCAGGAGATGTGGTCCTGCAAATTGCCCTACAGAGGGGATTTTTATTATAGATTTTGTCATTGGTTATACAGAGGCAGTGTTTGCATCCAGGGTGGATATGACTTATTCATTATGTTTTACCCTTTTGCATGCCAAAGAGTTCACAGGACAGGCTTGGAGACATGCATTAGGTACCCCCATTTGTTGAAGACTTTTGTTGAAGGAAACTTTCAAATTCACAGTGACATTTTGCACATGAAAAGGGACCGGCTGAATTACTCTGGGGAATTGGTTGCATTGAGATTTAAGAAATTCATGGCTTTCTCTTCTCAAGGGAGCAGGAAACTTTTCTCAAGGTAGCCGGAAGGACTTCTTTTCACATTGTCAAGTAGGTTTAATGCTAATGGCTAGTTTGAGTGGAAAACCTTCAGGAGGAGGTTGATCCCAGCTGCACCCACCTAGAGGACAGAGAGGGGCCATTTAGAGGGAAAATCAAAAGTTTTGAGTGGAGAATGATTTAACCAACCTTCAAAATATTAGTTTGGCTAAGCCTTCAGTTTGATTTGTGTAAAACTGTTCCATTTGCCATGAAATCCTGGATAGAAGAATGTAGGCATAAGTACCTAAAGGTCTAGACCCAGACCAAATGTACTTATATTAAAAAAGAACCTCTTGGAAAAGCTGAGATTACTAGATGACTGTGTAAAACTTGACTATGATAGCACACTTGACCTCAAACATACAACAGGTTATTAGTTTCATATCATGTAGATCTCCCTTTGGCTTTTGTGATGGCCTCACACCTGCTCTGTGCTCTGCTGTACAGAGAGATGGTGCATCTCTTATGCCATTTGCAATGGCCCAGGATCCCCATCAGGGTCACAGGGCCTTGGGAATTTTGTGGTTTTTCAATGGGATTTGAGTCAGGTGACTACGGCGGCCGAGTCATAACCTCAATTTCCTCCTTCCCAAAAGCTCAACCTCACCCTGCAAACACTGTGACAGGTGGCATTATCCTGTCATTCCGTGCTTCTGAAATTTGCTGCCTACACTAATCTCAGCAAAGGCTTCAAATTGATCCTGCAATTCAGGTGAAAAAGTCTGCTTAGAATAGGTCTGAATGTCTGTATGTGGTGTTATTCTTGTTGACTGCCGGTGTAATACGTTTAACTGCTGATAGCTCAAAGATGCCGATTCAATCGTGTGTCATGTGGCCACCCAGGTTTTACATGAATTCTGCTTTTCCATTCATGTAATGGGCAGAACCATCCTAGTTATAATATTACTAGTTTTAATGTTTATAGTAGTTATATGTTACTCTTATCCTGAGTCTTTCTGTCTGAGATCTCACCTGCCTGTGGGCAGGCTTTGAGCTACAAAATCAAAACATGCAATTATTTTAAAAGAGCATCACTCAAAGTTTCAAAACGAAATGTTTTTTTTTTTGCCTTTTTCGTGAATTTTGGGAGGCATAGCTTCGGTGTTTGTTTTTCGGTTACAGATACAACACAGTATTAAGACAGTGCAGTGAAAGTATGTTTTAATGATGCGATTGCTGTGTATCTGGTTCAGGGCAGCCACGCCACTGGGTACGAGTCGAGTCGAGTTGAGCTGGGGTGTCGGCTTTGTTTCCTCTTAATGGCACAGCCAACATGAAATGTCCCTTGAAAGCAGGGGCTTTCTACTCCGCTGTGTTCAGTGTATTATGAGTGAGAAACAAAGGCAGCCGCAGAACTTCAAAGCAGGCCAGTGACATTTAGAGCGCTCTATCTTCAAAGCTCTATTTGCTTTTGTAGTTCCTCTTTGAGTATAACTAATATATTTTGCCAATGGATTATGGCTGGATTAAAACACTGCAGAAATCCCTTGTAATTTCATTACAGGTTTCTGCAAAAAAAAATACATATGGGTTTTATTTGTTTGATTTTTTTCCAAATAAAAAAACAGCATACTTCAAACACTGCATACTTCAGTCAAGAAAAGAAATAAGCTTTCGTAGATTTTCTGTTGATTGATTCATTAAAATATGGGCTGAAAGGAGTCCTAGTATGACGCAAAAAAGGGTCCCAGTCCCAGTGATTCACTTTGATTAAATATGAAGTGATTGGACTTCTTTAATATGTATATTTCACTCATATCATGCATTAAGAGTGTTATTCAAAGCAAACCAACTTCCTCTATGGTACAACTGAATGTATGTGTTATTTTGTGAGCTAGACTTAAGTTCATGAGGCAAACACTCGTAGTGGGTGTTCTCCATTATGGCACATGTATACACAGGAACCTGTGCCCGGGGAATTCCTGTTATTGATATATTTGACACCTTTACATGTTAGGTATGTCAGCTCACACGTCCTACTGTCATGCACAATATCTACTGATGTTTTTATGCCCTTAATTATCGTCCCTAGCAAACACCATCACGGTTCAGACTTGACTTGGCAGCCTCATTTATATTCAAAGGGCAACCTCTGCGTGATGTTTCCTTGTTTTATTATTCATAGACGCGGTAGCGTTATCATCGCATTGCACCAGCCTCAAAGGCAGTGGAGAGAGCCATAGTTCCTCTTTTAGCGTGAGGGCTTTACCTACATATGTTTGCTGTTATCCCCTCCATCATGACGGATAATCCCGCCGAATCAGGTGAAGGATTTTTTGGTCTCTTCCGCTGATGCCCTAGCCCTCTGACCTCTTCCGTTAACGGTCATGGCTCGCCCTCCTCCTCGTCCCCCTCGTTACCTGCCTGTCCGATGGGGGCAGCGCGTCTGTGATTTTTTATTTTTTTTTTTTACCTCTGGCTGTTTGTTGATGGAACTAGATTACTGCCAAACTCAAGGACAAAAAGTAATTCATGGTTGAAAAAGTGATGCATCCTCTTCCTGTCCCTCTCCATCTCTGCCCACCCCACCCCACCCCCCACTGAATTCATTTATAGTGGAGTGTGGTGCTGGTGCTGTACTTACTCAGATGAACTTCAGACTGCCAAAGATAGCAAGAGGGTAGGAAGGTTGTGTAGTAACTCTGGATGGAATCATCCCCCCAGCAACTGTCTGCCTTGATAGTCCTGTGGAAAAACACTGATCTTCAAAGAAGCTAATCAGTGTTTTACTCAGGTAGTACGTTGGTGGGTTACTCAGGTGAAGTTTCAGCTGCCAAAGATAGGAAGGGAGAAGGTGGTGTAGAAATTCTGGATGAAATCATCTACTACTGACTGTCTGCCTAGACGCTCGTGTGGAAAAGTTCTGACCTGGAAGGACGCTAATCAACGTTTTTCTCAGGTAGTACTTTGGTGGGTTATTAATACCCTTTATAGATCTAACATTGGTTAAAATATGAATGTGGCACCATTCATTGTCTTGCAATAAACACCTGGTGGCTGTGGATTGGATGTACAGTACTGCAGTGATTTGAGAGTTCTGCCTCATCATTATGCAGAAGTGATACCAGCAACAATGAACGATCTCTCAGTGCCAAACCCCCTTTTACACAAAGTATGCTTTACACACTCATGTTACTGCACATAACATATGCAGTGCGTGTAGAAACCTGGGTGCGTAACATTGCTACACTTTTAAAGCTGACATTCATCTAACTCTCTCTCCTGCGAAAACAAACAGGCGGACACCCTGTTTTGTGCCAGGCAGGGAGTACGTGGCATTCGAGTTACCGCAGCACAGTCTCGGAGTCGGTCAAAGCTCGGAGTTAACAATCAGACTGGTAGGAGGCACAAGCCCATGCGCAGCACCAAAGGCACAATCTCACACCGTCTTTGTCTCAGGCACTTCATCCAGCAGAGGTTGAAACAGCCGAAATACAACACAGGGGTCACCGAAGGAGCTATCAGATGCTGCCCTGCGGCAAAGAGGGTGCTAACAAGAGATGAGTCTAAATGGACTGAACAGCCTCGCTGTGTCACAGCACCTGTTCTGCCTTTCAGAGAAACATTTGTCAGATGATTGCCTCTGAGTCACTGTGAAATAGGGTTCCCTGTTGGAACTCAAGAGAGGAAGTGTGCTTCATTTGAGAAAAAAAAAAAAAAGATTACTTGTGGCCCAATTAAAAGGGTATTTCAGCTGTATTGAACTGTGATCTGTTTGGGTGAGGTGGTAGAAATTTTACAAATGGCAGCGGTAATAATGTAGCACAGTGTTTCAGGGTATTTGTTGTAATCGTGTTTGATATCTACTCATAATAGAACGGATCTTGTTTTTAACACTGATTAGCACTGCCTCCTTTTAATTTTAAGTATCATAAGCAGATTTACAGTGTGGTCAGATTTACATTAATAAAACACATTTAATTGTTGTTTTCTGCCTATGTTGAAAATGAGAACTGCCGATATGAGGATATGCTCAAAATCCTGACCTGATCTTTGCGGATATAATTTGGTTGAGAACCTCTCATTACAATTCCTCACCCCCTTGTTTGGAGGAGACAAAGACTTTCCACAGGGATACATTCAAAATAGGTCATAACTAATCCGCCTTAAAATGAAAGTACCCTTGTGCCCATCAAAAAGGGAAAAAAAAAGATGAATAATTTATAGGATATAAGAGGAATATCTCTGCCTCAGCCCTGGATCTCCCTTTAAATCGATATGTGTGAATCACCACGGGTCAATGCATAGACCCGCTCCGGCCCACAGTCATCTCTGAGGCCTCCTTGCCAGCTGATAACTCTTTCATATCTGCACCCCTCTCGTGGGGCCATGGCTGTAAATTTAACTTAAATATCTACTGAGGATTGACCATCAGAAACTAAATACAGTGAAATACATACCGCGCATGCACCTTCTCTAATGGGACGGTGCCCACAATTTAACCATAATGTCTCCTTCAGATTGTGTTTACCACGAATGGAATGAACTGAAAGAAATGGATGGATGAAATGAATTGAAAAATGACTGCGAGCACGCTCCTTCTTTTCTTCTTTGCTGCGCTGTGATGAGACAAAACAGAAGCTGTCAGTCTCTCCCTATCCATCAGCTGAATTGTGTAATTTTGATAATGCGTAGTTGTATCGGTGTCCACTCTGAAAGGGAAGAAATAATCCATATTTGACATAAGAGCGTGTGTGCAGTGTAAATCAGAGACAGACCTGGTGTTAAACATTTTTCACTGGAAGATATGTGGCTAACAGCCTGTTCCTGATGCATTGTGGGTTTTCATAGCGATACAGAATATTGCTTGTCACAATGTGATGATTTGCATCTTGGCATCTCTTTTATGACATGCAGTTTTAGAAGAAATGTAAATTGCCTGTATAAGGGCCAGCATATCTAGACAGGAGCCTTATCGCTATTCTCCTACTTCACACAACCGTCTCCTTGTCAACACATGGGGGAGAACTTACCTCCTTTCCAATAATGCAATGTAGGAAGTGATGCATTAGCACCTTGAAGTGTTAATGGTTTCAGAATTACCTTTCACCCACAGTTACAGTAACCAGAAAGCTTTTCACAGAGATTCGTTTGACTCTCTCTTTGGGACATTTTTTTTTTCTTGTTAACATTGAAAAACGTCTGACAGAGCTCGAAATCTAAAATGCGCGTCAGCTATAAAAGTCAGTATAAACTTTCCTCCTCGATTCCTTTGTCACCCCTCAAACTGTTACTGAGTCACTAAGGGGGAATTAAAAGTTCCCCTTTTTCTGATGGGGTGCCCCGGCTTCTCCCGCACATAGTGTGTGTGTGTGTGTGTGTGTGTGTGTGTGTGTGTGTGCGTGTGTGCAAAAAGGACTCCTTTTCTTTTTCCTGCTGGTGACATTTCTCTGGCACGAAACTTGGTATCATTTATTAATGGCATTATTGGATTGTGTTTGTTGTAACAGAGTGAACTTCCATGCACTGCAGCGATCGATAGGAGGGCGGATAGGCAGCATTACTTATACATCAGCAGCTGAGGACGGTGCGGCTGCCTCGCAGTCCCCAGTATGAGGCTCTAATTAGAAAGACAAGTAGGAAACGCACCACTGGAAACGCCTCGTGCAAGTGATCAGCTGTATAGGGCGGACGTGCAAACTAGAAAGATCTTTGGCGCAATATACAATATAAACCATGCAGCAGTGGTTGTGGGTTGGTTGTAATCGTGAGCCTAAAGTTGTGCTTGATGATCATATGTATGTTGCACCTTTATTTGCACCTAAAATCTCCTCAGTTCCCCAAATGATGACACCCCCCACCCCGCCATTTCAGTTCTGTGCTCATAGTTGTGATGTAGCTAAATCAGACTTTAAACCCAAGCACTGCAGCCATATTGAAAAGAGGGCTGGTCTGGACCAGGAGAGCCTTCCCATGAGCGCGGTGAATCCGATAATGCAAGGAGGCAGCTCAGAGTTCATAAAGCGGATTCCCCGTGCTGATGAAACTAGCACTTTGCTGATGTAAAGGAATCGTTATTTTCAGACGTGGCGCTCTCCTGTCCTCTGGGTCTGCAGTCGTACGGTCCTGCCCCTGCCCCCCCCCCGCCCTGACCGCCACGCCTGCAGCGGCTCTCGGTGTGCTCCGTGGGCCCCCCTCTCCCCCGATCTCGCACTGCCTCGCCTGGCTGCTGACGTGACACGTGCGCGGTCGCACTGCCAGCACCGATATCCTCACGAACCACCTGCCAGGGCGTTTTCTCAGCTGGCCCTGCCCACGAGCCGGCGGGCACCACATCACAGCGCGGCCACATTCCTCAACTCTACGCAACAGCTTATCGCTGCTTTTTTTTTTTTTCTTTTTCATTTTGACTGTAATGCCGAGACAGGTTGAACTGTTCACTCCAGAATGAATGACAATATTCATATTTTGGTGTGATTTTTATGATATAAAAAAACCCCTGTTATGACAGATACATCACAGACTTTATACCTGCGGAGGACAATATGTCGTTTTATTAAATATAAGCTTGCTTACTGCAATTGTGAATTCAATCACGGGGTGAAATTTCATATATTTTAATCTGACACCTGCATCATTTTTTTTATTGCGGTTTAATTCCATTCTCGTCTTTTTGGTGTGTACATAGCAGTGCTTTGAGCAGTACTGGTGGGCACAGTAGATATATGCCTGTCTTCCCATATTCACTGAGGGCAGATAAGACAAAGTGTAAAAGTTTATTATGAAAATGGTAATATTCCAAGAATACTATGACTACAGGCAAAGTGGAATCTTGAGCGGGTCCTAAAGAATTGCTGGTGGCTGCAGGTTTCTGCCATGTTAATTACCTGCGGTCCTTCCCTGAGATATCAAGATTCAATGTATGATGAAAGTGTATTAATATCGCCATGCGATACTCACACAATTAACGGCTTCTTTTTAATGACAGTGTCTCCATGTTGATTTCCCTAATCATTTAGCCCCAGTTGATAAAGGATATTGGATTGCTCTTGATTGGGATATTACTACTTGTGATGTAGTGTGAGACAATGTATTGCATATATACAGTATGTATACAGTACCAATCAAAAGTTTGGACACACCTGATTAAAATAATGGGAAACGTGCATTCAAAGACATTTTGATCTAAAGACTTATGCTTGAAATTTGTTTCTTAGACAAATATAAATAGTGAAGTCGATGCCAATGTATGAATTTCTTTCAAAAGAAATCTTTTTATTTCCAAATTTTTTGGCTGTTTTGAAGAATCAAAAATAAAAGATAGTTTTGATTTGTTTATAACACTCACTGCATAATTCCATTTGTATTATTTCATAGTTTTGACTTGTTTGGCTTTACTATTATTCTAACATGCAGAAAATAGTAAAAATGAAGAAAGAAAAGTGTGTCTAAATTTTTGGCTGGTACTGTCTGTATATGTAATAAAAGTAATAGAAACCAATGGATGCAGGTGCAGATATACAGTAGTGCATGTGGGCATATGGATATGGGTGGTTTGAGGCATTCAACATGAGATCCCTCATTATAGCTCTGTTTCACACCTCATATGGTTTCGCTTGGTGCCGGGGGGGGCGTCGGGGGGGTGGCGTCAGGGAGGCTTCAGCCCCTGCGTTTCATGCAGCAGAAAGGGCATGTCTGAACCGCACTGCCTGGCACCGGGGAACCGCGCTGCCTGGCCAGGGGCCGGGGAGGAGGTGGCGGCCCTCCTCCTCAATAGCGCGGCGTGGAGCCGTGCCGGACTCCCCCACGGTGCCCAGCGGCGGGAGAGCCGCGCGGCACAACCCCGGCGCAGCAGCTGAGCGCCTCCGACAAATGAGGATGGAGTGTCCTCCCAGTGACTTCCTGTCATGCAGCCAAGCTCTGATGCACAGCGAGGGGACTGGGGGGGGGGGAGCTTGATGTTCTCGGGGCACCACGGGCGCAGCACTGAATAACAAACAGCCGTCAAAGCAGCGTGGAGTCGGCAACTGTTCCTCAGGACACAGCACTGTGTTTTTACAGCCCTCACCCTCGTGTGTATCTCTGCGCATCAGAGCCCCCAACCACCACCACCCCCCCTTACTAATATCCGCATTAGGAGAAGCAGCAGCAGCCTGAGAACTTATGGCGACACACTGGAAGCCACATTATCATCGTCTTTCAGGAGACATTTGTTCCAGAAGGATGTATCGGGGGGGCAAGCTTGATGACTGGTGAACTTGTGTAAAATACTAATCTGCAGGTTTACAAGTAGTACAGAGTATTTATCACACAAATAATGAATTGATAGTCTTTTTAAGTTTTTAGGGGCATCCTATGTGCTGTTACTATGAAAATAAAAACAAAATACTGTATGTTATCATTGGAGTAGAGCTACAACAATAATTCAAACTATTCAGAAACATTGATTAACGAATTGGGTTAGACTGTTGCTATATTGACAGAAATTCAAAATGGTGGATAGTGAAGGGTCCCAAGCAAATCAATCAGTAAAAGTGTGTTCAGTTGGAATTTAACACCCCTAAATGGCACTGCTGTCTGTTCCTTCTGTAAGTCAGAATTATCCTGGTGCTAATATGCTATTATCAGTATGATAAAAAATTTAAAAGAAAAACACCCTCGAAGGCAAGATAAGTTATTTGTGAGTGTGGGCTCATATTGCATCCAGCCAGCTGGTTTTGGCTACAGTGTTTGCTCATTTTGTGTTAACTGCCACCTGGGAAATAGTTGCACATAAAAATACAAAGCATCTCATTTGTACTGCTTGTATGGCACCATATATACAGCGTGTATACACTACATACATACATACCATAGCTTTTACAAAAGAATAATACTCACAAATTGCATTTTTATGACATATATGTTGGCCTCCCTACAAGTATGACTATATTACTGTACCACTACTTGTGTACAGCATATGAAAACAAAATATGAATAATAACTTTCTGCTCCAGACTAAATGCATATGCTATTCATTTGATGCAGTAACTTTGCAGGAAAACAAGGAAAATGGATAAATGTTGTGTTGTATGTAAGACTGGCCCATCCAGCATCCTTTGAGCTCTTGTCAGGACAGCAGGTTATCAGAGGCACAACTGTCTATCCTTGTAAAAATAGTTATGTCATTTTTAATGCTTAAAACATTAAGCAAGTAAGAAATGTATACATATTTTTTTCTGATTCTCAGTAGATGTCAGTAGAAAGTCAGGGGAAAGTTAGTATTGCACGTGTAACGTTGCTTCCTCTTGGCTTGTGTGATCTGCATTCGGTCTACGGTGTGCTGTCTCCCGAGCCGTTTGAATGCTTTTGACACCTTTGTGAGTTTCTTATGCAAATGTTTGAGGTCTTTAGCAGTGATAAGACACAGCTCCCCAAACAAACATTTAAATAATCAAATGCAAATGAGGTGGCTTTTATTTGCGCTACTTCTGGAAACTTTTTCTTTTTTTACCGCATTGGAGATAGCTGTTGACACATACATGAATGTTATGACAGATTTACACACAATTACTGTACTTTTTATTGGGCAGAATCACACCACAGTTTCTCAATGACGTCAATAATTACTATTTCACAGAAATGTCTGCCAATATAAATGTGAGTTATATGTGTTGCATAATTCCATTCAATTTATAGGGAGTGGAGGGCAGTGTAAGGTGCAGTGTACAATGCTTAATAGTATGAAAATGTTCTCTGCCAAAGTACACAGCAGGGCTAATATATTAATTTTGAGTACATTTTGAATGATTTAAGGTCGTCAACACAACATGCGTACATTTAATGTAAAGACACAAAGCTGAGAGTTTTTGAAAGCTCTCTCATGGTCACCAGGAGGCACCAATTATTCAGCCATACCAGTGCAGCAAACCATATACAGTATACATTATTAAACTTCATCAAATTAATAGTCTCCATGGACAGTTGGAAAGTATCAAAATTAAATGTTGAAATATAAAAATGGCTAGAAGTGTAGATAATCACAGGGTGTCACCATACTTCAGAGAAGTAACATAGGGATGGGGGGCTATGGGAGTGTGTACAATGCAATTGTACTTCTCTGGGCCATAATCCCAATGTTGTTCCAAATCTGTACCTTGATTTTTGATTGCTTTAGTCCTTGTTTCCTTATGTTTTATGGATGACCATTTCACTAATTTCAATAATAATAATAATAATAATAATAATAACTTATTAATTAATAATAAACAATTGTTTCTGTTGTTTATGTTGGATTAAAGTGATGCACTAAAGTGGCCCAAGGCTTCAGTGTTAGGTCTCTGAGAAGGTGATTGCATTGACGGGAAAATCTTAGGAATGAGAACATCCTATCTGCAGGATGTGCACGGCTGCTTTTTATCAGTCCTGAGAAACAAAGGGGGAAATTAAGATGTGCGGTGGCCTCTCCCCCAGCAACCGAATTAATGAAAATAAATTCAGAGCTATAGAAGTTTGTTCTCAGTCTGTGGTTATCTCTATGGTGAATGGTAGCACATTATTAAAACTTGTCTAAATCCGATATTAAAATACTTTTTTTGCAAGGGTTCTTCAGCAAGTATATTTAAATGAAGGGAAAGTTCATATTCTTATTTCAATGTTATTTCAATTGTAAAGCTATATATACATTATATTATATACATATAATATGGCAATGAAAACTGTTGTCATCAATAAGATTTTAAATAAAGTTAAGAGATCCATGACACACAAATGACACTCATGTGGACAAGGCCAATGATCATTCTGCAAATGCACGAGACAAGACTATCTTTTCCCATGATGAAATGTGACTTTGGGAAAAGAAACGTGTGACATTTCTTTATTTTTTGGTTTATTTGAAAGAAGCAAGAACACTTAACATTGACAGCATTGCTATGACAGCGTCTGATGCGCTGTACAAGTGTATACAGCAGAAGCTAATTTCCAACTCCAGCCTCTTGATGGGCATTGATCATCTAAAACAGGAAGATCACAAATCACAAGTGGTGATTACAATTTAAAATCAGTTCAAAGAGACAAGGCGCAGCGCAATGCAGTCATGACTACAGCTCAGATTTTAGCCAGGTTTTAGTTGTACCATAGTACCAAAGTCATGAATTTGTTTAATGCTCCCGGATAGGAGAGTGCCTTGTTTGTAACATCCTTTCTAAGCTCAGGGTCCTGGAGTGATAGTGGAGAACCAGTTGATCCTGCTGCCTAAAAGCATTGGGGCCTCACGCCACAGACACACACACAGACGCATTAAGTGACAACACCTTATGGATGTACGGGACTTGTGTTTGTGATCGAATATTTGCTAGGTCAGCTGTGGCATGCGCACTTTCAGAATCTCCCCCATTCGTCAGTGCAGAATCCACCCTCAGCCTCATGTTAGGGAAGAGGCACTGTGGATTCAGCGCGTGGTTATCTGTGGCGTTCGACGGTGTAAGGTTTTTGAATCGTGACAAAATTCTTTGTGTCTGTTCACTGGTGCTGAGTGTCAGCTCCCCTCTTCGGCGTCTGGGTTTGAGTGACGCCGTGTATGATTCCTAATGACAGCTGGAACAAATTTCAGTAATGAGGTCACCTTGGGCCTGTTTTCCTGCTCGGCTGCCATTTTTTCCCCCCGAAATGATTTTTGGAAGAATGTGTGTCTCAATGAGAATCTAACGTCTGGAAATTTTGTGTCATGTGAGTAAAAGAAATGGAAAAAAACAAAGTCTGTTGACAGTTTGTACTGTACCCGACAGTCCTGCCCTCCTCTTCCATCTTAATTAAGAGACCCTGATCTTTCTTCTCACAAAATGTACATCTTCTTGATGAAGGGACGAGAACACGTTGATTGCCTGTACTTTCCAGCGTACTAAAGATCCTCTCTGCAGGTACTTTCCTGTCTGTATGAGACAGTATAAGAGCGTGGGTGTTCTCTGTGAAAAGCCTTGCTTCCCAGACTCACTTCATCAAATTCAGAAGTCTCACCAACACATGCACACACACACACAAATGCATGCACACATACACGTACACACACACACAGACACACACAGACACACACACACACACAGGTTGAGAGGTTGCAATGCAGTTGGATGCAGGGGATGCAAGGGAACAGGATTCACAACCAGAGGTTTGCCAGTTCAAATCCTGGGCAAGAGATTGCTGTTGTACCCTTAAGCGACACACTCGACCTGGAATGCAAGAATCCAGAGGTAAAAACAGGTAATGTGTAAAACTGTAAGTGGCAGAAGTCACCCTGGATAAGCGTGTCTGTGGAGCAGAATAAATAATGTCATGAATAAATGTAATACAAACAAGACCCAATATACAGAGCTTAGAGTCTCATCACACAAGCTTGCTTAGTAGCCCAAGGGCAGAAACAACAAGTCTTAGTTTTGCAACTTAATCCCTGCACAGAATAAATATAACAAGTATGACATGTTTCTCCGCCCTCCCTCCTCCAATCACCTCACTTTTCAAAAAGGTGGGCATAACAATGATCTCTGGTGCAGTGTGTAAAATGTTAGACTTTGTATTCAGTTCTTATACAGCATGTTTAGTATGATTAGAAATGTACTCGGTTTTTCAAGAGGATTAAAATAAATCATTAGATTATTTTATTTGCCTAGACATTTATATTTCAGGAGAATGGCTGTTTAGTCATTTATATTTGGTATTTGGAGCGTGCCTTATTTTTGTACAGTTTCATTGGATCAACTGTGTATTCTGACAAAATCAGTAACTGCTCTTATAACATGAGTGAATATGGTAGGGTTTTGAGGTTTATGAAAAGTAATGATATTACCTGGAGAGATAGCTGACCTTTAACTACGTAGTGCAGTACCATTTCTCTCAGTTAAAAGCCTCTGGGATGCATATAAACCCAAAGGCTGCTGTTTACATCACTGAAACCTGAGTGTGTATCACACAATAGTGACAGTCTGGAAATTATTTTTTATGAGAATTTTTCAATACATTTTCCCACAATATGCCTGATACACGTATGTCCCTTTCACCATAATCATCACCATCATCATCATCTCTCATCATCTTATCAAATCAATTTGTATTTGTGTAGACTGTATTTTATCGTAACATTGAGTTCTTCCACACCCATTCTGTAGAAGAACTGCAAATCACCCTGGATAAGGTGGCATGTTAGCAGTAGCAGCAGTAGCGATATTCCATCACATCACAGCAACATTTAATAATAATTCCTATGACACATCCCTTTGGTGCTCGGCAGTCAAGCCTTGTACAAACAATATTGTTTTTGCACAGAAGGTACATGGAATCCTACAGCACCGAGAGGGGATAATCGCTCGCATTGCCCAGGCTATGACAGACGTGTTAATCCCGAACTGAAGCAAAATTACGTGTGAACTACGGGACGGCTCAGCACTGCCAGCCTGTGAAGAAACTGTTATTTTCACCTCATTCATGGAACACCTCAGGATTCCCCGAGAGGCCCCAGCTGCGCCGCGTGTTTGGTCATCAGTCCAGAAAGAGAAAGAAATGTCTTTATTGCGGAAGGTGTGACCTGGTAGAAAACGTGTGAATCAAGAGAGGAGGGGAAACAAAGAAAGACAGAGACACAGATCAATAAGGGAGAGAGAGAAAGACAGTGGGATTTTTTCAGAGAAGTCTTCTTGTTGTATATTGTAGGACTGTAGGACTCTTGTGTAGTTATATAGTGCCACTGTACTACATCTAGTCATGTCCATATTGCATATGCATAGTCCATACAGCAACTCTGTAAGAAATGATAAACTGTGAGAGAGAAGCAAAGAGGGGGTGACAGAGAGACAGACAGAGAGAGAAAGACAGGCTTAGATTTGCGGATCCAGGCTCCAGTGAGTGCATGTGGGCCGAGACTCTTCCCTCGGACTCCCCACTGCCCACTCTTGGCCGAGAGCACCAGGCCTCCCGCGGAGCGCGATTGGTGCCCTCATTCCCTGCGCAGCGCCCGACCGGCATGCAACTCCCACTTAATGCATCTGCTGATGGAGAGCTGCAGCTGAGGGCCTGGCTAGCTGGAGCACATTTCCTGGGTGTTAACGCTTTCCCTCTACAGACACGCTCCATGTGGCGGCTTTACAAAAGGGCTAAAGCTTATATTTGGTGGCCCGTGAAAATCTCTCTTCATATTTGCAACTCCATCATTTTATTTATTCATTTATTTTCATAGATTTTGTGTTATGTCATGTTTTCCATTAAAATTGATATTTTCAACTGCTAGAATAATGTTAGTGTAATTTAAACAAATAGCCCACAGGAAAAAACTAAGGTCATAGCTAAAAGTAGCTAAGATAGCTACTATACCTAAAGTCAGATTTTGATCTCTCTTCCATGCGCGCACACAACACAAATATTTCCTGTTTTAAATAGTATCACAAAAATATAAGGGGATGTTGTTGTACGTGCTCCTGCATGCACACACAGACACACAGACACACACACACACACACACACACACACACACACACACTTACAGTACTAGTCAAAAGTTGGAATGGAATTATGCAGTAACCAAAAAATGTTAAATAAATGAAAGCTATGTTTAATTTCAGATTCTTCAAAGTAGCAAAAAATATTTTTTTTGTTAATTTTTTTGGAAAGAAAGTCATACTTTGGCATCAATGTCACTATTTGTATTTGGCTAAGAAACAAATTTCAAGCATTTAAGCATAAGTCTTGAGATCAAAACATCTTTGAATGCATGTTTCCCATTATCTTAATAAGGTGTGTCCAAACTTTTGACTGGTACTGTAAGTTTGAAATCCATCTCATCCAGATCAGTGATAAAATGGCCATGTCCTCCTCCACTTAAAGCATGGTCAAGGCAGACAGGCATTGACTGAAGCAATGTACAATGTAAGAATATACAGTTTACCCATGTGTCTATGGAGAACAACAGCTGTGCATGAAATGTACATCACATAATCACACTTAACTGCGTGTTTGTTTTCATGTATCAAGTTCATGTACTGTTTTCTTTTGCACTGCTTTGTGTTCCCAAAAACACTGGCTTCTGGTTATGGTGAATTTGCCAAACAAGTGAATTGGTTGACAATTATGAATAGGCATAAGACTGCTCAGATCAGAATTTGTGATGTCCGCCTGCCGTGCACAGCATGTTGGTAGCATTTCAGCGAGATGAGAAATGGCTTTATATTTTAATGACTTTTTTTCCTCATTGATCGGTCTGTTCGAAAGCATTCCATGTTGCGAGAAAATCCCTTTATCTTTTATTAATTACATCGAGTGAACATGAAAAAATGTTAACACAACCCTCAAGTAGGCTCTTGTGTCAGAGATTCGCATAGGCCTTCTAATGTTGATTGTACCAAATGTACTTCTGTTTGTACCAAAAAAAGTCAAGATATTAATGCGAACAGTGCAATTATCAGCAAGTAATGCATAATTTAAAAAAAAAATGATGGAGCAAATCAATTAACTTAGCCTTTATTCAGATTTGCTCATAGTTAAATACGCAACATCACAAAACCAAAAACTTGTATCTTGTATCAGCTCAAATTGAGATATTGTAAATTGGTTTTTGAGCTCAAATTTTAATTGCTAAATTTGATGCCTAATGATTGTGTAAAGTATTGTTGTCCTGTTATTGAATATGTCTTTGTGTCCACAGTGCTGAACACATCATCAATTAATGTTTCATGCCTGTGGTTTAATGGGATTATGGCATATTCATAAAATGTGGTGTGTGGTCTGAAAAGAAGCATAAAAACCATATCCATTAATTTGCACACAGAACTTCTATATGTGGGAGTGATAAGGATTCGTGTGGACTAATACCATTGTGGAGCCGTGCTTGGTACCAACAGAGATTGATTAATATTTGGAACATTATTAGAATTCTGTCACAGAGTTAATTAAAAATGAATCTCTCATCACCTTTTGGAACACTGATGTCACCACATTTTGAGATAACCCGTTTTAAGTAGTTTTTTTAATTTAATGTAGGGTGTGTGTGTGTGTGTGTGTATATATATATATATATATATATTTTTTTAATATATTTATATTTATATATATTTATAAATATTTCTATATATATATATACCCACACACACATATATATATATATATATATATATATATATATATATATAGAGCTTTTGAAAAGAAAGTCATAGTATTATGTGTTTGAGTGTGGAGGTTCTTTTTCTTCAGTAATTTATATGCAATAGATATTTGTGTCCAAACCTCTACCAGTGTTGTTTGTTTACAGAGACAAGATCACATTTCAAAAATCCCCTCACAATAGTTCTCAAGTGCAGGTGCATCTATACCATGCTCACTATCTGATGCTTTGTTTGCTCCTTGTTTTCATGGAACCTAAAACAGTTTATTTGCACACAGACTGTATTAATGTTTTCTCAAGCCCTTTACTTTTCAGACCCTTTGTTAGTTTTCCTATATATCAATCCGCAACACGCATTTAAACTCTCCAAGAATAAAAAAAACCTTCACATCTGAATATTGACTCCTACTTTGCGTAAGTTAAGCCATAGTGTAAGTGTGAATTATACAGATGTAGCCCTCTTCAGCTCTCAGCTACAGCAAGAGTGCAGTGAATAAATATGCTTCAATGTACAATCATTTTAGACACTGAGAAAAAAAGAAGTGTGTGCAGTGAGAACAGGGATGTGATGTGGTAGATATGAGCCCTGCTGGAGATAATACTTTAGAGGCTGAGAGATAATTGGCGCAGCAATGACAGGTGAGATTCTTGGCAGTGGGGGAATGGCTGTCGGACACTCCAGTCCCCAGTAAGTTCTTCCTCTGTGAGGTGTCTCAATATGTGCTTTGGGCATATGTGCCAAGGGCATGAAGTATAGAGACAATCAAAAACATGATATCTCCACATTTCAGACAAATGCTTTTCTGAAATTTTAATTTGTGTTTGTTTGTTTTTTTTTTTTTAACTTGAAAGTTGACATGCTTGTGAAAGGACAGCAAGACAGATGCCAAATGCCTGTTCCGTTGTTAGATAATGGGAATCTGTGGTTTAAAATCAAGCAATAATTGCTCACTATTCAATTCTAACTGTAGAACTGCATGCCTAAAGTGGTCTGATTGTTGTTCAACCACATATAATTCGGGTATTATTCCCAGTGTCACTTTTGCTTAAAAAGTGGCTTAAAAATGAATTCATGTCATCTCAAGCTTAATAGAGTTATATTTCAGAAATGAACAATATCACTGCATAATCCACAGAAGGTAGAGGACTCTTCATCCACTTATGTCTTTATAGATCAGGTGGTGACTGACTAATACCCCATAGACATTGCATTGTACTAATGTCGTCCACACTTCCACAGCACTTAACGGTTACTCAGATTGTTGTTATCATTTATTTGCTCAGCAGCTTTCCATACTGAAGTTCCAAACAAAGACCAAAGAGGAGAATTCTCAGACAATCCCTGTGTAATTAACCAAACCTACACAAACCAGTCCTGTCCACGACTACAAAAATCCCACTTACCACTTCTTTTCCACGTGTTCACAGCAGCCCTCTACCACCATCTCCCCCTTGCTTTTCCCTGTTTTTTTTGTCCAAATGGGGGGTCAACAACCTCGGCCCATGGCCAGGTATGATCCCTTTGTCAGACTCCAAAGCAACTAAACATACCTCTATAGCCACGTCAAATGCAACCTTCACGCTTTGATTGTATGAAAATTCATATTGACGGAATTTAGGGTTATTTATATAGTTAGATTTTATACATTATATATATTTTATGGACTGCCCCCTAAATGTGGCTAAATATTTACTAAAGAAATTCTGGAAAAGTACAACAGCGGTGCCTTGAGATTTGAAAGTATAACATGTCGATTACAAGTCCAGTTCAACACCACTACCCAAATCTGCCACTTACACCCTTTATTGGTTTTGTGACAATGAGGCAACCTGTCCTGAACACGCAACAGAGCAGCACTGGTATAAACTGGTTACAGCTGGCCTTTGCACAAGCACCGAATTTCAGGCCGATCTAAAGGAGGAGAGATGAGTGGAATCCAAAGGTCGCCTATTGGAGTTGTTGAGAGGGAAGAGAAGGCTTCAAGTGTTGGCGGCCCTTGCAAAATTTCCTGTCAAGAAGAGTAAACAGACTTCTTTATTCCCCTGAAAGATGCAGTTCCTTTAATGAGCTGGGCTTGGAAAAAAGAGTCTCAGTTCCCTGTGGTCTAGGTTCACGGGAACTAGCCAATATGGAAAGCGACGCATTAATGATGCCTGAAAGAAGGGGCCTCTCTCATGGAAATCTCCCTGGTTGACCCTCAACCTTTGACCTTTGTCATAAGGCCTTTATCTCTGGCCAGAGGTGCTCGTTTTAGATGCATTAATGTTGTAGCCACACAGTTAAATGTTGTTTAGTGCAGCTATATTACAGGTAATTATTTGTTTTGTGCAGTCATATTACAGGTAATACAGGATGTTGATTTTAACTGTATCCAATGTCTTCCCTTGAATATCTTAACATGTATTGTAAGTAAATGCAGAGTGTAGAGTAAGTGGATACATTTACATTTTAGCTATTTTATTCAAATATATCTGATGTTTAATCAAAAGCAAATTACTGGCCTTGTCATAGCCAGCTGATGTTAAAGCCTGTTCCATTGATATCTTTGCTATTTAAAATGACATGTTTGCTGTGCGACGTATTTAAGTTACTAGGCACAATACATTGTGCAATGTTTTAATTTGATCTATCTGACAAATGTATTTCTCCAGGGTGACTCACAGAGCAACACAAGACACAAGTGCAGAGTATTAATAGCAAATAAGAAGACATTGCAAAGTACCACCATTAGCATAGTGCACAACTGCCTGAATATTCTAAGGCAAGGCAGAGCTGTAAATACAGTTCTGCATTACCTTTGAATGGTCAAGTGGTTATAGAGTATGTAGATAGTGTAGCTTATTTAGGTATTTTAATGTACACCTTTTTTTACCTACGTTTAAACTACATGTCAAATAAGAGAAATAAGAGATATCATCACTGATGTTGTGCGTGCTATGGCAAGCACCTTTGAATTTATAAAAACAAAATGATCAGTCAACATGTGAGTGACACCCCCTCCCACCCCCCGGTTTATTTAACATCTGCAGTGTGTGCAGTTCAGTCCACCGCTGGGACCCACCCATGTTTTCCCATATATCAAAGACCCCCTTTCCAGAACACATGAATAATTGGCGCCAACCACCTATCAAATGAAAATTCCTATTGTACACAGAGTGTCACAGGAGCCACAATCTATTAATCAAGCCGGAGAGTCAAGGCTGCTTAGATATCCGATTAGGATTTCCAGACATGTCCACATTTGATACTCCTGCAATCTTTAAAAGCCTTTGTTTGGAAGATCTAATTATAAATATGTCATTCAGCATTTATTTGAAGGGGGCAATCACGGTGAATGGACCATAATGTACATGACAAGTGAGGCAACCGGACAGCCGCGCACACACTGATTGCGGACCTCCCGATTACAGGAATTAAAGACAATGCTTAATAGCAGAACACATCCGAAACGCCGTCTGGGCTTTTGTGCAGCGCTGAAGCTTTTTTTCTGCCTAACGCAGATTACATAAACATAAGGCGGACGGTCTTGAAATACATTCCGCGTTATGAAGTGGTCATTTGTTCAGGTTTGGTGACAAGCAGCCTCTGGAAATGATTGGTTGCTATGCAGCGGAGCTGCAGAGGCCAATCAAACCTGTAACCTCCCTGGTTCAGAGGTACAGCAGATGCAGATCTGTGGTGTACCTGGTGTCTCAGGTATTGATCACAATATGAGTTTGAAAAACCCCTACCATTTGAATCTGTGAAATATTTTTGTAGTAATTTTACGCTTTATCTTCGAGTGCAAATATCCTCATCCTTTGTGTACAAACAAACCCTTTCTGAGTTTTTTTTTCTCACAGAAACTGCTGATTGGCACAAAATATGGTTAGTGCACCCGGCCCAGGCACATTGGATAAGTTTTCTCAGACTGAGTCAGGTAGATACATACTCCCACACACACACACACACACACACACACACACCACTGGTCTGTGACAGAGTAAACATGCTATCAGTTCTTTGTATCTCTGGGAAATGAGAACTCAAAGAGACTGGACCGAGGCACTCATGTGAACAGAATCTTCAGAGATAGGGTTATTTAAGTTCCCAGTGTTAGTCTGTGGATTCACATTACCACATGAACATGTGTTCTGAATGGCAGTGAGGGTCGTGGTTTCAAGTTGGCACTTGTTCTAAACTCACTGATACGTGGTACTGGGAAGAAAATTGAACATGACACAGTTAATTCATTATTCCGTTAATCCTCCTTTGGAATATATGTGAGTTGCTTTTCAGAGTTATACCCCATGCTGTTACGTGTTCCCAGCATAGTGGAATATGAGGGGAAAAAATGTGTCATCCCAAAGGCATCTCATATTAGAATTTTTACAACTGTTTCAAGTTCAGTTATTTTTATTTTTTTGGTGTGTGCATTGTGTGTGTGTGTGTTTGTGTATGTGTCTTGCAGGCCTTTACACCTAAACAGGACTTGATCACCACTATGGACTTTCTCGTTCCTAACATAAGGAGCATGTTCGCATTCAATGGTGTTGTAGTAAGTGATGAGACAAATTTTTGATTTATTGTTATTTATCTGGTATTCCAGTGCATCAGGATTTGTAGCCCAATTCTTCTCCTTTTTCCTCGCAGAAAGAAAATTGTGTTTTAAAATGTCATTGTTTGAGACCAGAGTCTGCCTGGTGTGTTACACATTCCAAAATGGCAGTTGTGTTCCTGGTTCAGTTGTATGTGTTTGCAATTTACACATTAGGAGAGGTGTTTCCCAGGCTGGTGTGCTCTGACCCGGTTTGTGCCCCTCTCTGTCCTCGAGCGAGCGTTAGCCGGATGCGCTACTCCGCCCTGGCGCTTGTTTGTGCTGAGCTTCTGCGGTGATAGGCGCTCGCGGCGGATGCGGCAAGTGAGGGGTGGGGAAGAAGCGAGATGGCGAGTTATTGAAAAGGGCAGTTTGCTCAGGCAGAGGGCAGGCCTGTTTGTTGAGTCGTGTTCAGATGTGCGCTCAGCTGGCCGAGTCTAAACGGCACACAAAAAAAGTCTCTCACTTGGAGGGCTGTCAGCTTGAGCCCTGCGTAATCCTGGTCCTAGGCACATGGTGGCGACTGCCAAACAGGCTGCCAAAAGATGTGATTTAATGCCATTGTTGGATGAGAGAGCCCTGACACTTATAATGATGATATTGAATTCCATGTGCTCTCAGATGTATCACCTTCCATGGTACGTATATGGAAATAATCTTTCTTATTTCATTTTGTCAGAGATACATGTGTAAAAAACTTGGCATTTCAATATATCAGTTGGTACCATGAAAATGCTGAAGGCTAAAGGAATGTGAACAGTTGCTTATGTACATGTAAATTATTCAAGCATGTTTGAATCAGTAGTACTGTATGCACATTAGCATGTGCACTGCATACTGAAATACATTTGGCAAACTCATTTTTTTCTATGGTGATACTTTATTCCTTTCATTCCTTTCATTTATGAGTAGATGTTTGATAGTAAGCTAACAGTAACAAGCTAAATGCTCTCCAGGTAATTAATAAACTATGTAGGTAGCAAGTTATAGTACTTACAGTAGCTAGCTGGGAAGATGATATATAAGCTGATCATTTCCTGAACATTTTATGTAGTTTACATCAGTATTAAATTAAGCCCAAGCAAATGTTACAAATGCCAATAGCTGTAGACTACCAACCTATGAGGGTCCTCAAAACTATCTCCTCTGAAGCAGTAAGCAGTGTAATCCATCAGCCAGTGATCTTCAAGATTCTCTCTCAGACTTGTCGTACTGATTCAGCAGT
Source organism: Megalops atlanticus (assembly GCA_019176425.1). Taxonomy (NCBI): domain Eukaryota; kingdom Metazoa; phylum Chordata; class Actinopteri; order Elopiformes; family Megalopidae; genus Megalops; species Megalops atlanticus. The sequence continues at coordinate 50,900,289 of CM032876.1, forward strand.
CTAATTAAATTCACTAATTTATTGCTAAGGAGTACTTTTGCTGCCTATCACTGCAATGCAGTAAGGTAAACATGAGCAGGACAATAAACTAACATTAATGATAGGATAAAATTTTTGTATCATGGCTATTGGCTTCCTGCATCTAGATACAGTGCAATACTGTAGTGGATTATAAAAGAGTTTTATACTTTTTTGTCTCTCTTCCTCTCTGTTTCTCCTCTCTCCTCTCTCTCTGTCTCCCCCCTCCTTCTCTCTCATTTGGCTGTTCTCTCTGAGGTGAAAGCCCAGCCTACTGAGGCTCTCAGCTTTGATTTCATCTTACTGCTCATCAAAGCAGAAGAACAACCCCGAAAAAAAAACATAGAAATTCATACAAAAAAGAGAAAGGGAGTAAAAAAAAAAAAAAAAGATTTCAAATGCTGGTGAGAAAAGGAATGGATGACCCCTTCACAGTGTATGTGTTCAGGGAGGGTGTACAGCACTAAAGTGAAGAGTTCATGTGAGGTTGATCTTTTGCTGTGGCTCGATCTTACACTAATTAAGTGTGTTGATTGACTGAAATGTGTTAGGCAATGGTGCGTTCACTTAAGAACCTGTAGAAATGAGTGTCGCTGAGGTGTTATGTTATTAATTCTGTAATAAACCTGGCATGTAGGTGGCTGAACCATATGTAAATGCCATTTTAATAAAATACAATTCATTCAATATTTCAGAAAAAAGCTGTGTGAGATTCCTACTCCAAGTGTAAATGTAAGCTGAGTTTTACAATGCATGACAAATGGTTTATTCAAATGGTTTATGCTTACCAAGCAGGTCCTCACATTTTTCAATAACAGCTGAAGGCTACAAGGTATTTTTCTAAGTATTTGATATTCATATTTATTACCGGTTCTGTGTGTGCCGAAAAGGCAATTGTTCATTCAGATAACTTTAAAACAGTCAAATAATTGCAATGCATTTATTTTCACATTTGGATGATTAAACAGTGCACTGAAAATCTAAGCAATCTAAATGTTGCAGTCAAGCTTGAGTTCTTCAAGAGATATCTATGGAAATGTATGGGGGCTAGTTTATCACACCAAAAGCTTCACAAATGCAACAGCAATCAAATAGGTTGTTTCCCACTACTCATGCTGACATGTCACAAAATCACTTTTGTTGCTTTGTGTCTAATGGTCATATTTACTGCTTTGTTTTTTCTTCAAGAGGACTAAATCGCAGCGTATCCACAATAATGACACTGCACACATTTATACTGCATTGAATTCAAAAGTAAGCTAGCACAATACCAACATTGAACAGAGTGTGTATATCTGTTGCACCTTGTCATTTGCAGTGCACAGTGACAATACCATTCTGCTGTCTCTTATTCCCATTCAGTGAGAGATGGATGATTGATGTTCCAACAGCAAATGATGACTGTTGCCCAGTGTCAAATCATACTCACGTAGATGAGGAGAAACTAAGTAGGTCTAGGCCTCTCTCCATCCGTTTGTGCTTCTGGGGCCCCTTTGCAGGTCCCTGTCTCTGCTGCATAAGAGCTTTCATGCTTCTGAGCATAGGGGCTCATCTCTGTCTCATCTCTATCTCACTGACACTGTGAAATGTTTAACCCTTTTGCTTTCAGCAAGATGCTATGAACCATGTCCTCTGCCGAATCCCGGCTCTGCTGGCTACTTAAACACGACGACACAGCGCATCACCGGCAAACAGCCTTCCCATCCACTTTTGCTCGCCGGTAACCATAGCAATGGGGTCAGGGACAAGGTCAAAAAGCAATTCAGCATCACGCAGCAATTTTCATGTTGATTGACATTTGGCACAAATCACGTGTGCCGATTCGATACACGCCAACCCGACAGCTAAGCAGCTATCTTACCTCACTGGGCAACAACTGTGTAGTTTCTGTTTTTTTGTCTTTGTGTAAAATTTTTTTGCAGTGGCAAAATGAGTAGTTGTGCGTGTTTGTTTGCCTGGGCTAACACGTGTCTTGGCAAGCGGGATGTATAGACAAGCTTTGTGTGTGTTGGGAGGTAACTTGTAGAGTGGCAGCTTTAATATAAGACTGATTGCCGCTGATAGCAGCAGCCTGTGTCATCCCTCTTCGGCAATAAACATTTTCATTTTGCTGGTGGTGAGGTTTAAAATGATTGGGTGAACAGGTGACCTTAGGCACGTGGGAGGGATGTAACCTCTCATATTAAGAGATCAATCAGAGGGTGTGAAAAATGCATTTCAGTCAGCCAGGGATCCACTTTGTAAATATAATGTCACAATCTAGTGATTGTTTGTTACTTGCCTTGCCACAACCAGAAATGAAATATTGCAAAGCTGACATCATTTTGATCTGTGGTGGGAGGATTTCGCTATTATTTGGGAGAAAAGGCAATTTATTTCGTTTCAGCGACTTGAAATGCGTGGTAGTATATTTGAAGTCATTTAGCTTGACTGTTGATCGTTCCCCATGCATAAGAATTAGGTTTTTTTGACTGTATGCAGAAGTGATGATGTCACTGAAATCACTGTTCCACAATGGGTGGGGTGTAGAGTTGCCATAGTTTCCAGTGGATAAAGGTTTTAGGTTAGGCATTGTGAGGTCATCTACTTTCTGTGAGCTTGGTGCTGCCAAACGTTGAATCCTACCAAACCATTTCCACGGATTCGGCTTTCCAAAAGACTCTTTCCAGAGCAAGGCCTATTTCAAGCCTAATTATGTGTTTAATTAATAATAGTATGGATAAGAACATTCTTCAGAGAACAACTCTAAACAACTAAGGAAAACTCAATATGTGTACGATGAACAGAATAAATTAAGAAATTATGCCACTCAGCGAGAGGAATGATACAATTAATTCAAATCAGCATATCAATGTGATCCTGGGGAACATTGGATGAGCTCCAGCGAGGGACCAAATGCACATTTGATCACTATCTACTTGCAGTCAAGCATGAGGAAACTGCTGGCAGTATAGTGGCTTATTTACAGCTGGGTTTTTGTGCTCTGCCAAGGACATTGAAAATTGTTAGCTGGAGACAGCAGCACACTGATTAAAATCACCACCTTTTCTGAACTCCTCCAAACATCTTGACTTTACAGCACTGGGCCTGCCCCAGAGCGGAGTACACTTGTTTTGATGAGTTGTTTTTAAATATAACAATTTGACTCAAAACAAGAGCGTCCATGAAATGGTCTCCTTTTGTGGCTTTTCCTTCTGCTTTTACGTGTGTGTGTGTGTGTGTGTATTAGGGTGCATGCACACTTGTAAACATATTACAAAAAATTCTGCTAAACAAAACTTACTTATTGGAGATAATAAGGCAGAGTAAAAATAAAATAATATGAACAGACTTAATGTAAAAATGTTGATACCAGAAATTACACTAATGCAAGTATGATTAAAATAATATCTAATTATCTAATTAAAAACATTTGAAAAACATATTGAAAATTAGTTTTGACATTGTTTTGCAGCCTGCTAGAAATATTAGTGGATGTCAAGGTATTTTTACAAAAAAAATGGATGACCAGGGAACGCAGATAATGCAGTGTTATGTCTGTTAAATAGTGTGGCTTAGTTTTCACCTTCCACTGTTGTGAGTAATGTTGTAAATTTATCATGTACATTATGACAGGAAGGGATATTGCTGCATATGCAAATGGAAACGTAATTTTTGACAACAGCACGTTGTGACAAAATTTCATTTGCTCATGTCTTGCTAATGTGATCAAATACTCTATATACTCAATACTCTATATACTCAGTACTCTAAATACTCAAATTCTTTTTTGAGAAATTGAAATGAATTTTGTCTTTTTTGTTTTTTCACTGCTTGTCTGTGACATAAGAAGGAAATATTCTTCATGACATAAGCCTTTCCAATGAACAGGGTTCTTTTGTTTTCCTTGAAGTTTTCTGTTAGATGGTAGTAACAGCAGAAATCAAGATGTTTCAAAAGGGGTGGGGGGTGTGTGTGGAGTGAACAGGGTGGGTGATGATGCAGGACAGCTGGGTGTGAGTCTAATGGCGAGAGCTCAGTTGTGCTCAAGTGTGCGAAGAGTAGCACGTGTCCTTGACCTCACAAATGTGGAGGCTTCACCAGGGCACAGAAATGCAATGACTGCAATGGCACCTCTCATTCAAACCGGCCCTCTAAAGCACGTGAGGGTTGGGCAGCCATATTGGAGAGGGTTGAAGCGGTCTTTGTCAAAAAAAAAATTTGAACACACTCTCTTATTTTACACTGTATTTCCAGAAAAATTCGGGTAGCCGTTCCTTGCGTGCGTGTCCATTCATGACACCATTCTTCGACGGGACAGATTTTCTCAAATCAAATGGAACTTTCATCCAATTATCTGATAATAGCAGGGGGTAGGTTTTGAAACTGCGTCACGGATTTCAGGCCTCCCTTACCGGGTCTGCAGCACGCGGTGCAGCACACAGATTAAAACCTAAAGAAAAGGAAACAGACAGAGCCCCTGCTTTTCTTCATTCTTCCGTCTCTGCATCTTCGTGAGCAGAGAGCAGGCGGAAGCACTGGCTCAGTCGGGGGGTGTGCAGGGCATCACAGGACACTGTGGCTGGTGAGAGGCATAGCTGAAAATGGAGAGACAGTCACAGACTGACAGGTTAAGGGGGGGATGCAGAGCAAAGATGTGAATCTGAGCTCCTGTAGGAGCTATTGTCACAAACACCAGAACAGCTTTTTCTTACCACTAAAAATTGTAAAATTAAATTTTTTGATGCTTGTGTTTATTTTTTTAAATAGCAGTGGGTATGGAAATAAGTACAGATATCTGCTGGTGGGAAATTGCACTTAATCACATCAAATAAAACACATCTTTAACCTAAACCACAGTACAAATACAATTCCCTCATAATATTGCTAGGGCCTTTTTGCCTTTAAAATGGGCCTCTCCCCCCTTTATAGAGCTTACATGGAGCATTACATATAAAAGTGGCTGCATATTTGGAGTAAAAATGACATTTGGAAAGGTAATAACAGTTTCAGGCTCTGTTTGCTTAGGTTCAGAGTTTGAAAGTTTATCACCTCGCTCAAGGTCTCGTGAGGTATTGATAAAAAGGCGAGATCATAAGACATTAAACGGTCATAATGCATGACAGTGGCGGTGGAAGTGGCGAGCTATAAATTGTGTTGCGGAATGTAAATTGCATTTGCATTTAAAGTGGCTGTAGCGGGAGCCCAGCTGCAGGTCATTGTGTGAGGAATTCAGAAACAGCACTTTGAACCTCGGCAAAGCGTGTAACGTGAGGAAAGCTGGGCCTGGGTATTGCTCGCGATGTCATCATTGTGTGACAGGACCCGAGTCTTGTTCTTTTCCTTTCTTCCTAGTGTGTGCTGTCCTGTCATCCCCATGTCCAGAGCTGTTTGTGGAAAAAAAAGGGCAGCGACGAACGCTTATTGCGGCTAAACAAATACCAGAACACTCTGGGGGCCTTACTTGTTTATCTGTATGCTCATCTCTTTCAGCCAGGACGGACTCTCAGGTCCTGCAAATCTCCGCAGTATTCTCAACGGTGTCCTCATTAAGACAAAACACCGCTCCTGACCTTTCAGTCGCCGTCCGTTTGCCTCCAACAGGGCCTAATTACGGGCTTTATCATTCCCCTCTAAATAACACAAGCAGATACTGCTCCAACTTTATTGGAAATTGAACGGGATTGAAAGGTTGAAATATGAAAGGCATGGACAGAGTAAACAAGGAGCAATGGAGCCAAACTCTCAAACTGGGCAACAATCTATTGTGATTAATTATAACTGCGAGATGACAGACCTCCCGTCTCTCAAGGGCCCGTCAAAACCCTCAGATTGCCTTGTTTTGTCGCGTGTTTGATTCGGATGGCGTTACATGGTTTGGTGATGTACAGAGAACAATCGTGATTCTCTTCGATTCTCTTTTTTTTTTCTTTTTTTTTTTTTTTTTTGATTGACGTCTGATGATTGTGGTCGTAGTGTGGCATCCAGCGCGGCAGCCGACTACAGCTGATTCCCGCTTTTTGTCCTTGGCAGCAGTGTGGGAGGTCACGCACAGACCTGACACCCACCTGCCCCCCGCGCCTCAAATCTCTCCAAAGCTTCCCCCGCTGCTGCTAAAGGGATCCGTGGGCTGCTTCTTGCGTGCAGTCAAGATCTGAGCCAAGTTGTCAGTGGTTAGGCTGTCTGGTGCCTAAGGAATACTGTTCCAGATTAAAGTTGAAAAAAAAGAGCACCTAACTCAAAGTAAAAGAACCATGCAATTACTGTGGCTTTCTGTCTCCATTAGAGCCATGAACTACTGACACGCACTCATCCTGTAATTAGGAATTGAATGGTACCTGTGTGGTTTTGAGAAAGGTGGAAAGGGAAAGAAATGGATGCATTAGATTTAGAAAAACATAAAAACTATTTTTCTGTCTGTTTGTACAAAACTCAAGTACATCATTGGCAAATAATTTTAGAGTACATAACATTAAATTTCACCTGGTATTCAGCGGAAATGAAAACCCTGTATTTTACACTTACTGCTGTAAATGTATTAGCAAAACACAGATGGTTTTGATCAATAATTCCTTCACTCAAGTTCAGAATGTTAATTAAAATGTTCTATATCGTGGTTGTGGGAAAAGAAAGACTATTCTGAACTTTCTTTTTGCATGTGAAAACAACTATTTACAATTTACAACTTTTAATAAAGCTTTTCAAAAGGCACAGTAAGGACAGGTGTTTTTGTGTGAGTGTGCTTTCTGCATTTTGTTGGCATCTGTAGCATCACCACTATCTTTCAGACACACAAAACAAGATTCTTACGCTTTATTAGATGTATTGTATACTGTTTACTTGCTTAGTAAGTGTCCATGAGACTCATTCTTAGTTTAGATTTGATGAGAAGTTGTCAGTAGAAATGCTTTGGCTAACAAAACATTACTGTTGCATCAACACACAAACTGTATACAGCATCGTCGTCATGCAAAGCTCTTGAACATCCTTGATGTTGACAGAGTCAGACGACAGAATACTTAATGTGTTCTTCCACAGAGTATTTACAAAGGATTAATATGCTTACAATGTAAATTTTCTATTTATGTTTCATAGCTGTGTTGCTCATGTAGTGGTTATATCTCAACCAATTTGCTGGAATGTTGTAAAATAAACAATAGCTTCATCCAGACCCTTTTAATACATTTTAATGAAGCAGATACACTTATACTGTTTTGTCTTACTTCAACCTATGATTTCTAAAGTACAGCTAAGTAAAAACACAATTTTTAATATTATAGGTCTGATTCAGTCCTCCCACTCTGTCGTCCGTCCATAACGTTGAATGAATAATAATGTGAGTGTTTTTGTTGTCATTTAGGCAACCTTATGAGTTTAACAGTGGCAGTAAAACATTCAAAGGGGAACATTGTTTCCCTTCCTGACACTGTTTGGAGAATGAAACAGTTTGTGGAATATCATCATTTCATTCTTACATTGTGTCTTCATAACCAGAATCTGTGGAGCTCCACTGGATGTGACTGATATAGCTAATACCGATTGTTGTCTTGTGCAGTGAAATCGATAAAATGAAGCATTGTATTAATAAGCAAAGTCAAATCCCTACGTTGTTACTGTTCAGAGTGAAGTGCATGTTCCCATACACTCATCACACACTCACAGGACTGAGTCAGGCCTGAAGTGAGAAGGTGCGTGGGAGAGGGACATGTCGGCTTGGACAAGGCCTGGTCAGCAGACTCTCGGTCTTACCGCCCTGGCAGTCAGCAGCAGCAGACCTGAGATCAGTCCTGACAGAGCCATTAAGACATCCTCATTGTTATTGTGATCACAGATGAGACAGGCGCTGATCCTTTCAGGTCAGAATAACCACTGAGAAGAGCTCCAACCAAATTATTCCTCTGAAGCGACGTGCTTAATTATATGGAATACTGCATAAATTGTCAAGTGCAAATAATTATTCTGATAAATTAAAATACTAATTAAATAGGCTATTGCAGAATTTTGAGAACATTGTAGGGTTCAGCTCTTTCAGGTGATTTGCATATCCTTTGTCGGGGGAATGTGATTTAAAGGACTCCTTTCTTCCACTCTGATGCATTCACATGCAAACAAACAAAATGTAATTATGTTCACTTTTTTCATTTTATTTTTCATTTCGTAAACTATCAAGACCTCCATGATTTGATTTTGTAATATAAATGGTTCTCTTCAGGTGGTGTTTGCACAGTCAAATGTGATACAAAAAAAGTATTTTATAATGTAGCTATGAATTCATATATTCAATGCTGGGCATTTAATACTTCTTACTTGCCACTGATAATAAATATAGCTGATAACACTAATATTTACATGCCCTTGTATGATTTAAAGACTGTATATCTACTTAACAAAATGCATGTATTCCTTAAAGTGTGGCGCCAACTTTTGTGATGGCATTAAATGTTACTGTTAATGAAGTCCATAACTTCATGTTAAATACAATTTCTTCTGAAGCGTTCACATTACAGAATTGTTAGCATGGTTTATTATTGTTATTCATAATGCTGTATAATGTTACTTACCTGTCCTGTATATTATCACTAATGACTAGAAATTGCTATGTTGCCAGGAAAATGTTTGCAGAGAAATACTTGAATTCACTATTTCACTAAACCATGTGCTGCTAGTCTGGTATAGTTTAATGTAGCAGTTTTGTCAATATTAATATTGGCCACAGTGAGGCCTTAGGCACTGTCATTTGTATATAGTATGTCTATGAATAAGCTGTATACCTCAGACTTCACGCTTCATGCATTTGCTTGGTGAAAGTTTTTTTTTTCCAGTTTTGAATATTTGTTGCAAGTGTGTTGATTCCATTGTGACATGGCAATTAGTGTACAAAGTGTATAATCAGGCCATTTGTAAGGTCTAGGGTAGTAAAGTAATTAGATTGATTAGGAGATAAAAATGATTGATGGAACAACAGACCGAGTAATCACTTAAGTTGACCATGCACTCATGTTCCACCTCCAACAAGCTACATCAAAATAAGCCTGAAGCACTGAACAAAGGCAGGAGATGTCTATTTAATGCTTAGCCAGCTCACTGTGTCTTTGCAGTTTGTTTTATAGAAAACTGTTTGATAATGCAGTTGTGCAATGTCACCTGGAAGTAGAACTGTATAGAGGCATTTTGAAAGATGATAAAATCAATTGTGAGAGAGCATTTTTTATTTTATAGTCAGAAGTAAACTGCATTGAGGAATTGTGTTATATTGGTAATCAGCAGCCCAAAAGCAGCAATGTTTAAGGGGTACAAATTTGGGTTTTATTTTGTGATCCTGTTCATTCCCACTGGACCCAAATGTATGCTTTACAAATCTCTAACATTCTGTATTTGTCTTTTCCTTCCCTGTTCCTGTCCAGTAGGCCTTACTCTCAGGAAAGATCATTTAGGTATAACAGAAGCAGCAGGAGTAACATTTTTTGTACATCTTGCTCCCAGGGAGTGAATGCTCTGGTCTCTAATGAGCCCTGCTTGGTGATTTGGCCATTTGGCCATTTGGCCTGAATGACGCTTAATTAAAAAAAAAAAAAGTGTTACATTTTTTTAAATTACTTACCAACTTTTTTTTCTTTTATGTCAGGCTTAATTAACAAAAAACGAACAAGAAGTGGGATCTCCCTCGGTTACGCTATCCAAATTAAAGCCAAAGCGCAGGACAGGGGGGCTGAGCCGTGTCCGCTGTCTTCATCACCTCTGTCTTAATAGACGGCTGAATCACCGGAGCTTTTAAAGTGCAACCACAACCAACCTAGTGCAGCCCTCTCACCTGCCTTTCTTTTTGTCTCACAGTTCAGAAGAAAGACCAGCTGGGGAGAGAGGCAGGGGTGAGGATCCTCGAGGCTGGAGTCAGTGACGTAAGTGGGAGGAAGTTATCCTTTCCTTTACTTTAAATTAAGAGGCTGTGGTTTGCATACATTTGACTCCAGGTTTGCCATATTTAATCATGCATGCTTTTTGGCTCGAATGAATGTACAGATCCAGTTATGGATTTGGTTTTAACAGTTTGATTTGTCATTCTGCTTATAAAGTAGTGTTCTGTAAGCAGTTTAGTGCTAGGATGAATCACGTCTGGTGTTACTGTATGATGTAAAAGAGTGTTGAGGAGTGATAATTTTAGGACATTGAACGAGGTTTGAGACTCAGCTTCCTGTTGTTTGCATGATAATATTCTGTAGAAGGTGGGACAGACTTTGATACTTTGTTTCAAAGCTTAATACCTTTTATAAAAATCCATAGGAACATTTCTGAGGGGAAGAAGTATAACATTGTTTCTTAATATATTGTAAAGGAACAACACGAGGAGGGTAGATTATTACAAATGTTCTCATGCAAATAACCTGGATGTGAAAAAAAGTCAGCAATCAAATAAAGAAAATGAATCGAAATTCTCCGCAGCTTGCTTTGGCACTTATCTTCATGTGATAATACTTCAGAAGGAAAATGGAAAAAAAGTCAGTGGCTCTTTGCATTAATGCCAGTAAACAACATCCCTCTGCCATCAGATTAATGGTAACATCATTTCACTTTTTTTTTCTCCTGGCAGAATGTATTCACACACCGGCAGAGAACATTAGGATTGCGTGCCATTTTATTTTTCTTAAATAGACTGTTGAGACTGCTGTCTGTTATTGATTCAATAGACAGTCTGCTTCGATGATGGCGTGCCAAATGTAAGCTGTCAATCAAAATGGCAATCCGAGGGAGCAGTGTGCTCCGCAGAAACAAACCAGAATTCAGCAGAGAGAACTCAACTAATTCAAATCTATTGGCCTTTGAGTGCCATTAATAGAAGGAGCCTCTGGTCTCATACAAGGTTCTGTCACTGTGAATATTCAGTTGTTAAGTATTGCCTTTCTCTCTTCTGTCTCAGTGTTATAGAATTCTTGCACTGCACTGATAGTCTAGCATATACCTTATTTGCATTACATACTCTTGAGTGAAATAATGCATGATCACACTTTAATAATTTAAACTATTATAGTGCTGTGTTAAAAAACAATGTGTCTGATGTGATACATTTTTACAGAAAGGAAATTAAAAAGATGCTTAAGAAAAATGAGCTAATAAAGAGGTGTTTTGCATTCTATATCTACAGTCCATGAGACGGATATTCCAGCAGATATTTTAGCCAGAACTTTAGTTAGTCGACAAGTTGTTTAAGCCTACAAAGAAAATGGAATCCTGTCTTCTCAACAATCATGCTCATTTAAAATAGTGGCAGGCTGAGATAAGACACTTTGCAGTTAGCAGATTCTGTTTTTTTCCCACAGTGCCATTAACCTTTCCTCTTTTTCTCACACGCTGCTCGGGTTAAATTGAAATGCTGAGAATTTGAACAGAATTGGTACACCAATTGTAGTGGTCACAGTAAGTGATAGTTTCTCCAAGCAATTTGAACTGATGGTAGCTAAGCACAGACCTCTCAGACACCTCTTCTGTGTTTTTTAGAGATTAATAATAACACTGCTTTTTCAACCATTGTCCTAGGGACTGACTGGAGCATGCTGTTTTTTCCCTCAGATGAGCTGATAATTAATTATGCTGAATACTAAATCTGTATTACTGATTTGATTAACTGAACAAATGAACAAAAATAAATTGAAGGAGCGCATTTGCTTGCATGTTTGGCTTGGCACAAACACAATTCAACTACATTTCTGTCACAAACGACTAAAGTGATGTCAAATCCAGATCAGTATTCAGTCTACAGCTCAATCAAAATACTGGTTGATAGGTCGGTTGCCACAAAAACCAGCCTTTGGAGAGGGTCCTCAGGACCATGGTTGAGAAGCACAGAGTTAAAAAGTATTTTTCCTCTGATCTCTTTTATCTATAGGGATTCCTTGTAAGATTTATAGATTCCTTTTAGAACCCATTGCTCTTGAAGTGAGGTTGTTTATGATGTGGTCATTATAGAACTAACATTCATTTCAGAAGAAGTGAATGGAAAATGTGTTTTTGTTCAAAGTAGCACTTTGATATGCACCTCCTGCATTAATTTACAGTCCATCTTAGGTGGTTATGATGCAAAAACAATTTGACAGCACTCTTCAACACAAGAACGAGGAGAGGCTGCCATTTGAATAGAACAATAATAGGATTATCTGAAGCACATTATAGGCAAACTTCATATTCTCTACATTTTTGGAAAAAATGTTTTTTTTTAAAAATTAGCAACGGATAATAGTCAAGATCAGAGCAATGCAAAGAGGGCAATCTGCATCCATGGTAATAAATATTCATATTTGTCGACTCAGAGGTGAAAATCTAATCAAGGGGCTATTGATGCGATGGATTCTTTTGAAACCAAAGACATCACTTTCAAATTAGGTTTTATATGGAAATAAGGCTCATTGTGAGTCTTGCAGGCCTCAAGCTCGCAAGGAATGATCTGGAGGTGTCCAGTACATCAGATGTTCCTGCTGGCATCTGGTGCTGCTATTGCGGATAACAACAAATAAAATGTCTGGGTCACTCGCTCAGGGTCAGCCTCCCATCAGCTAACCCAGTCCCCCACCACCCCACCCCCATCACCTCTTTCTCAATTGAACATGTTAACCAAACAATTGTGTGGCATTGCAGCATCTCACGTATGCCTTTCGGTTAACAATTAGTCCCGATCATTTGAGTTGGAGATCATTTGCGGGGGGGGGGGTTGGCAGTGAGCTTTTGGGGAAGGCTTCCCGAAAAAATTGACGCAAGGATGGTGAGTGACATTTACCTCACCATAGCAACTGCCTCATGCACAGTTTTTTTTGTGCAGCCCGCTAACAATGCTGCACATGTGCAACACAGAGCAGATGAATTGGGATAGCTCGCACTTCTTAACTCTTCGTGCCACACCATGTATTTTATAAAAGATCAAGCCTCGGCTTGCTGAGAGCTGCTACCCTTGAGGCATGTGGCCGGTATGCTACAGGTAAGAGGCTGGTCCCTGCTCTCCAGGGATACAGCAAACCGCAAAGATTCTGGACCTGTAACTGAGGTTTTTGAATGAGGTTGTTACTCATTGTAGCAGCTCTGTCTCTTCTCATTTTGCTGGGAAGTAAACAAATTACAAAACGGCTTTGGAGATTTACAGATACCACAGGTATCAATGAAAGACTCTCAGATGTTGTTTACGATAAGACAGTGTCAAAGAAGAGAGAGAAAAATCAATAACTTCATACATGACAAAAGCCTGAGTAGCACCTCATGTCCTCACGTGTCTAATAGTGAACCAACAGACATTTTAAAGGTTCCAAGGCAAGCAGGTGTCATTTATATAAACATGGGAATATCATGTAGGGCAGGCTTTTCTTGTGTCTTTGAGGGAGTAAGGCATTTGCTGTGGGGAAAAAAAGGAGTTTATTGTTTCAGCTGACATAAAAGTGCAGTTTAAGAAGCGTAACTGCATGATGCGAAGCATGATTAAATTTGTAGCACTGAAGATGCGAACCTGACTACAAATACATCAAACAGAAATCCAGTAAATCTGGTGTAGTAGTCTGTTTGGAGTCAGTGGCTATAAAACTAATTCATATTTTGCATCAAAGCGTATATTACACATTATTCCAGGTATTTTATGAGCTTTAGAAAAATTCAGCATAAATGTGTTATTTTGGGGACACACTTACTGTAGTCCAGAATTACCAAACTATTACATGACGTAATGGCATTTCAGCATCATTTTAATGTGTCAACAGATTTTCATGCAGACTTGCATTGATTAAAACAATGAAGCTCAATGACTGAATGACAGAAGATCTTCAATAAAAAAAAAAATCAATTGTGTATAAAGGCCGGGCATTGATGGAGCTGAAATTGCAGCCCTTGTTTCTTTAATTCCCCCATCGCCATAATCTCACTGGAATCAAGATGTCATCTGTGTGTGGAAGACTTTTTGCTATCACTCTGTCTATGAAAATGAGTGAACATCATACTCCTTTGTTGTCATTAGGGTATAAGGAAATAATTAGGAATAAATCAGAATGCTTCATAACCCTTTATTGATTTTATTGCTATTATTTGAATGTGCATTCCAATCTACATTCAGTAAAAAGCAACACTCCACCCCATTTGCTAATTTACCTTCTATGGTCAAACTTAAAAGAAGATGCTTTTTAAATCAAGTAGCATTGTCTTTCAATACAAGAAACTGAGAAGTAAAGAAGCACACATATTGCAGGCACCCTTTCAAAATGCATATCGGCATTGGGGATGTTCAAACAAGAGAAGTGGTTTACCAGTCACAAAGCATCTTGCCATCGAGGCGGTCCTTGTCTGCTGCAAAGGTCTGGTGACAGTGTGGGCACGTGCTCCACGTCCCTGGGTGTCATAGAGCACCTCTGACAGATAGCCCTCCACGTGCTGTTTCTGTCTCCCAGCTAAGAGGATATGGCTGTAATTAGCTCCTCAGACAAAGGGCCTCCGGCCCGGACAACAACCGCATGGCAACGCCAGGACTTTGCACAAGCGGGTGGTGCGTTTTGCATAAGAATCATAGCAGCGTTCGGCTGTGAAGATGTAGTCCTTACTGTGGACACCTTTTATATATATTCCTTCCTGTTTGTATTCATGAATTGTGTATTGTGTAAGGATTTTTCATTGACAAACCTCATAATAAGAAGCTTTTTTGTCATTGTGTTTGCTTCAAAACAGTCAAAAGGATGAGAATGTATGTCTAGCTGGTAGGGCATTGGATAATTGGTAAATTGGTTTGTTGAGAAGCTACACCCTCCAGGTGTTAAAAGATGGATTGTGAGGAGGAAAAAGGAAAGGATGGGCCAGAACTGGGAGGGTTTGTGGTTTTACTCCTTGGTTATGATCCATTTTACTGCTTGTTTTGACAAGTTTACCCTTTTATTTTACTGTCTTACCATTTTACCCTGTCTTATAACAACAATCCTTTTTGTGCTTTTTGTTCTCTATTCCTGTGCTTTTTGTGGGAAAAGTTTCAGTCAGCTTCTTCACACCGGCCTAAATGTTCTTCCATGTCCTCTGTTATGTTTATAGATCACATACTGTGTAGTATTGAGTATGAAAATGTATTTAGCATGTTGCTTATGGGTCATTTTTAGAAAAGTCAACAGAATTTGTTTGTTCAGTTTTGTGGCATCAGTTTAATTGTTTATGACCAGCTGTGGTAAGTATCAGTGGCTTTGATATATTGTGTGCAGCTGTAGCGTGACATAATTGTGCAAATAGTGCAAATGGTGCAAATATTTTTTCTTGCCCCCCAAACACAAGCGCACGTTTGTGTTCACACATACGCACAGACACACACACACACACACACACACACACACACACACACACACACACACACACACACACACCACTCCAGACAATTGCAATATGTTGCTAACTTATCGTCCATTTGCTGAAGAACACATGCTTCTTGCTAAAAGGTTGAACCGTTGAGGAAAAAATTGACATCACAATGTCCATGCAAGTTATCACAAATGACAGGGAGCAAGGTCATTGGGCAAACAAATTAGCATTTCCCAGCAAGCCGCCTTCTTTTGTAATTTTGAGAAGAAAGCAACCAAATTAAATATGTGGTGGGTAGAAATAATATTTATTTTTAATAAAACATGCAGTTTTGGAACATTTCAATAAGGACAAATAAAAATACATAAAAATAGGCTATGGCTCAAAACCATAAGTGTTATACACAAGGTGGGAAGGTGGTATATATAGCTATCACAATTACAAGTAATTTTAGTGATATCGTTGAGTGGTTACTTTGAAGACTGCATGAAACGGTCAATGCACGAGAGGACCCACCTACAATAATAAAGCAGCAAAAAATCGCCTTCCTACATGGGCCCCTGACAGCTTCTGGGCCCCGGTGTGCTGCACCGGCTGCACCATCGATATTTACACCAGTGGTGTGCAGTAGGTATTTCATCATCCCATCAGCCAGAGAGTTGACCGGGCGTCGATGATGAGGTGATTTAAACTGTTGAATATCAAGCCAGGTGAAAATCCATTAGGGAACGAGTGGATAGAAACCTATATAGCCCTTTTATAAATGGAACAACACCTTTGAGCTGTCAGCTTGTAGGAGGCTGAACTTTAAGTGCATCCACACACACCATCTGTGGTATTCACAGTTACTTTCTTCTTTCCTGACCTCTGTAAAATGTCTTTGTCACAGTCAAAATAATGAGTATTGACAGACTTGAATTGCATTAACTGGTGTTAATGCAATACATTTAACAGGACATTTTTGCACGTTTAGAAAATCAGCTGTGAGTGTTTGAACCAGTATCTTCTAGAGTGGGTGAAGCAGTACAGTAGCTCTGAACAGAACTGATCTGACTGGAAGCAGTCATCAGGAAGGATGCAATCATATGGCATGGCTGTACTGAGACTTCACAAAGATCACAAAATATTCAATCCTACCCTTTGCAGTTTAGATTGCACATTCAAGAATGTGTTAATTGTTAATTACTTAAGCAGCATTTTTTCAGTTTCAGCATCAAATTTTGTGAAATTACATTGTAAGTCATTAAAAGGTACAGGGGCACTTTCTAGCATTATTACTAAGTTATTTGAAGAACAAAACACCATGACTGAATTCCATTCTAAGTGAAGAAATTCACCTGAGAGAATGAATGGATACACACTTCGCAGAACTGTCACTATTTACTGACAGTTTGTGGAGAATACTTATGTTGCTAATTTCTAATTTTGTCCATGCACACTGATACTGAAGAGTGTGAAATCTGCTAATAGCACACCTGCACTCAGTGGCTACACAGTTAAATATTCACATTTTTGTTGCTATAATATGCAACTAAATTGGACATATAGTGTTAGTAAAGTTACTGTGGCAGCTGTGGTCATGGTGCCAGATGGTGATTGGGGCAGTGTAGCACTTTGGTAAGGAGCAGGGCTCATAATTGAAAGGTTTCTGGTTCGTTTCCCCACTGGGGCGCTGCTGCTGTGTACCCTTGGGCCAGGGTCCCAGAAATACCTAAGTAAAGTTATTGTATTTTTATACTTAATGTCATGTGCCTTATTTGTTTTGTGTAAATGTAAATGTCATACAGTGCACTGCTGTTGCAGACCACCCACAATTTCGTTGCACCTCACTGTGCAATGACAATAAAGCCTATTCTATTCTATTCTATTCTAAACATCCAGGTGTATAAATGGATAACATGAAAATTATAGCCTATATAAGCTGCTGTTGTAAGAGTATCTGCTAAACACCAATAATGCAATGTAATGATTGGACAAGAATACACTAGAAAAACACAAGTGGACATGGCCATATCTATGAGAAAACAAACAAAACAACAGAGACAAACGGGCTGTCAATTCAGCACTCAGAAGGAGGGGTTTGAGGAGGGCCAGGACATGCAGCAGCTTTGTCCATGGAGGTCTCCTGTTGAAAGGCATTGCAGGCCGTACCTACATAACTCTGATGAAGATGGCAAGCCACTTGTGAACAGCTGGGTTCATCAGCAGTGACCTGCAGGTTCAGCAGCCACATGACATAAAACAGGTGCCGTTTGATTAACATTTAACCAAATAGAAGCTTATCAAGGCAACATCCACACTGAATTTTTTCAGTGCATGCAGGGATGCCTCTATGTGTGTGTGTGTGTGTGTGTGTGTGTGTGTGTGTGTGTGTCTGTTTTATCAAAGTTTTCACCGTGGAATTGCATTACCTTCCCGGAACCTTTAAGGATTTCCATTCGATTTCTCACAGCCACATAATGGATTTTAATGCAGGAGGAATAAACATTAGCATACAGTCCCATCATATGTCAAGTAGGGAGAAATGCTGTTGAGTGCCATTTTAGAACAGGAAAAAAAGGGCACACTTATCTGCAGAACCGCAAAGGTCCCTCGAAAATGTAACCAGAAGGACCCATCTCCAGTAAAGGTCACTGATGACCTCACCTCCTTTAATTTCCTTCCTGACGCTTCCTGCCAGCACAAATAAGCAACCCAGCAAACACCCTACATTTTCATCCACACAAATTCATCCACACCGATCTTCAAGCATTCTCAGCCTGAGCTATATGAGCACAACAAAATTACCATGCATATAATATCATACTAATGCAACTGTCATGAGAATAGAAGAATTTTTTATCTATTTTCAAAAACATTTTTGGACAGTCAGCTTTATCCATACGTCCATATTCATATTGCCACGCAGGATGAACAAAATGTCTTAGCTTTGATTTTTGCCTGATACAGTCATTAGGTCCCTTGGTGTCATAGTGTTAATGTTCACACTCCATTTTGTTCAAGGGGTGATGCAAATAAATGAGTTGGTCATGTATCCCATAATTTCTCTGTAGACTGGGGATATGTTGCTCCTAGACTTATACCTGGTGTTTTAGCATGCTATGCTAAAGTATTTAAATTATCCTTCCTTTCACACCAATCCATGCTCATATTTAAACACTTGTGCAAAGGATTGTAGGACAGTTATCTGTAAAAAAGGGCACATGGAGGTTTTGATAATGAAAATACATGCCTGCAGGAATCGTAACCTGTTTTGAATAGGAAGATTGGTTGTGTTTTAGCCTTTGGCTTTTACTATGTGGTACAGGTCAATCTACAATAAAGGTACTGCAGATTTCATTTTCATCATACAATGTCATTCAGTGGAAAGATCTTTCTTTAGATTCCATCTGAAGGGACAAGAATGTTGTCAGCATCTCAGCCACTGCACTTGGAAACCAGCCCTCTGATGTTTTCAAAAAGGTTAAACAAGAGAATTGTGTTACAGGTCTCTCTTATGTAACTCACAAAATGCTTACCATTCTTCAAGCTCCGTGGTACATACCTAGCGTACTGAGAAGTAGTTTGAATAATTGATTGAAAAAAAAAGATAAATATATGAATAA
Organism: Megalops atlanticus; assembly: GCA_019176425.1. Lineage (NCBI taxonomy): Eukaryota > Metazoa > Chordata > Actinopteri > Elopiformes > Megalopidae > Megalops > Megalops atlanticus. Next base: position 50,919,188 of record CM032876.1, read on the forward strand.
AAGGAGAAAATAAAAACACCCCTATCAATTTGTAGCTTTTTAAGCTACACCTTGAAAATGCCTACAATGTTTTACATGTTACATGCTCTGTAACACATTTAGACAGAATAACTCAATCATGACTGAAAGAGCAGTGTCCCACCTGCAGTTTAAAAGCCTTTATGTAAAGTCCAGTGCTCCAAATAAAACATCACACCGCCCATCACGCTGTGCATGTGCATGTCTGTACTTGTATATGTACACACACCTTTTGCAGATATATATTATACAGTCTGTGCGTAATAACAGTGATTACTACTGGTTATGGAGTTATTGTGCTTATTCATACAACAGTTAAACTTTTTTTCTAAGCGATTACATTTCTTTAATTTCCCCAAAGCATTTCAGTTGAGAACTGTTCTATTACCTACAGCACTTGATCAAAATCAGCAGGAAGTATATTTAAAAGGGTTTGCAAAGTGGCTCTTGCTGAGACAGGAAGCTAGTTCATTTCAACCAGAGTACTGATGCATTTCAAAGACAGTTTCCTAGGAGAGGGTGGTTCCAAGGTTTGTTCAGCACCGACAGAGAGAGCGGTTGGCTCTCCACTACTAACCTGACCTTGGTGGCTGTTTATCAGCTAATTATTTGTGAAAAGATCGCATCATTTCTATGGGGATACAAATATTTATCAGTCACAGAAGGACAGATAGGTCCACTCCTCTCACAGGAAAACAAAAACTCAGTCATATCTCTGAGGGCCAGGTCACAGTTTGATTGCTTTCTGTAGTCTTGCACAGCCAGGTCAAAACACAGTTTTTATGCATCACTGATTGTTTTCACTGAATGTCTGTTTGTGCTGCCAGATATACATAAAGGAGATTACAGTGATTGTCTGTTGTGTGAATGCCTCCTAAACATCACCTTAGCTGAAGTAGGATCCATCTGATTAGATTGAATTCAAGACAACCTTTAAAATGTATTTATGCATCAATCTCTCATACGGTTTACGTGTGTTCACACAAAGTGGTCTTAGCTGGTAGTTGTTTTATATGAACATATCAGAATTGGCACTTTGAAGCATTGTGTTTTGCTCAGCATGACTCTAGCCATTCTTTGAAGGGAAACTCTTTATCTTTGACTCATTTTCCATAATGGTGGAACAAAGAAGCAGCTTTGAGGTCATTGTCATTGTATTGTCATGATCTTCTTTTGCTTTTGTCAACAAAGGTGAGTTTAATTATTATAGCAGTTGTGTCAGGGCAAAAATATGATTATATAGCTAAGACTACATATACTGCTAAGACTGTTAATTCATTATTTTCTTTTTATTGTTTTTGTCTATTTTTTATACAATGGTAGTAAAAAATGCTACTACAAGCATTATAAATATATACCATTGTTTTAAGGGTGGTGGCTCTTTTGTCTGAATCTTCTAAGGAACTTCTTATCAGATTCAGACAGACTGAATGAAATTGAAGGGGTCATTCACACTTGATCTGAAGGAATACAGAATGATACAGAATAATAAAATATGTTGATCTGAATGGAGAATGCACAGAGCAAGGAGAAGCAGCAGGCCACACTAAAGCAAGCATGCACATAAATCAGATGGTTTTAATTTCTACTTGCAGAATTTGTCACAACTGATCCATTGCAGCTGCAGACATGGAAATGGGTAAAATTGTGTTTTCAAGTTTAAGCGAAGGTGCAGGGGTTTACCCTAAAAGTCAGAATTTCTGCATGGCCCCGTGTTATTTCTTTCTCACAACAGATGCATAAAAAAACAGTCACCTTTTTAATCATATTATGCATCACTTTCATATCCTGTGGCTGCATGTTTGTGCCATCTGTGTGTCTTTTGCATGGTCCTTAACACAGAGCTGGCTTGATGAGATTCAGATCGTCAGTGATTCCTTTAGATCAGAGGGACTTGGCACACAGGTCTGGCATGTGCTGTAACATGCATATGTCTCCATCCCTCCTCTCCTAAGCAATTGAGTGACTAATTACACAGGTTTCAGGAAGGCTTACAGTCCTATAGGAAGCACAGGAGTGATTTCCATTGTGAGTGGTCTCATCTGGCAGGAGTGTGAGGCCACTGGACCTGTATGCACACATATACACACACACACACACACACACACACACACACACACACACACACACACACACACACACACACAGAGGATGGCCAAACTGACAGCATCACAGTGGCCAGAGGGCTCACTAGTTTGGAGGGTAGGAGCAATCACGCCTCCACATTCATCCTAAACCAGTTCCATCAAGACAAAAGACAGCAGAGATGGGGAAAGTGTTGCCCTTTGAAATCACTCTGCTGATTTTATTCTACCGTCACCCTGCAAATTTTTTAGCTCTTCACCGTTGTCTGTTATAACCTGATCAGACGGAAGCTGCTTCAGACACATAAGTGCATGTGGGAGGCTAAACAGAAAGCATGAGACATGTTTCAAGCATTCTCTATCACTGATTAAAAATTCTCAGATTCAAAGATCAACAAGAATGTTCTGATGGACTCCACTGATATTCCATTCACATAACCATCTGTTTTTTATTGTTAAGGTAACATAAATGCCTCATGCACTATTTCCATAGATGTCTCAGATTAAACAAGGGTTGTTTAATAAAAAATACAGTATTGCTCCATTTAATATCATTGGTACTGCTATTATTTGGAGAGATATTTTATTCAAGCAAACAAAATGCTTGTGTCTGATAGAACATTGCATTAATGGGAAGAAACAGCAAGGTGATCTGATGTAGACACTGACACTGATTGTGGATTTCACACTCGCAACTTAAGGCAAACCTTTAAGTGGAAGAGGTGTGCTGATACAGAACTAGAAACCAGAAGGGGATATTAATTGAACTGTATAACTGAGAAAGAAGAAATATATTTAAAAAGACAAACTGGCCTGCATCTCTTTTTTGCATAAATGTCACAGCTGTCAAATAGATAGCTTCAAAGCCACTCTACCAACCCCCCCCATTTATTTGTGAAATGAAAGCTTTTAAGATCTTCAAAAGAAAGAGATGGTCATGGGTTACCATGGTCAAATTGGAGCTACTGGGGAAAACACATCTGACACAAAATGCAAAAAACACTGTGGTAGGTTTTCTTTAGACCTTGGACAAACAGGAGTGTGAAAGTGCAGACATGGCATATTATTAGCCCAATAAAACATGACATATTTAGAGAAAACTAAAAAAGCAATCAAGGAATACAGCATTTGAACTGAAAGGAGCAGTCTCTCTCTGTTTCAGTGAACAGCAGTGTCAAGCTCAGTTTCTTGAAGCAGGACACCAACTGCAGCTTAGAAATGCAAAAGTTAGATATCAACTGTAACAATAACCTGGCTCAGTTCCCTTAGCCCAGCCCCTACCCTGCAGAATCACACCCAGAATAGTTCATAGCTACTGCCTGAATAACGTAATCAATTTAGAAAAAAGAAAGAAGAAACCACTAAAGAGAGGTTCCCTAGAATAGCTCTGGCAGGCTGCAGTTTACATTCTATCTGCTTAACCTCACACACCAGGGGATTCCAACAGCCTATTCCCCAGATAAATAAAGCATAACAATCCCATCCAACATACCTATGAAAGTGTTGTGGATCACTGAACAAATGCATTTTTTAATTGTAGGTCTTATCACAAATGTGGCAAATTGCTGCATGGTCATAAAAAATCTTCCTTGAAGACAATGGTTTCACCCAAAGGCAGGCAAAGATCTTTGGCAGTCGTATTTATGCCACACGTCCCTTCAGCCTAAATTAGCACCAGGCTTCAATTTACCCTATGATACTCAACATACCTAAACGAAGGAACAACTGAACACTTTTGCATGGCAATAAAAATATGCACTTATCCATATTCAAAGCAAATTCATGAAGATCAATCTCAGGTTATGTGTTGTGAACTAAGAAACCGGCTAAAAACAAATGGTCTTGATGAGGTCGGGCATCGCCCACATCATCATTAAAATGAAAGGGGAAATGTCACATGGAGTTCCAGTAGAGTAGGACTTTATTGCTGTGAAAGTTTCAAATTCAAAGGTTAAATTGAACTGCTCCACACTGTGTACGTATGTTTGACCTGCAAATTTGAGAAAATGTTACTTTTTTATTATAGATGCAACATTTTAGTTGGTTTTGGTTGTGAGTGAACTCATTATGGTATATAAAAAAATGTAACTTGCTTAAATTCATAACTCAGAGTTAAGGACATCAGTGCATCACCAATATATTGAATGTTGCCCTTAGTCGATATTGCTCCATATCCCTTCTCACTTGGGATTTGAGTTCACTGTGCAGAGATCCGCTTATGTTAGGGTAGAAGATCAATGATAGACTGGACTGTCACAAATGAACCATCCGTCTTTTAAAATTTTTATAAGCTGATGGCACGGATGAACGTGTGACACCATCACGCATAAAAATTTCAGCAGTACAGGAAAGCGCTTTTACTGTTTAAAAGTCTTTTAAATGCCAAGGCCACTCCAGATTTCTGTGTGAAATGTCATATTATTGGAGCTGGCCAGCTGTGCTAGCTGCCCTGTTTAGATTTGTCTCTTTAGAGACTGCCTGCTACAGACTGATGAAAGCAAGGAGCAGATCTTTAATTCACAACCTTTTACCACTGCCTGACCTTTGGACTGGAGAAATAGCTTTGATAACATTTCATGCAGTTTGGCACTGGCCTCTCACTTTAGCCACAGGTTATGACACTGCTCAGGCCTGAAAGTAACACAAAATGACCTACGCCATTGCCCCATCTTTTTGTTTCTTTGTCACTGTTCTAAAACACACACATCCGATTGGAGCTTTTAATTAATCATTTAATTAAGGCTTATTTGAAATTAACCCCAGGGAAGGTGTTCAGCTGGACGTGCTTAGCTCTCACCAAGTCAACGAGTCTTTCACGACTTTCTTGGCTTTTACTTTCTCATAATGCCACTCAAAGTGCTTTTTCCAATTATTATTATTATTGCATCTAGCCCCTGTCATTTTATTAATTTGCATTAATGAAAATCCAAGCTTGCTCTTTTGTGCGAGTTTAACAGCATCCTGAAAAAAAAAAAAAACATTGATCAGACATTTTAAACATATTTAGTGTTTGGATTTTAAGCAAAAACTATAAATGCATCCAACTGGAAATGGAACATTGGAGACCCAAACATGCAACAACACACTTGAAAGGACGAGAACCTGTTGCGTTCTTTCACAATATCACAGGCAGACATCCTGCTTTATTGGAAAGCGAAAGCTGTTATACTGTGTTCCATTATAAGAAGGGTCTAAACTGTGCCAGGTGCTGCTTGAATACCAATGCCCCTCCTCTGAGGTTCAAATAAGCAACATGGAAGCATCTCGCTGAAGCAGGCGAGGCCCTTCTGCAGTGATATTATAAGTGCTGTTTATTGTCAGCGAGTGGAGCTGTTGGTTCCCCGCAGGGGTTACAGCTGGGGGAAGATGCCTGGGTTTAAATGTCAGCCTTGAAGGGCTTGTAGTGGCATTTTGGGCTGACGGTGCTGTATGCCGAGGAACTGGCATAACTTTGGCGGCTTGGCCTGGTTGCGGCATTGCAAGGGAAGCTGAATTATCCTCTGCCATTTGTCATCCCACAGATCATTTAGCAGATTTGGCAACTTAGGCACGACGAAGCAAGAGCATGTGGCAAGTTTGTTTCCTAGAGGGAGAGAGGAGGAATACGCTTCAGGCTGACTGGGGCGATTACTTGCCTGCCACAGTAAACCGTGAAAATCTCTGGCCAAAAAAATGAGAGGGAGGGAAGAAGGCACTCTGCTCGAAATCTAAAATTTGATATGTTGTGAAACATTACCTTTATGAGAGAGGGAGACAGAGATAAAAAGGAAGAGAGAGAGATAGCAAGAGAGAGCGAGAGAGAGAGAGAGAGGGAGAGAGGGAGATCTGCTTCCCGCTCCCTCCCACTGGCTCACAGTGACAGTTCAGGGCTGCCTCTGTTGCAGTTACTGTGCGTCATTAGCAGTCGTCAGAGGGTGTTTGACTCTGGGCCAGCTGCACATTTGAAGCAGTCATCTATGTAACATTCGATACAGCATATCAGCTTACAGATTTCAGATCTGATGATTACCATCAGAAATAATTCCCTTTCAGCATTATGATGCTACTTAACAGGAGTGGGCATAGGTAAATCGAATACCTGGTTGCCGGTATGAACATTGCTGCTATGTTGCTGGACTAAAATGACAGACTTCCTGCCCTTGACATCAAGATTGTCTTCCCAACCCTCCAGTCCTAACCCCAGTCATTTAGTGTAGAATGCTGATTCTGATCCAGGATGTGTCGCTATGGGCCGAAGGGATAGTCCCGACAACAAATCACAGTCAAAGCAATGTGTGATTGTTGCCTGATTTAGAAAGGAGTTGTCATTTGTGAAAACAATAAAAATGCAAAGATGTTGAATACATTATCATGGAAGAAGCAACAGTGTTTTAATTCTTTCTGTCACATCTAATATTGGATTAGCAGGGAGGCTATTACAACAGCCACGTAGCTAGCCAAAGGCATTTTGGATTGCAAGCTATAATAAAAAATGTTTGATGCTTGCAGTGAATATGTCAGCACACCAGGAAATCATAGCATCCCCTGCAGCATATTGAAATAGGAATGCTAAAATGCATCATATTACCAGAGCAGCAAATAGTTAAGTAATCTTAATTAGTTAATTGCATTATGTCTGACCAGCATGTTATATGTCAAGAGCAGCTTCAGTAGACATATATATACTGGTATGTACATATATACTGGTATGTAACAAAAATAAGTAAATGCTATACTAGAAATATGCTATTACAAACTATACTGTGCCATACTAGAGATTACTACAGGTTTGTAAATTTGCAATATATTTTTCTTTGGTGAATATTCTTCTGGGTGATATATTACATACAGTCAGCTAAGACATTTTTATCACAAATATTTATCATTTGAGTTAAAATTAGTAAGTCTTAAAGTTCCAAAATACAAGATGTGGTCCATAGACTAGGGGAGTCACGTTACGTATGCTCACAGGGTGTATAGGTGTGACCCCTTGACGACACAGCAATGGGGCAGAAAACATATTTTTCATATAACCTGATTATTATCTTTTATATTTATGTACGAGTACTTGATTGAACATCCCTCCCTTGAAGTATTTTAATATGAAAATTAAGCAAAATGCCTTTCCCTTCTACAAAAGTGCTAGTCAGTCTTCATGCTGAACTTATAAAACCCTCATTTAAAATGGTCTATTTCCTAAAATGGTGCTGCAGCTGTTTGCCATTTAGTTTTATGTTTATGACCGTAATGTCATAGAACAAGGAAGGGGGAGAGGGGCCGGTTAACGCGCACACACACTAAAAACACTTTTAGCAGACAATCCCTGCTTCTACATGCACTACATAAAACATAAATGACCCAGAGAATTAAAAGGGTAACATTTAGGTATTATTAAATTACAGCGGTTAAGCCGTCTTTATATTCTTGCCATAGTTTAATTGGATTGATGGTCTTCTCCGTTGCTTTTTTTTAAGTGCCATAAAAGTAGCTTAGATCCCTCGGAAAATGAAGCCTTTCATGGAGGCTTATTGGACTCGGTTGCGTCCGTGTGGTAAAAATAAGCGACTAGATAGGGGTGATTGAGGTGACAGCTCAAAGGGATGACAGAGTGCCAATATCTTATGAGATAATACCCAATGAGTTACAGCAGCTGGCATGGAGGAAAACAGCTCTATTTTATCAGCATGCGTGTCAACACAAGAGATGTGGCACCAGGTTTCAGTGCAGGGGATTCCTCTGTCAATACGAAAGTTCTTTGTTGTGACAGGTTACACACAAATATAGCTCAATTGTTCTGCGAGTGCAAATTAGTGGTCTACATGACTAGGCTCCATCTTGCCATGAAGCGGTTTGTCCTATAGATCATTCATGAACTGTAATCCACTCTTACTTACAATGATCGTCCTGATGACCAAGTAAAGAACCATTCTTAATGTTAACATTTTTTTTTTATTCTTAAAGAAACAAGCATTAGCTAGTTTTTTTTTTTTTTTAACATGGCCAAATTTGTGCGGTGAGTCCTGTGTTTGTTTTATTTAGAAGGTTAGCACTTTTGAGAACCTGGACATCTTTATTTGCTTGATTGCTTACTGCAAAAAAGAAAAAAATGGAAAAAGGTAAAAAGGTCTACAACTAGAATGCCTTGCAATAGTGAATATAATGCCATTTAATGACATATATTTAATGACATATATGTGTGTGTGTGTGTATGTGTGTGTGTGTGTGACATGGAATGTAAATGGGTTCTGTGTAAATCAGAACAAAGAACACAAAGCTTGAAACAGTAGGCACTAATGAAGAGTCAGAACTCATTGATTAATATTGATTTTCCTTTTTCTCGTTTCAGTGCAGAGTCTTGCTCTAGGAAAAAAGCAAATGTTAATTTAATCTTCATATTAATCTTGATCTATTTTTTAACACGGCAGTGCACTTAAAAGATGTGTTTCTAAAAAGGAAGTAAATTGATTTGTTGTTCCAATAGATTACAAAAAGCACTTTCCTTGCCATAGATTAAATATTTTTTTCTTTGTTTCTTTGACATTTTATTGAATTTAATTGAGAATTCAACATTAACTGCTAATTTCTCCCACCTTCAGAAGTGAAAATGGCCTGCTAGATTAGCTTTAATCATTTTCTCTGGCTGTCTCAAATTTTACCGTTTCATTATGAACCAGCTGCCTCCCACAGTGACAAAACAAAAGGACAGCAGTATATCTTTTATGAATTTATGAAAGTGTGATTGTGCAACTTGTTGGTTTACGTTTCAGTTAGACAACTGTCATAGTTGTGGCGATCAAGCAATTGCATTCCAGGGAATCAGCCGGTCTCTATATTCCACAAGTCTTCCCATGTACCAAGAAAAAGCAATTTTAGAAATGTATGGTAATACACTTTTTTATAACACTTTAGCATGATTTACAGTGTACACATGCAACCATAGCCTTTGGCTATTACAGCTTTGAAGGAACAAAATCTTATAATACTTAATTTTTCAGTGTTCAAATGATATGGGGAATGTGGTATCAGAAAATGCAGAATTCAAAATTAGATTTGTAAAACTTGAGCTAATGCAGGATTGAAGTAAGGAATATTCAAATGTCAGGTACAATTACTCTGTGAACATGGGATTTTGTGGTTTTAAGATGCTTTCTAACCTCTGAAATCTTTGTCTGCAAAAAGAGTATATGCATGCCCCTCCCTCCATTTGCTGTTTCCTGTGAAAAGTCAGGTGTTGAACAGTCAGACGTGTTGCCTGATTGGTATGTTTGAATACAGCAAGGGCAGAATCTTAAGGTTTGCGCAGCATGGTGTCAATGGGTTGAGGTGATTTCATGTTGGATATTTCCACTCCAAAACACACTCAAGACACACGGATACACACACACACACACACACACACAGACACACACACACACACACACACCACATGCGGACATATACACATGCACACACACACGCCCACACATAGTCACACACATGTACATGCCTGTATGCACATGCATAAACACACACACACACACACACACACACACACACACACACACACACACACATACAGTATGCCCACACATGAAAACATGTTTCCAAATGCAGTGTACAATTAAGAGTAATGAATCACTTATCAATTGTGTGTAAATATATATATAAAACAATACCGTTTTAATGATGCTTGCTTTGTCTATACTGTGCTGGATGGAGTGCATGCGGAGGTGAAAACTAAACAGCCTCGTATAGGATTTAACTTCATTATAAATTCACAGCAGTTGACTAACTTGCTTAAGGGTAAAAGCTGTAAAAATTGCATGAAACGCAGATAGCGCAGAGTCCCCGCGCCTTGTCCTCACGTTCCCAAACTGATTGGTGTCGGCTCATTAGCATTGGCCGCGTTTCCCCAGATTAGCGGTAATTAAACTGTGAAATCAGAGTGATTGCCTTAAGTCGGGACACCATATCAGGCTGTCAGGAGAAATCACGGGGGATGGATCAAGAGCCCTGGCACTTCGCCACTCACCCTTGCCACCGGAGAGAGTAATGGAGGAATAATGCGGGCGCCCAGTTCCTCCTCCCGTCTCATGGACGCTCGGCACGGAGGCTCAGGAGGCGTTGTCATGACGATGACAGGGGTGAGGATAAGCGCCCGTTCCCACTGGTTGTGGTTAATGAAGATGATAATGAAAATGTATGCCGGCATTACGCTGTTTTTTTTTTTCCTTTTCTTTTCTCTCTCTCCCTGTAGTGGCACACGTAACCTCACTCCTAATGACAAAACACCAAAGTGACAGCAATTGTGCTTTGACAAATGGGGTAAACATTTAGAGAGAAAAAAAAAAAAAAAACGGGCCTGCATGCTGTGCAAGGCTGGCGGAGTGATGTTTTTTCCATGAGCCATTTTCAAGATTTGTATGATTTCGGTGTTCTTCCCTATGGTCTGTTTTACTTACAAAAACAGACTCCTGACTACCAGCACAAACAGGTGTAGCATGCATGAACATGTGCATGCGCTATACATTATATATATAACACTCAACATAGGTTGGCAGGTTTAAATTACATATAGATTAGATATGCTCAGAGCTTGCAAAGCAGTAGCTAATAGGGAAAAGAAAATTCCAGTGAAATGTATGGAAGTATGTGACTAAGTTTTAACAGGGTAGCAATATATATGTATAAACAAGCCATTAAATAATACATGGAGGTGGAGCTTTCTGAAACCTGTGCATCAGAGAGGTATGTGATAGTTGAGGAATGCAAACGAGTTTGCAGGCAGGATGAAATATTTATGGAAGGAAGCGCGCAGACGCCGCCTGGACACATTGCGGCAGACACCGGAGAGACACTCGGAGAGAGAGAGAGACACGGCTCCTGAACTCTGGCGCTCCCGTCTCCGGCACCTGGGTATCTCCTGAATTCCTCTCTCGCTGCAGGCTCTGCTCTTTGTAGTGAGAATGCCCTCCTGCGCCTCCACTCCCGTTCTTCTCCCCCCTGGCTTTCCACACATCACACGTCAGCAGGCTCCCCTATCCTACATCACACTGGTACACTTCTCCGCGGTTTTCTCCAAGCCATTGTCTTTGTGAATTTGTCATGTCGAGTGCAGACTTCTGCGAACTCATCTCCCGATAACACTGGGACCTCTGTATAAATAAATACTGAGCAGGTTTTACAGTACCTCAGTAACATTTTGCTTCACATGACAATTCTGTGCTCAGAAAAGGGGGTGTGTTTTGTTTTATACTCACAGAAATCACTCACAGATGTTACTTTGAGATGGTCTTGCAGGTTTACATTAAGGAAACTGTAATCTAGCAAAAAAGGTATAACAATACAATTTAGTATTTCCCCTTTGTTAAGTGATGTTTTGAACTGCATAGAAAAAAATTTGGTTTGCTCTGAGTTTAATATCAAATTATATGCTCACATAGTCATAATATCACGCATGAATTTCACAGAAACCTCATTAAATCTCTAAATACAATATGATTCGGTTTCATTTTCTGACAGAACAATGCAGGGATAGCTTAATATAAGCTGACACAAGGCACACAGTGTGAGCACCTTTGCAGATGAGGACTTATTTTAATTGTTAGTTTGTAAATGCTGCTGAGAGTAATTTTTTGTGTTATTTCTGTGGGGTTTTTAGACACTTTTAAACAGGTGATAATTGAAGAATCCACTCACATGAATTAATCTGGCCTTATCCTTAATTTCTCAAGGATACCCGAGGTAATAGTGTTTGATGTGTGGGAAGCCAAATTCAAATTGACAGGAAACATACATACTGACGTCGTCTGTCTCAGACCAGCAGTTTCCACCATGCCCTCGTCAGGATTCCGATTGGAGAACTGAGCTTTTCAGTTGCAGAGCTGACTCTGATTGTCTTTGAAACAGGCCATGATATGAAGCAATTACATTGGCTCAATATATGATTAGCTGCATTTGAATAGCAGAGCTGACTACTTGAAATGGTCTTTGCATCGGCCAACATAAAGTTTTATTACATTTTGGAGAGTCTCAAGGTTGATGGTTGGGCCCGCTTGTCTCCTCAGCATGCCAATGAAATCCACACAGTGTAAATCTATGCCTTGTGTAATATTTTGAGCATGCTACTTGATTGCATCAGTGTGCACGGCATAGTCACGGGTGTTTTAGCTTTGCACTTGCACATGCAGTGTATTTATATATGTGTGCAGTCAAATGTGAGCACACCATACAGTTACATGCATGTCAGCAGAGCAGTCATGTGTGTGAGCCGTACAGCCATATGTACAGTGTGTGAGCTGAGTAGTCACATCTGTGTGCTCTGTGCATTTGCATGATGTGTGTGCAGATGTGAGTTTTGCAGCTCAGACAGTCATGCTGCAGTTATGTTTGTCACCATAGTATTGTGTGTATCTGAACTTAAATATGTATAGAATTACGTGAGCTGAATTTTAATGCTTCCATTTAATGTGCAAATATGATTTTATGTTTTTCTTTTCCATAAAGTCATTCTACATGACCATATTGCTGCTCAGTATACATTCTTTCATTCTACAGTTCTCCTGATGGACGTAACACTGTAAATAATAGGAATGAACAATATGTCTTTCTCTGATCGCACATTTCATTAATGTCAGGGATGTAACTCGAGAGATCTGTGTTTGTAGGAACTGAATCACTCTTTTACCTGGTATAGCTCAGACCTCCCATTGTTGAACTCTTCCGATACATAATTTATCATAACCATCTGTTTAAACATATTTACTGCACACCCACATGCCACTGCTGAAACATGAAGCTGTGGGGTTCCTTTTATTCAAAATAGAGTCTGAACTTTACAAAGAGTTGATATTTTAATTTGACAAAAAAGCACAACCATCTCAAGATGTTTGTTTTGGCTGGATGTGGTAGTTGTGATGTTACAGGGCTGCATGAGTGAGATTGAATAATCAGGGAAACTTAAGAGTTTTTTTACATTCTTATTTAGTTAAAACATAGTCTGGTCTAGTATTAGTATAGTCTAGTATTCAGAGAAGGAAATGATATGTCAAAAACTTTTTAATGATTTATTGAGGAGGAGATGTTGATTTAATTGGAATTAAAGTTGGTGACAATACCAGAGTTTTTTTTACAATATGACCATGAATTTCTATGTCATGGAGCACAATGTGGAGATGTTCTGTTTAATTAACCAGTCAAATAACCTAGCCTTGAATATCATGCATCTTTCATCTGAGAGGATGGAATTCAGTCCTCCAGCTTGGTGACTTGGTTTTAATTTGAATAACAAATTCAGAAAATGCTAAATTTCTGCTTTTATATTAACCTGACAAAAATGTCGAGGATTGAACAGTCAAACTACTGATAAAGTCTGCCGAATACCATCCAAAGTTCAAGAGTTTTGTCCAGAACAGATGTTTTAGTTGTTTTATTGTGTTTAACTTACTGTTTAAATATACTGTACTGATTTCTCCTTCCTAATCACTTCAGAGGTTTCTTAGCAGGGTGTGGTAAGAAAAGGGAGGGGGGTGCCTGCTGGGTGTAATATTCTAAATGAAATCAATTTCTCTTGCTTTTTTCACACTGTTTGTCAAACATACTGAAGTAAACTCTGATATAAGGTTCTTAACTGCAGAAACTGAGCTGGCGTAAGCTCATAGTGCATCTGAATCATTTCACCCATCTCACACTGTGGGATCTTTTCAATCTAACTGCAAAGCAGTTTCTACCTCACCTACAGTAAAGAATTTAAGCAGCTGTTTGATATATACTTTGATATATTTCTATAGTTCCAGCTATGTGACAGAGCTAAGAACAACGACTGTTGATCAATGTCTTATTGTCGTTATCCGTATCATGTGAATTAGGAATGTGAGGAGTGTCCAGTGGTCACACACTTCACATGTGAATTCACCTGCTATTCAGAATTATCAGGTTGTCTCATACTGCATTTATAATAAATATATTCTATAGAATTCTCCTTGACCCCTCTTTCAATATTGATTTTAGTAAAATGGCATTTGATGCTGCTTTCAAGCAAATGTCACATGAAATAACACTTACTAACTTAATTCCCGCAGTATTGAAGTAGTAATTATTTGTTGCTCTTGTGAATCAAGGCAGCACAAACTCTGTGTCATGTAATACCATACAATCTACAATGAAAAGGCATTTGATAAACATGCACTGAAGTATTGTACATTGCACACACATGCAGGGTTGTGAATTCAGTTAGATCCCTTGTGTTCCCCTGGAAATGCTTGGGGGGTGGGATTCGGCAGATTCCCCGTCTCAACGCCTTTTTCCTCTGGAACCCTATACATTTTTTATACATTGCGATGTTGCTGTCATCATTCTCAGTTTTTTTGAATGCTGTCGGGAATGTGCAGGGGATTAAATCTGGGTTTAAGGATAAGCAAGAAGACAGGCATAGCATTCACCTTGATCAACGGCGTGTTCGTGGCTTTGAACGGCTTGCCATGCTAATGCGCAGGCTTTAGATTTAGACAATGAAGAGGCCCTATTTTAACAAGCTAATCTGAAAAGGAACACCAGGGCAACACCGTAGCTACACATTCTCCCACCCGAGCTTCTTAAGCCACAACTTGTGCCGCGTGAGGTGGAATGAGCCAAACCCAAGACTGCGCGAATTATCATCGCAGTATTGTATTGATTAGAGAACGAGGGGGCCTCGTGCTGGAGATTAACAGCTGCCGTCTTCAGCCACGTCCCCGTTCATTCGTACGCTGCATGTTCGGAATCAGAAGCAGATGTGCTTGTTTAATTAAAACCATCACAGTCACGTTCTCCTCTCGCCCGTCGCGTGGTCTGTTTCAAGGCTTTGGATCCGCGGATCATGGGGCCCATGCTGGCTGGGAAAAATCAAACAGTCAATCAATCAAATCTCATTTGATACAGCGGGTCTTAAAAAACAAATTATCACAGCACATCACAGATTGCATTTCATGTGAAGAATTCGAGTGGCAGCAGATATTATCCAGAAGAATGAGAGATGTCCTAAAGGAACAATGTAATAAGATATTATATGAACATCCCTAAAAATGACAAGAGCTGAGAATTTTTCCTTGGTTCCTTAGCAGTAGCAACCTATAATAAAACTCCAGGAGCAAATCTTCATCTGTTTTGATGGATAACATAATTGAACTGACTTAAAAGAAAATAAATCTTCAACATGCAGAAATAAGGCCTATGAATGAAAATTCAGTATACAATACAGTGACCACTCAAGCAGTTATCACACAAACTCTTTTTACAGCAATTGGTCAATTGGTCTTGATTGACAGTCGAAGACAAAGTTTTGACCTGATGCTTCTGAGGAGTAGTTCATGGAGGAAAAATTGGCCAGTGAGACAGGAAAGGGGAAGTGTGGTCAGTGCCCCCAGTTGTTAATAAACCACTGTGTCCTCCCTGCGGGTTCTCCCAGAGCACACTTCCTCACTCTCAGACCGCACAAACATCTTCACAAACCGCATCTAATTGATCACAGTACCGCCTGATAAGCCAATAACTTGAACACCACAGGACAAAGACACAGACCACATATGCAAAAACAGTCATTTTAGAGCATATTATACTATAGTTTCTGATTTTCACACCTTCAGGACTGGTCTGTGTAGCAACTATGCAATCAGTTATATATATATATATATATATAAATTGACCTCTCTCTCCAATGATTGTACTTTTTCCTCAAATGGTCAGTACAGTGTATTGACATCCTCAATTATATTTCAATGGTAAATTGATGTTAACGCTGTTACTTTTCATCTCAGTTACTCAAAAGAAAGGACTAGATACAACATAATATGAAATGTATGTTTTTAGTTGTTTAGTTTTTGTTTTTCTTCTAAAAGAAATATTTAGAGTAATAAATATGAATTTGTAAGAGAAAACATCAACAAAAACTACAGCATGTACAACAGTACCGCTGAGTTTTGTACATTCAAGAAAAAGAATTAGTCTGGTGTTTGTAATAACAAGTGCCAGTACACCCCAGCTGAGAGTAATGTTCTCCTCATCCTTTTATATTGCAACAATGGAAACAATAAAAACGGGAGTATCTGATGCAGTATTCAGTCCAATTTCCTGGCAGCGCAGAGATCTCTAATCCTTTTTTTCCTCTGCAAAAATCTGTTAGCTGCACTAACAGTACTGCTTGGATATTATAAAAATATTTATCACAGTCATTCAAAGTCTCTAACAAAATTTTGCCATATTTGTAACAATGGTATTAATTTTACTATAGGTTTCACTGTTTATTTTATTTTTTTCTTTCTCTCTGTATTAGCACAGTATGTTGACCTGTGATCTCAAAACAAAGGTCTAATATGAATGTGTGCATGGAGCAGGTTCTTTTGAGGATGTGGAGAACATTATTATGCGTCTGTGTCTGGAACGTGCTGTCTTTAAGATGAAGCTGATTTTAGTATGCTTGTGTGAATGAGACACGTTCCTTTTATAGGATGGAGTGGATGTTTACGCCAGCACTGCTGTCCTCAGCTTCATTTGTTCACCCAAAGTTTGCTGTGACAAATTTGCTTGATGGATCTTCCCTTTGTTTGGATCAGTGCTGAGAAGCTCTGTTTTGATGGTGTACCCAGGATTAATATGCTACTTTTAATGTTCAGACTGTTCACTCCATCCTGAAACGTATTATCCTTTCTCTCAAAAATGATAAACTATTCCTTGTACCCACATGCAAATATTGGCCTTCTGTTACGGATATTGATTGGAGGTGTGGAGCCGAATTAACAGGTCAGGCAGACTGCCATCAATTCTGCCTATTGGTCAAGCAGTGTTAGAAAAGAGCTCCGGACAGGGCCATGGGGACTTGGGTTTGAATTCAAAGGGAGACATTGCCACAGAGCTCTTGATTAGTGAACTCCTACACAGCTGCTCTGTAGCGAATTCAAAATATTCACCTGTTCTTCCTACTAAAAAGTCATTTTTAATGCATTTTTGATAGGATAATTGCTGTAACACCAGTGCTTTTGACTCCTTAAGATTAAACAGCATGTATTTGCAGGTCTTGATCTGCTCTGTCAGAACCAGGCCCATACTGGGAACAGTCATTGTGTTTCATTTTCTTTATAGGTCTCAGCCAGTGCGCTCTGCATCACTTTCTTCTCACAGTTTCTGATGCAATCTCACTCTGCCACCTAGCAATCCTCTGCTTCAACTCAACTTTTTAGCCTTTTTCTTAACCTTCATCATGTAGATTTGCAGCTGACATAAAAAGGGTTTCAAAGCCAATGAATTCTCACGTCTCTGTTCACTAATCACTCTCACGAATGTCTCCCCACTTTATGAAAGTGAGACCAGGCCTTCAGATGCGCGTCAGCCACAACCTCTTGTAAGTGCGAAAAGTCTTTCTCAGAATTGGACATACTGAATGACTGCAGCTGTGTGGCACTGACCCTGCCTTTCGGGGGAGCCCAACTGACAAACTCTAATCTGAAGAGTGTGTTGGCCTAACGACAGTGTAGGGCGGGGGGCGCAGACCCTTAGTATGGGGCCAGTAAGCCAGTGGAGGCAGGGGAGGGGGGAGGAGAATTGAGTAATATTCTGGTCAGGCAACATTTAAAGTTTGCTTCCTGACACTCATTGGATGATTAGTAGTCAGGGTTGTCATGAATCAGGAGCTGTAACAAAACAGCAAGGAGTTCTTGACAGAAACTCATCTTTTCTCTCATTGCTTCTGTTGGGCACAGGGAACGTGGCAGTAATTTGAATATTTCAAGTCATATTCCTGTACTACCACCACTTCTAGTGTCAGTAAAGACAGTCAAAATGATGTCAAGTGTGATTAAGCAGGGTTGGAATCACTGTGAAAGCAGACATTTATGAAGTGTCTATATGGAAAGACAGGTGGCTGACATCTCATTGGCTTTCCATCCCACTACTCCTACGATTTTGCCAGCTTGACTTCAGTACGCAGTGTGAATCTTGCCTTGAATGACGTATTGGTCCTAATTTCTCCTTTGGCAATGGAGACAACTGCAGGGATATACAACCTTCTGCAGTTATGCAACACTGCATATGCTGTACAGATTTTAATACACCTTAAGATAAATTGATTAGCAACATTTAAAACAGTGGAATGGTGTCTGAGTTGTGTAATGAAACAGGAAAATGATGCCTCATTAGTTTTGATGCATTATTGCAGTGAGTATGGTATTAGGGACACAGCAATGAGGTGAAGTGAGACACAGAGGTGGTTCATATTTCATTTAATGAAATATAACAAACCACATTATTAATTGGCGTTTTGAATGGATATGGAAAGTCATTATAAAGTTACATTAACACATTTTGCGAGAGCACAAATCATTTTGTGAACACATTATTCTGGATAAATTATAGGGCTGTGTCAACACAATGAGAATGGGAATAACATCACTACGCACAAAGCCATATGCAGTGTGCCATTAGATAAAATGGTTGTAGACATTTTTAGGCATTGAGTGTGTGTTTGCATGTGTGTGTTTGTGTGGTGGGAATCGGGTCCATTGTGCAAATACACAATGACCTGTTCTCAACCTCACAAGATATAATCAGACAGCTGTCTCATACCATGATCAAAACCATAAAGTGTTTGGTTGTTGTTGCTACCAAGCTGACCTAGAGGAAACAGATAATTCTAAATGCTTATTTAACATTCATTGTTCCTTTGGAAAATTCACTGGATAGCAGTGAATAGCATAATTTTTATTCATTTTGTCACAGGTTTACACCTGAAAATGAAGGAATTTCAACTTTTGTTTTTAAGGAGTTTAAAAGTTCTTTTACAGAGGTAGATCCCCAATGCGTGCAGTGGGGTAACAGGAATGTTTGAGAGGGTTTTTTTGAGTTTATCCAGCTTTTACCCCATGGCTCACTGTCTGTGATGAACCAACAATGAGCATCTAATTCAAACATACGACACATTTATACATCTTGCCATATAAAAACAGCAACATTTGAAAAGACATCTTATCACTGAAACCTTACTGCATTGGAAGTGACAATGGTGTGTTAACACTGCTAAAATGTTGAAAAATAAGTTTTGTGTCTTAGGAAGAGGGATTGTAACTAAGCTAAAAAGTTGGAGTTTGGTATCATTAGAGCCTGTGATAAAAGTAGGAGGAAGAGGACTGTAAACAGGGTAGCGATGGATTTTCAAGGCAGCAGCATGAGGTGTCTGTTTGTTTTGGTGCACCGTAGGAGCAGAACCAGACCTCCTCTTTCCTCTTTTTTTTCCCAGTGAGCGTGTGGTGCGACCCTCAGAGTTTGAAATTTGTCCCTTCCTCACCAGAGGAGCCTCAGGAGTAAGGCCCGGCTCGTTTTGTGACCTTGAAAAAAAATACAACGTGGCTCGTGAGAATCCTGTCTGTAATGTGAAATGCTGCCTTTGTGCCCACCTCCCACATACGCTGCATCCCCACTCTACTTCCACAACTTTCCCTGGGTCTGTGGCCCCGGCTACTAGGGCTGGTCAGCCATCTCCCGTCTCGCACAGTTAGCCTGGTTCCATGTGTCAGTGTTAACCATCTCATTTCCAAGAGCCATTGCACCAACACCTTAACCTTGGAGGGAAAGTGCATGGAGAGTTCTGTGCATTTGAAAATGCCTCATTTCTCACTAGAGTGGCAAATTCTAGTCCTTTGTAGATTTTGAATGGTTTGAAATTGATTTCCAAAATAATCGCTCATTGTGTCAGCCTAATGACATAATCCATGCAGTTGATTATTTATAATGTATAATATGAAGCTGGAATGTAAGATAAACCAATAAATGAATGTGCCATTAGGATTATACAAGCTTTGAAAAGAGAGCAGAGATGCACAGCAGTATTTTTGAACATGGTGTGCACTGTACATACAGCACATATATAATTATAATTACTTATATTTAATTTACAGTATACCAATGTTTGTTTTTAAGTTGTGTGAATTCACATGAATCTATGGTTTATTTCTGTGTAATGTGTAGTGTTGCAGGGATGACAACCAGTCAATATCTCAGCAATCATATTCTGTGTAGTGTAGCACTGTTATAATGTTGCTGTAGAGTGCTTTGTTGAAAACAGGACAGAGATTAAAAAAAGAATTCTTCGCTCAAGATTTCACAATTATTTTGGTAATGAGAAAACAAAATACAAACACTGTACCAGACATTAAGTAAGCAAATGAAATGGCAGAATGGTTCAAACTGCAGTGGAGAGATGAGCTGTCTTCCTTGCCCCATCTGTTCTGTATTCAAAGAGGTCACCTATTATTCACAACACTCAAAACGGCTGCCTTTCCATAAAGAATGACTCAGGATTTAATGCAGTGCAGTGTGTACATCCAGGTACAGCTGTGAAGAGATTGTCTCTTGTTGTGGGCCACAATAAGGCCATTGCCTTGTTGAACAGAATAAACTAAAACAGGACTAACAAAATCGCTTTCAGCCAGAAGTGTACAAAATCAAAATGGTGTCACACACACCATGCAGCGGAAGCCTTGTTAATCTCAATTTTTTGTTTTGTTTTCTACTTTCTCAGTCACTCTACACCCACCTTGCATGTCCTTTCATTCCTCACATGTGCCACATGGATTCATAGGCGGCTGCTGGAGCCAGCCAATATGAGCATTCTCAAGACGATGAAGAACCGTGTTTTGGACCACTATGTTATCCGACTGTGTGCGTAGGAAATATTACCATAATCAACCCACAAATAATACAGGTATTTCAGATGAACAAAGTAGTTATTAGTGCCAGTATATTACTTTCATCCTGGCAACGTAGCCTTTTTAAAGTGGCTCATTCAGCTACATGAATCACAGCTCAGCTCTCAGCTCTAGGGAGGATGTACTGGATTAATTGTCGCATTTTTTTTCCCTCTCTTCGGAGGTAGAGACTCAAAAGGTGAAGCACCTACTTTGATGTTTGGCCTTCATGTCTGAAAATAATGTTTGTGTGCATACTATATGTAAAACTGTTCCTTTGGGGATCAAAAATTGATACTCACCGCTGTTCATTGGCTGGTGTTCGGGGGTGCACTGATATCTTAAGTACGTGTAGGTAAAGTTAGCAAACATATAAACATTTTGGACAGAACGGGTTTATTCTTGTTTGCATAGGTGGCTGATGGCTCTGTCTCAATGCAGTTAGCCTACTAGCTGGAACTAGCAACTGCTTTAATAAGTTGGCAAGCTCGTTTGCAGTCACTACTGGATTTGTGTTTCATTTTCTGAGAGCAATTTGCTTGTTTATCTCATGTGATCTACCTAATATTGTTAGCTAGTTGTTCACTTGGAAGCTAGACTGCATTTTTAATGGAACTGTTAAATTACTTTTTCATAATAAGCTAAATAAAATGAGTGGAATTGTCTTTTTTTACTGATGAGCTTTTGTATCATACACCATTTTATGCATTGGCATAGTTTTTTTTTTTAACTAATCAGTCTCAGTACTATGTAATATAAAATTTGATACCAGACAAGATCTTCAGTACAGACCTACAGGCTTTTAGTCACTGGTTTAAGTCCCAGGTGAAACACTGGTTTTGCTCCCTGTCGTCTGAATTTCCAGCTTTAAGAAGCCATAGTAATCGATAGAAATAGTAAAATGGGTAAGTCATCATCAATAAGTGTGTATGTCAAGCACAGAACTAATGAGAATATTTTCACCCAAATCTCAAACAGTCAATACTTCGAAAAGGGTGTTGAAAGGGGGTTGGAATGAAGTGGAGTTTTTGGGAGGTTGGGGGGTGGGGGAGGGGGTGGGGGACAGCTGTTCTTTAAAATTTCACTGAACCGGGGGCCTGTAACGTAGTGACCTTAAATAAGCAGCCGGGCGCTGTTTGGGGGAAACGGGAGACTGCAGGCTCTAAGCTGGACCTCACTGTGGCATCTATTCTGCCTAGTCAATGCAGCAGCCTGGTGTGGAGTGAAAGGCCTTGTTTTGTCCTGGGTTCGGCCTGCCTGTTCCAGCTGTCACGCAGAGAAACAATGGAGGAACGCGGTAGGAGTGGTATTGAATGGAAAGACAAACTGAAGAGCACTCCCCGGACCCGTCATCTGCATTTGACAGGATCTCCTTCTATTCTGCCTCTTTCTCTTTTTTCCACTTTCTTTAATCCCCCCTTCTCCCTGTTTGCTGCAGCTGTTCCTCTCTATTCCCTCATTCTTTCTCAGACTAATAACTAATTAGTATTATTTGTGGATTTGTTTGCTGGGGGAATGTTGTTTCACTGGCAACTCCATCAGGGTTTGCTGGGGGGTTGTCTTTTTTTTTGTTCTCTCGAAAGTGTTTCTTCTTGATTGATAAACAAAGATGTTGTGCAAAACACCATGCGTACAGTCTTATTTATTTATTAAATAAATAAAATTAATTCCGGCACTTGCGTTGTGCTGTTCACAAAACCTACGGCGGTAAATTTTGATATGCATTCTTTCATTCCTTAAAAAAAGGCCTGCAAAGACACATTTAAATCATTTATAACTGCAAATTCGACTACTGAATAATTTAAAATCGTCACTGGGATTAGATATGAACAGGCACAGCACCTATTAACTAGGATTTTCCTTAGATTCCTGGGGAAGAGAAGCACAGTACATTGCCCATAATGAGCCGCAAGAAAAGGAAAAAAGCACTAAGATTATTTATCTTTGTTTATGTCATCCGTTTGTGTGTGTACATGCATACATGTGTTTTTATGCTTTCAGCATTGTCAGTGCTGTTTCCATTCTTTTGACTTCTAATCTAATGCCGGGACATGGGCAAGAGAGAGAAGAAGTGTGAGAGAGGAAGGGGGAGAGAGAGAGAGAAAGAGAGACAGAGGGAGAGACTGAGAGAGGGAGGAAAAAAAAATTGTAATTCATAAAAAAGAAACCCCAAGCAGCATTACAAATGAGTGACAAACCCAATGTCCATTCATATTCACTCTCAGCCACAAGCTTATTAGCAGTCAGCCCTCCTTAAGCAATCACTGTCGGCAACATGTGGAGGCATTACTATAGCAACCAGTGGATATGACATGTGCTACAGACAGGGACTCCGGGGCTCCTGAATATAAGGAGGGGCTCAGACCTACACTCTGTGGTCACAAAAAAAAAAAACACATCTCTCCTTTTCAAAGGCACATGATCACCGGAGGGGCTCAGTTGCCCTGCTGCTGAATTCTGTAAGACTTGAAAATCTGGCGGGCGTTTTTTTCCCCCCTTCTTCTTTTTCTCTCCTCCTGGATGAGAGCGTGACAGGCAAGCACAGCCTTTGTTGCAGCTGAGGCGGATGGGAGCTGCCGCTAACTTTTAGTCTCAGGACTGAGAGGGAGGCTACAGAGCAGCTGCTGGTGCTGCTAATGCCTGCTAGAAACACTCTCCTCTGGAATAGGCGAGAGATCCGCAATCCTCACGGAAAAAAAAAAGAGAAAAAGAGAAAAATCCCCGTCCTTCACATCGGAATGGATTTAGGTAAATATATGCAAGCATGCATGCATTAATACGGCTACCTCGATTTGATCAGTACTCTGTGACTATTGCTTTCAGACATGCTGCAAATGTGAGCTTTCTGTGCCTTGCTTAGGTGGCTTAAGGATATGTATTTCATCACCCAAACATGGGCTGTGGCATTTAGAATCTATACCGACTGACCAAGCTTAGGTGTTATACTTTATCTGTTGTAGCGAGGTCATCAAAATGAACAATATTTATGTGTGGTTATCTTTACTTGAACCTTTGCGGGGCAGTGGAGTTGTGTACATATGACTTCTTCGATACCCACTTTCCGTTTGTCACCTAAGTGTTACTGTCAAGGTAGTGGGCTAATGTTAGTGGTGCATAGAATTTGTTATGTAATCATTGTATTGACCATGTTCCCGAGCTGTGGAAAGAGGCATACAGATGGCTTGCATTATTTTATAGATGTAATTTATATTTCTCCGTTTTGTGAAGGTTTGCTTTTTACCCCACATTCCCGCAGCTAAATTCAAGTACGTTATGCTTGCATTTTTTGGGAACACTGTGCACATCTGGGAAATTGAATTCCAAGTTAGTATGGGAGCTTTCCGCAAAAGTCACAGGGTGTAAGCAAAGGCAAAGATCAGTATATCATATTGGTCTGTGGTTACCCACTTGTCAGGAGCAATTTAATAGTTCTGGTGTTTATTTAAAAAGAAGAGCAATAATGACTTCATTAGTTCTGTATGCAATGTCTGCTGCATACTTTTCTAATACTATAAAACCTGGTATTATATTATCTGAATGTATCCATTTATTGAAAGGAAGTATCACTTCTAAACAGAAAATAATTTGCAATTAAATAAATATTCTGTAATGATTCAAAGTAACCTTCCCAGGTGTCCACTGACAGTGGTTTAGAATATAACATTGTAATTTTGTTTTCTTGTAAAGAGTAAATGAATATACCGTCTTATGGATTAAAAAAAAACTATTTTCAACTAATCTTTCTACTACTCTGAAGATCAGGGTCAGAATGAAGGTTTTAGGCAAGTTTACAAAATATGTATGAAGGCATTTACAAAATATGTATGAATATGTATGAAGGCATGGTATTGATTTGAAGTCATTATCAAGCTAGTCTTCAGAAATAAGCAGCATTCTGTATGTATGTATGACTATACAATACAGGTACACTTACAACAGGAACATATATTTAATTTGGTCATTGTCAGCTTTGCTTTAAATTTTGCTGAAAATTATGCTGTGCATAATTCAGATCTACTGCAATATGTCCCTGTTGCAAAACTCCTGTAGTTGCATCATTGAGATTTATTTGTGGCTTTCTTGTTTGTGAATACATATGAGTGGAATGTTACCACATGCATCAGCACAGCTAACATTTCAAAATTAGTCACTACAATGCAATCAGAAATATTGCCACACCCATTATTTAGTCATATTTATCAGTACATTAAATAATATGTGTTACTCAAGGCTTCATTCACCGCTCAGATAAATTTTATTTAAGTGCAAATAATTCAGACGTTAGAATGAAGATAACCTTTCCAGACCGTTAGGGCTTCCTTCATCTGTGAATGGCTACATCTGCCCAAAATGTGCTTCGAGTCATTCATCATCTAAAAGCAATTTGAAGCTTAAGTGATTCTCCATTTGAAAGGGACAATTTGAATCTTTGAGGTGAAAATCCGTCTGCGTATGTGTGCGTGTGTGGGTGTATGTGTGTGTGCGTGTGTCTGGGTGTGTGTGTGTGTGTGCATGTGTCTGGGTGCGTGTGTGTGTGTGTGTGTGTGCGTGTGTGTGTGTGGTTGTTTACTGAAAGGGGATACGACAACTTTTCAAAAGTATTGTGCTGCTGGAGGTTTGGGAGAGATCATTGTGTCTTCACAGATGAATGGATGCACGCCTCTCGCTGTGACCTTTCTCAATCATTTGAATAAGCCAGAGCTCCAGAAATCCATCTGCCCTTTGTCTTTTGTGGATTTCCCTAATCCCTCATACCCCCTCATGGAGAAAGCGAGCGCCTTTCAATCCCTCTGTCTCAGCAAATTTCCAGCGTAAGAAAATAGCAAGAGCTAATAAGTCTGCCTGTATTTCAGGTGATGAATCGATCTGGCAGCTCAGGATTTAAGTCGGTCTGTTTCTGTATTTAAGCAACTCACAAACTGCGATCACTCCAACGATTGGGTGCTCTTACATCATGTCCATGTCATATGCATGTAAATGGGTGTATTCATTTTCATTATGTGTTACATTTATATTTATTTCTTTATGCTATGTTCTTACTTACATAAACAGCAAGTTATCTGTGAGATGTTCTGTTCTAAGATACTTTCAGATACTTGGGCCCTCGTATATATGGCAACTTTCAGCCGATGTATGTGTGTGTTTAAAAAATGGGTAGGATTTTTTGTAAGAAAATAATAAATGCATTAATATTAAATCTGTATCGTAACATTATAGTGTTCACTTGGGTTTTTTTCCTCTACAAAAAGGGGAAATGATGATTTATTTCAACTGAAAAATGAGTGGATTTACCCTTGCCTTGAAAAGATTAAGGTTGACCTATAGTTGTTTTTGTTGAGCCAACTGTGCTTGTGGAAAAAATAACAAGGTCTACACAGTAACTGCAAAGTATTTTTGCCCTTTTAAAATATTCTGTAAGGAGAAGCTGTGCATGTCAGTGTATGTGTCTCTACGTGAATTTGAAATTTGCAAGTTTAATTTCATCTTGACAAATGAACAAAAGTCCTTTAGCATAAAAGGGAGCCCTCTTTCCTTGTTCCTGGAGACAATACTCTCAGACTTAGCTTTTTAAAAGGACTTCTGAAAAGGGCACATCATTGGAAGATAGGAAAAGATTTTAGCAATGTTTTTTCCTCTTAAGGTGATAATAAAAAGCAGAAAAAATAAAAGTCTTTAATCTTAATGTTTAGGAAAATTTTTTGGTTGTATTTTGTCAAAAATGAATAATACCACAGCAATTTTTAAACCACACATTATTTCAACTGTTCATCTCTTCACTCACAAAAATGACTTCAAATGTTTAAACACTCTGATAAGATTGGCCTCAGGAGTGCTTCTGTGTGTGCCATTCTTAATAACACTTTACAATGTTAATTGTGTGTAAACAGACAGACAAGAATTCCTGCAAAATAATTTAAGGGAAAAGAAAAAAAAACATTTTGAGGGGCAATGTTGGGTCAGAAAATTGAGAATGTTCCAGATGAATCGGAACACTAATTGTTTCATAGCTCTAAGCTTTTCTTCATTAGTTCCTAATGGTTTATTTCTGTCTCAAATATATTGCATTTCTGATAAAACTGTGTTTATTGGTACATTTTCTGTACCAAGATGGCATTAAATTAATTATAAATAATTTTTTTTTTATTTTAAATTTAGACTGGTTATGTTTTTTTTTTCTTTGGTGTCCCATCAACATGGTACATCAGATTAGAGTATCTCCTCTGCTGTTCTCCCTACTTTGAAATAACAAGCATGAACATAAACTGGACAATACGCTGGACGTTTTCAATGCACTCATACATTCATTTTTGTATTTGTGTTTGTCAATCTTGTGGCCGTGTTTCACCAAACATAATTAGGAAATCTAAATGCATTTGCTCTGTTTAGTTATAATTAATTGTAGACATTATTTAGCTAACCACAATCTTCCATTCATCAACATCTTTTCATGTAATTCGATTGAAAGTGTTAAGCCTATTGAGAGAGAGGGAGGGGTGGGTTCTAAAGCTGTTTCATTGGAGATGCGCACTTTCTAATGCCTGCTTTCGACAGTTTTCCATGTGTTTGAATTAATGGTCTTATGTTTTGTTAAGCCTTTCCCCATACGCTGTACACAATGTTACATTTCGCTCTCTAATTCGGTTATATTTTTGCTTTAAATTACTTCATCTGTTGAGAGTGCCCTACCAATACAGCTTGCCTGAAAAGCAGTCAAACCCATTTTTCTTGAATATTAACACTGGATCTAAAGGCCTCTGCTGTTGACAGTCTCTCTGTTGTTGATGAAGAGGGTGAAGTCAGGGTACACTGGTTGTAATCAATATTACTTATATAAGGCCAGCATGTTAATGAGCAATTGTATATAGCAGAGATTGCAATAACTGGATCAGGTGAAGAATTTTAGCCTTGTTGCCGATATGTGGGGATTCTGCTTTTATGCCTGTTTGTATTTAAAAAATGTAATTAAAAAAACCATGGTAAATTTTTCTTAATTTCCTGACAAATAATGGATTCAGATCTGTCTAGGGGTGTGAATTCATAAAAAATAATGAATTAAGCATACACACAATATTCACCTCCATTTTTTAAATAGGCCTTTTTTTCTTTCTATTACCAGACTTTTTTCCCCCAGCACTAAATTGGGGGCTCAGAATGCAGATACACAGTTTGTCTCTCGCTGGGCCTATAGTTTTTCCGCCTTTGAGCCAGTCTCTGGGTCCTTCTTTCAAGGTGGTGAATACAGCAGCTAAGAATAAAATCTGCTACTGATCTGCACAGCCCTAAAAAAAACAGGATATTCAGCCACACAGGCATTCTGAAACAATGCCCCACAATGCTCGCCGGCTTAGCACTGGCTGTCGCTCCACCTCCTGGGGCTAACAATCTGACAAGCCTCCTCTGTAGAACATTACCAAGCAGGACCATCCTGGAGCCCTCTTTCAAGCCATGTTTCCATTAACTTAGAGCCCGGGCCCGGGCTTAATCCAGCAAACCGAAGGCAAGGGGGCTAATTAGGGACAAGCTTTTACAGTCAAGACTGACGATAATTGCTCGGTGGCCTCTATGATGCCAAGATAAAATGAGCCTTTACGTTCTGAGAGGAGTCAGTGTTTACACCATGCAAGACAGGGGGAGAAAATAGGAGCTGCTGAACTGAATGCACAGCATAAAATTACTATTAGAACAAGATAATGAATAGCCTTGCCTGGCATTCTTAATGGTGGAAGGGGGGGAGGCAGTGAGGTGGCAGGGGGTGGAAATCCATTTTTTTTTTTTGCAACACTATGAAAAAGGGTGGCAGAAATGGGCAGCTAATTATTCCCATCTTGTGAAAGCCAGTGCAGTTTTTCCAAGGGGGGTTCCTTCAATAATTGTGGAAAAAAGGGATTGTTAGACTAGCCTGAGTGAAGTATGGGAGATTCATCCATTCATCTATACCTTGCATTCTTGTTGCCTTCGATAGCTCTATCATGCAGTGAGCCAGGTTGAATCGGTGTACCATTGTTCACACACTGGTGGCCCCAGTGAATAGCCAATACTTGCTTTGGTTGCAGTTTAATGGAACTGAAGAGCAAGATAAAAATATATTTAGAAATCTGAAAAAAATTATGTCCCGTTGCAACATCTCTTGGGTCCATTAATGTAGGAAGGATTTGTCTAAACTGCACCATTGGAAATTGACATCCTTTGTACATTGTTATTACATCTATCAGTCAGGAAAAGTGCTTTGAGTTTAACATGCTTTTAAAAAGATGCTTTGAAACAAAACCACATCACACACTAGATTTTGAAGGAATAAACTGACATCCCACTCCTTCCAAAGACACATATGATTGCTACATCACCCTATCACCGTTGTGCAATGTTTAAATGGAATACCACTACCAAGTGTAGTGTGCAAGAATATTTTGCATGCAGAATTTCTTAATTACAGCTGTGAAGGTGAATTCAGCAAATACTCACATTAAAATGTGTCTGTCGTCTTAATTTCAGAAAAGCAAACTGAACCTCCAACCCACCAAGTACAGCCAAACGGAGTCGGCCAAGTTCCTGGTGCTGACGGTGGTCTCCATAGTTTGTATCATTGGAGTGCTGCTGGGCTCTGGCGTGCTCTACTGCCAGCGCCATCGCTCTCACCAGAAGCTGAAGGAGAAGCTTTCTGGCCTGGGGACTGACACCAGCACTGATGCTACTGCCACCTATCAGGTAAGAGGAGCCTTCATGACCTTTAACCCTGCTACAGCTGAACTTCCCCTGACTGGGTGCAGATATTGATCTTGCAGCTTTTTCCACTGAATTTTGATTGGTTGGGTGTGTGTGTGTGTGTGTGTGTGTGTGTGTGTGTGTGTGTGTGTGTGTGTGTGTGTGTGTAAGTGCATGTGTTCTTGTTTTTAAAAAAGAGAATATATACCTTGTAATGATTGATATTATTTCACAATATTTGTGACAGCTGTAGAATTTGCACTAAAAAAATCTGGTTGCTTTGGGCACAACTGAGTTCAAAGTTTGTGCAACAGTTCAGTATGTCTTTGGCTAATGGTCATACATGTTTTTTATTTATGTTGTTTTTTATGAATATGAATATTTTATTGAAGCTCATATTGTCACTTCATTGTGTGTTAAGAGCCACTGATACAGAGGAGAGCATAGGTAATGTACCATAGGAAGTAGTCCTGCATATTCTACTGCACTGTAGCACTGTATGATCGACAGTGGTTGTTAAAACAATCATTTGAATAATTGATGCATATTACAAAGTTTTAATGATGATCATGATTTTAGTATCAATTTTTTTTTGATATTTTGTTTTTGTATTTCATGTGGGGTTTATACCTATTGCAATTGCTTTTAGAGGTACAATCAACATTTTGGAAACTGACAATGTAATATTTCTTTTTTTTCTTTTATATTCATTTTCTAAAAAAAAAGAGTGGTGTTGATCTTGTGTTCACTTCATGTCAAAGCTGTTGCTTTAGCAATGTTCAGTATTTATATGGTGGATATATCAGACTGATAATGGTATAAGAAATGACAGTATCTTGAGTCTTACATATTTCATTGCAACTTTAGGAGGGAATTCTGTATGAGGCACAGATTCAATCTAACTGCAGTGCACATTGTTCTTAACTTTAACATATTTAAGTGTTACTTTAAGAAATCTGTTCAATCAAGTTCAAATCAAGTCAATTTTGATTCAAAAAATTATGTAAGAGTTTCTGCAACTGCCAAATACATGCTGCATGAGTATTAACATATTATAAGTATTATGAATATTAGAAACGAACACACTTAAATTTAACTCTCAAACTATAAGGAAAATGTGCATTGCGGTAAGATTGAATCTGGTTCCCTCTGTAAGCCTATTTGATTAATGATAATTATTATCTATTTCTAGGAAATACTACATTTTCTCATCAGCCATATTGTTTGGAAGACCTATGAGACAGCAAGGCTGATTAGAAGTGTATGTTATAGCTCTATAATAGAACTGACCCGCAGACATTAGCATTTAGGAGCCAGGCTTGTATAATGAACAGGACCAAAAACTGACAGTTCTAATTAGTATAATCCGTAATTAAAAATGTGCCTTTTAGCAAAGAAATAGTTTATATTCCACTTCCTGACACCCATTCCTTCCTGGGTCACGAGAGGAACAGAGGTTGATTTTATAATGAACTCGACTACAATGAACCTGCCACACACTGGGCAAATCTCCACAGTAATTTTATAGTTTCAGAGTTCCAAAATCACTGGCAAATTATATCACCAGCAATCACAAAATATCACAGATTATACTGAATCATGCAATCAAATGCTGTTTGCATTATGTATGCATTATATTATTTATTTTTTGTTCCTTTACATTATTTTATTTTATTGTATATTAGGGGGGTGGGGGTAGGAGGTAGGCAGGCTCGGCCTGGACGTAGACATGTAAAATGCCCTATACATATTTATCACCTCCCCTGCACTTACCTTGTTTTACTGTAGTTTGTGCCCTGTACCCTGTACTCTGAATCTCAGTCTTTACAGAGTATAACAGACAGTTCTGCAAAAGCACAAACCAACACCATAAAAACAGCACACATCACACTGCTGTCATTTGGAATTTTAGCCTGTTTTGATTGATGGGAAATTTGTCTGCTGAAATTGTCCTCTTGTTTTTTTGCATTGTTGTTTGTTGCTTTCCTTTAATGGAAACCCAACAGGCAAGCAGGGCATGTGTCCTCTCTGTGTGAACAGCAGTGAACAGGGAATCCCTTAACTGCTGTGAAGAATATGTTGCTGTAGTACAGGGAATCGCCGAGTTACAGTACATGTAATTAGAATCTGTTTTTTGCTGCAGTAGACGCCTAGCTTTTCCCAGTCTGACGGCACATTGGCTTCAAAACTCCCTGAATGCTCACAATATGAAACCTCACTGCTGCTTTCTGTGGCCTTGATTTGAATATTCAAATGACCTCATGTTGCAATGAGAATATATTAGTTTTGCAACAATCAAAAATGTCCTTGAAGGTAAATGCCATATAGCGATGAAATATTTTGCATTCTGTTGTAATGCAGCTGTATGCAATGCATACCACCTTAAGCAAGCTGTAATCAATCAGCACATTCAATAAAGACATAATAGTGATACATTTCGCAACATAGCAGGTTACACAGAGATAAAATTGTACAACTGTGAAACACAATGAGGGTCAGAGATAGATGAGATGGTTGCAAGGTCTGAATCTCAAGGTAATAAAACAAAACATTCAGGTGGATTGGGAATCATCAGCAAAATTTCTAGGGTAAACATTTTCAGGTGCTGGTAATATAGACGTATTACTTATATTCAAATCCCAAATAACAGGAAATAATATACATATTGTGTAATATATTTAATTATGAGGCTACACTTATTTCCTGTTTATTATTTGTGATATATTGTGTTTTACACAAACAAAGTCAGGCCAAATTACTGTAACATGCTAAACAGTGCTCTCTGCTGCTAAGCAGACAGGAGGTTTATGTGAGTGTAAGGGACCGTTTGAAAGACAATGGCGAGGCACGCGTCGGAGGCTAATCAGGCAGACAGTGGCCCCCGTTTGGGGGGCGCGTGCCTTCTTTCAACAACCTGTAGGGCTGGTTTCACTTCCCTTTCGTTAAGACTGCGAGCCGCCACCGCCGCTGCCGCCTGTGAGCCGCATCCTTTTAAAAAAGAGGGGGAAGAGCAACAGAAAAGTTCTTGCATTCATGCGTCTGAGACAGTGTGCAAACATCGCCGCCCAGTTCAAATGCGGCCTGTCATCCCTCCCATTAGCAGGCGATTATTAATGTAGGGGAGCAGAGCTAGAGAGCACGCCCACGGTGGCTGCTCTTTAGAGACACTCCCTCGGCTCCGGGAGATGCATCACAGGGTGACCGTGCGCAGACTCCTAACCTTCAGCCGCATCTACTTGACTGTGGTTATCATCGCGTTACTTTTGTCTTTTATTTTGTTTTGTTTTGTCTTGTTTTGTCTCATTAGAACACGGATTTACTTAGGGACTTGAGTCAAATTGCAGTACTTTTAAATAGGCGTTGAAATTTCTTCTGGATTAGTCTGTATCTGTGTAGTTGTTTGATGGCTTAATGTGTTTGCCAGATCCAGCCTTTCTTCAGTAAATGCAGAATTATTCTTTATTATCATTATTTCTTTTATAAATATTGTTTATGTCTGCATCTGAGTCACAGAGGAAAACGTTATTATACAATGCTTTCCATAATTTCCCCAATATATAAATGACCATCTGAAAGCTGGTCTCGGATCTGCTTTCCACGTTTCTTTTTGTGGCCTGGTACACAGCACCCTGACACACATCTGTGATGTAAATTAAAGAACTCCTTCTTCGTCTCAGCGGTCAAATAGCGATTGCAATGAGACCCTCTGCCGTTATCATTACAATTCACCAGATTACCTCCTTCAGGCTCCCGGTGCTTGACTATTTCAGTACTGTCGCTGTCATCTTTCTGTCATTGTTGATGACGATGAAGCATTAAATCGTTGGATCCTGAGTTCGTATTTGAGTGGGATGTAAAATTTGTCCACCTCCTGCGTTGAAGTTGTTAATGGTGTATGGGGAATGTGCCTAGTTTGGCTTGTGCAGACTTACAGACCACATCAAAAACCAGATAAGCTTAAATTTTGGGTGAAATTTAGAGAAAAGAGACAGACAAAGAGGCCAGCAGCTTCAAAGAATAATTTTCTTTCTCTGATTTGGAAAAAAAAACGAGTGGCTGAATATATGAAATCTAACAATGTAATACTAATACGGTCCCTGAGCAGAGAGAAATGATATACCTGAGTCATTTGTGAGGAAGTATTCCTCATTGTGCCAGCTTCAGAAGGAGTGGTAGTGATGGAAAGTTATAGCACCACAAATCGTACTTATTTTGCATAAAAAGAAATAAAACAATTGTTCAAGTACATACAATATGATATAGAATAAGATTAGCCTAAAATATGGATACTTTACCCAAAAATCATCCATCTGTGGTTATGAAGAATTTAAATATGAAAGTACTCTGCTTCAGACACTTACCATTTCTGTAATATATTGCAGTCAAGTTATATTTTATTCTCATTACTACAATGTGTGTGTGTGTGTGTGTGTGTGTGTGTGTGTGCATGTTTAAAATCAAAAGTAAATGCTTTCATATTTGTTGTGAAATAAATAAGTATATATTTTGAAAAGTGAAGGGATTCAATGGAATATCATTGCAAGCCACATCACTGTATGAAAGGCATATATGGTTTTTAGAACAGCCATCCCAGCATTGTACAAAATGCACAGCAAAAACAAGAACATTTTGTGACTGAAATGTTTTATATCAAAACAGATATGATTAGATTCCTGTAGCAGAATTGCAAGACAAACACAAATTCAGGAATTCAATTTGCACTTAACCCAGCAGACATTCCAACAGCTGTTAAGCACAAAACACTAAGAAATAATAAAGCAATCATTTTTCTTTTCACTCAGATGTTTTTGTTCTTGCAACAATATATTATTTATCATAAATGTATTGTTTTCTCTGTTGCACAGAACATGTTTGATATTTCCAAATGCAGTGGAACAGCATCTATCGTATGAGAAATTTAAACCAAAGCAAAATATGGTCTGTCAAAGAAATATTATTTTTATTTATCTAGTTAACTTTTTTCACAAATTCATCAGTTGAGAATTCCCAGTCTGGATTTTCATTTTATCATTTCAACACTGGTGTGTAGAAGTGCACAGAGAACAATGTATTAAATTTAGTGGTACTGTGCTGTAAATTAGGTATGTGGAAATGAACACACAAAAAGGTAAACACTGATAATGATTTCTCATAGGGTGCATCTCACTCCTACAAGCCCTGTGTAACAGTATCTGCCACTGATCCAGTTCTCTTAACATGCATCCTTCCAAACTCCTTTTCTTATCAGATAAATTTTACTGTTCACGATTAGCTGGAAGCATAAATAGTGTAAACTATAAAAGTTATGAAATCATGAAGCAGAAAGGCCAAAGTTAAAGAAATTCAAAACAAAGTCAAGGCAACATTTTCCTTAACAGAGACAAAAGATAATGTCAAGTGACACTGTGACAAAAGTTATAGTCTTAAATTTCTTATTGACTTGTTTAAGGCCACGCTGTTTTCATTTTACTGTTTGAACACATTGAAGGGTTAGTAAGGCCTTACTCCCATGTTGAAATATTTGGTTTTACAGACGTGTTTCATGAGCACACTCATTTTCGTGGCAAAGTTAAGAATTATTGTTTGATTGTAAGTTCCATTTACAATTTGCATTCTGACAGCAAGATATGTCTTTGATCTGAGACTCCATTATGGCCAATATATTTGAAAAATACGTTTTTTCACTCATATGTGATTTTTTGGAGACATCACCATGAAAAAGCCATGTATGTGCTCTGTTATTTTCCAGCTCATCGATAGTAATGCATCAAAATTTAGATGTCAATACATACTCCTTAACAAGGAAAAAAAAAACAATAAACCAGATGTCTTATGAAAGAACCACAAATTATTGATTAAATGTGTGTAGATACAGTTCAATAAACCATAAATGAAGACAAATCCAGCTGTTCTTGCCGTTCTACATCCAGTAAACCGAAACCATAAATATTTGTTATTTAATATGGCGCTGACCTTGAACACAAGTACAACACAATTGTATTCTCTCCTGGATTTCTTGGTTCACACCATTTAGCTTTTGCCAGAGATGGATTTTTGTTTTTTTACCGCAAAACAATTTGCATACTCTGGCATATATTCAGAGGCTGGCTGTGTTAACCTGCCATCTCAGAACGTCATTGATTAGACGGGGACTTAGATGTGGGGGGGGTGAATGTTGATTCCACCGCGCCCGCAACCGAAGCACACCGGCCGCAAAGCACAACGGCATGGAGGCAATGTGTATTGTTCCGGGGAGCGGAGCCCTTTCTTGGGCACAGTGTACCCGGAGCTCTCGTGGAACATAATAGAGGAGTATGATTGATCCTGCCGAGTGATGGAATTAGCATCCCGGGAAGGGCAGATCGCTGTCTCTCCCGCTCTCTCTCTCTCCGCTCCCAGCTACTACCACGTCACCCCCGTCTGGCGTCGTCGTCTCGCTCTCTCCCGGAGCACGGGACTCGCGCCTCCTTCGTCTCTCCCCGGTGCTCACCTCTGCCGCGCGGCTCGAACTGTCATTTCACATCAAGGCTCTGTGCACCAGCAGGGTTTCCAGGCCCAAGCTGATGTTACAGAACCCACCGGCAAACCCCGGTCCTATAAGACAAAAGGAGGGCTTTTGTTTCCTCCATGAATCCCACAGTACAGGGTGTTTGCACGTGCTGACCCAACCTGCAGCACGACCCTGCAGCACACTGGAATATCACAGAAGCGTCGCTATCGATCGGGATGAAAATGCGTTGTGCTGATTATTAATTGTGCCCATCGAATGCATGACTGGTAATGATCGGTAGCTATTTTGATTTTTCACGAGGCAATTTGCTTCAGTTTCCACACTGATCAAAGCGAAAATATCACCCTGTCAATTAGTGCCAGAACACCCTGAGGACAGGCGCCCCTTATTTTCATTTGAATTACATTCGACTGTTACAGTGAGACTCATTTCGTTCAGCGGTCCTCGTTGAGGCCCGGGCAAAGAAGGACCAGACGAATTGCTTAATTTGGTGGCGATTTCAAAGCAAACCACCTGCCATTGGTAATCCAACACCATTTATTGCGGAGTTTAGACTTTGTTGTGGGATTTGGTGGGAGGACTCAGGAGGAGTGGACAGAGGAAACTTAGTGCTCCATTATGCAGTGGTGTGCTTGTGATTTGATAGGGACGTGACAGCGCGTCTCCTGGTGTGTGAAACCCCAGCACTCACCACCACTCCTACAGTCTGAGTCCTGATGAGTGCCGGTTAGGTCATTATCACCCCTTGCAGTTGTTAACCACACCGCAGCCATTATCCTTAATGGTGATGATATTTTCGTATTTTTGTTTCAGTTTGCTCTGTTGTTATTTTTGCTATTACTGACATTATTATTAATCTAGTCACATGTTGACAGTTGCATTTGTTCCTTTATTAGCTCAAATGGAATAAGAAGGTCCTAGCCAGTATTAAATATTGTCAGATTATAATGACTATATTGTGTATGCCATTTGTATAGTGGTATGGTAAAAGACGTGTGAGGCAAATTTTGTTAGGCATTATAACAAACCAAAATTAAACTGAGGAATAACATTGAAAAATGGAGGGAATCAAGCTCAATGGGAATCAACTATCAAACAATATCATCAACATCATCAGGCTACATCACGTCACATTTATGACTCACAGATGTCTTAAGGCAGTCATATAACCCACAGAATGGTGATTTTTTTTTGTCCAAAAACAATTTAAACCTGGAACTGCCACATATATAAAAAAAACAACATTTTTATAACCATAATTTGTTTGTACATTGTGTTATATTGTCATTTTTATTTGTCATTTTATTGCACATGGTGGAAATGTTATCACATGCATGCTTATGGTCAGAGTTTAATGATGTCCACTAAAAACACACACACCTATGACTGACAGAGTGCATATGTGTGTGTGTGTGTGTGTGTGTGTGTGTGTGTGTGTGTGTGTGTGTGTGTGTGTGTGTGTGTGTAACCAATGTAATTGTAACTGATGCTAAATGCCAATAATGTAATATGTGTGTATGTGTGTGTGAGAGAGAGAGACAAAGAGAGAGAGAGAGGAAGAAAGAGAGATAATTGTTTGTGTTTTCCTGTGTGCATGTAGGGAGGTGGGTAAGGCAGTGAAGGGTAGGCTAAGGCTTACCTGGCTTAGCCTTTACTGTGGCAAGAAAGGACGGACAAATAATGAGGAAACCAAGTAACGCAGTAGTCTGAGAAAATTACTTAGTGGTGATCAGTGCCTAATATTTCAATGTAAATGCTTGCTATTACCTGGGCTAAAGTGATCTTGTGTCATTTAAAATTGAATGTCATTTAAAAAGTAAACCTGAAACACATAAATAAATAAGTGTATAATTTTTGGTTGTTCAAACTGGCTTGTTATTCAGTTAGAACCTGTGTCCACTTGTGTCTTTTGGCATTCTATTTTATTACAGTGTGTAAGTTTGGGGAAAAAAATCTGATTTGTCTTCAATAATAATGTATTGTCGGGTTTTTGCTTTCAGAAAAGAAGTGTGACCATTTGATGGATAATACATACAGAAGTTATACTTGGAATAGTTCAAATAATTTACTTAAGTGTCTTTCTCAGCGAGGATGTCTGTTTGCAAGAG